>CM060320.1:4512405-4524905 GCA_030674155.1 Stramonita haemastoma
TTTCGATGTTGGATCAGTAAATGCAAAACGTGCTTTAAAGAACCTTCTTCATCGTGGCATGATTTAGCAATCCAATGACCTGGTTTTGTTAAATGCCAACATGACCTGGAATCTATACAAAACCTGATTCCACTGTCTCCTCCTGTGTTAGTGTCGTTGCAGGTCAGAGAGAGAGAGAGAGAGAGGAGAGAGAGAGAGAGAGAGAGAGAGAGAGAGAGAGAGAGAGAGAGAGGAGAGAGAAGGAGAGAGAGAGAGAGAAAGGATGAGAAGTAGAGAGGAATGTGAGAGTGAGATGCCAGCACAAGGGAAGTAATCACGATCCAACAGGCTTATAGGATTAGTCCCAAAGCAGTCTTATCCTTTTTGTGCAGCAGTTAGAATCCCGCTACACTCGTTAACTGCCTCACCAAGACCAACAGGCGTGTGCATCTATCAGAATGATTAGACTGACCATGTTTTAAGTAACCTCTCTCTCTCTTGTGTGTGTGTGTGTGTGTGTGTGTGTGTGTGTGTGTGTGTGTGTGTGTGTGTGTGTGTGTGTGTGTGTGTGTGTGTGTGTGTGTGTGTGTTTAATTATGAGCAGATTTCTTCTTAGGGAAAGGACTGTCAGTTGCTCAACTGACACGACACAATTTCGATCAAGTAACAAACTTTGAGCTTCTGCTGTGTTTCCGCAGCCATCATTTGTCTTTTCTTTTTAATGACTTTCTTTTCCCACTGAGAGATGCTTTCTCCTGCAGAATGGTACCATGAGTTCATGTTGTTGCTGTTGTTCTTGTTGTTTTTACGTTCACTAAATGTCTTGTATATAGAACCTCAATATTTCATCTCACCCGAAAGAGTAGCACTCAGACGGGGGTGTTGTATTGGATCCACTTAAAGTCAGGGCAGATTTATCTACGTGAATTTCCGGCTGCTCTCCCTGCGGAGAATGCATCGCCACAAGAGCAGCTCCACACATTATTTTTCTTTTCTTTTCCTGTTTGCATGTGCATGTGTTTCCCTATCAGAGTGGCTTTTTTCTACAGAATTTTGCTAGGGCAACCCTCTTATCGCCATGAGTTCTTTTTCGTGTCTAAATGCGTGTTATATACAGGGCCTAGGTCTATCGTTCATCCGAAAGACTGGCACACATACCACCGTCACAAACGGGGATCGAATCACCACAAACTTTGAACCCGGACTTTCGCTTTCTGGGCCTAATGCCACCATCCATTGTCTAACACACACACACACACACACACACACACACACACACACACAACACACACACACACACACACACACACACACACACACACACACACACACACACACACACACACACATCCCGGTTTCAAACAGGAACTATACCATACCTATACACACACAGATCATCGGATTGACACTGACTTTCAAAATACAAATGACTGATTGCACCCCACCCCATATTAATACATAATAAGCATTCAACAATAACAAATACATAATATAATACCACCACAACCCAACCAACCACCACACACAACATGAATAATAATAATAATTAATAAATTAATAATAATAATAATAATAATAATAATAATAATAATAATAATAATAATAATATATCCATTACAAGTACATTTGGCAGGTTTGTTAGGAACGCAACACATGCACTGACAGTGCAGAAAGCGTTCTATTCTCAGATTTAACTGTGCACTAAGTAAGCGAGGACTTGGCACGGCCAGACCAGTTACATGACCCTGACAGGGCCCTGGCGGTCAGCTGGGCCCCTAACAGTGACGTAGTGGCACTAATCCCCCCCCTGACTGGCGCAGAGTGTCAGCCCTTTAGGGGCGCCCTGCTGCACACGACACCTAAGGACAGGGAGCTTTGTTAATCCTCTCCCCTTGACCAGCTAAGTAGGTCAGCACGTGAGAAATTAAGTAGAGTATGTGTCCAGAAGTTATTTTTAGGCGCAACTGCGACTTTATATCTTTGTTTTTGTGGCTGTCTTTGACTTTGTATTGTTGTCTCTGTCTGTCTGTCTGTCTGTAGTCTGTCTGTCAGTCCGTCCCTCCGTCGTCTCTCTCTCTCTCTCTCTCTCCTCTCTCTCTCTCTCTCTCTCTCTCTCTCTCTCTCTCTCTCTCTCTCTCTCTCTCTCCCTCTTTTCGACTTTCCCCCTGTTCCATACATGTTTTGTATAGTGGACAAGGCGAAATACAATAATTTTATTCAACTTTTCAGTGTTCAGTGCTCTGTGTTCAGTGTTCTCAATCTGTTTCTGTGTCTGTCGTCTGTGTCTGTCTGTCTGTCTGTTCTGTCTGTCTGTCTCTCTCTCTCTCTCTCTTTTCTTTCTTCTTTTGTTATGTTTAGTTAGAGGTGTTTTTATATGGATGTAATCCCTGTAAAGGGCGGGGACTGGATGTAAAAAAAGCATATTGGGTGCTTATTCATTATCCTGGAAAAAATGAATTTAACTTGGCTTGACTTGACATGACTCACCCCCCTTCCCACCCCCCGAAATTTCTACGCAAAGAACTCCACCCTACTTTATATAGTGAGTCATGAGCCTATAATTATAAGTTCAAAACCCAAATAGACCAGGGCACGTGTTCCTTCCTTCCTTAAGGAGCGTGGTTCATCAGCCCCAGTGCTATCAGAACCGTTGTAATGACCTTTCCATGCATTGTGACCTCTGGACTTCGAGGTCAGTGTTGGGCAAGCAGGGTACAAAGGGATTTTCTGGCAATTGTGGCGAAATGCATATGGAATACCCCGCACATTATTTTAGTGACACATACACGCACCTCCTTGTGGAAAGCAAAACTTGTTATGTTGACAGTGCCGTGTGACGTATGATGTGATGATGTGATGATGATGTGTGTGTGTGTGTGTGTGTGTGTGTGTGTGTGTGTGTGTGTGTGTGTGTGTGTGTGTGTGTGTGTGTGTGTGTGTGTGTGTGTGTGTGTGTGTGGTGTGTTGTGTGTGTGTGTGTTGTGTTGTTGTTGTGTTCAATTTTATGTTGTCATTCGTCAGTGGTGTGTGTGTGTGTGTGGTGTGTGTGTGTGTGTGTGTGTGTGTGTGTGTGTGTGTGTGTGTGTGTGTGTGTGTGTGTGTGTGTGTGTCTCTCCTTCTCTCTCTCTCTCTTTCTCTCTCCTCTCTTCTCTCGTGCTCCGCACACACACACACACACACACACACACACACACACACACACACACACACACACACACACACACACACACACACCATAGCATATGCGCGCGGGCGGTAGCGCAAGCAATCCTTGCGTGCAGGAAAGCTCAAAGCGGAAGTCCTGTCAGTCTGTGAATCCCATGCTGACACAGCTAGTCTTTTCTTACTGCTGACGGTCCTTCCATATAGCATATCTTAATTAATCACGTGCTGACAGTCAACCCTTTATTGCATATCTTTTCATTAATCTCGTCATTACAGTCAAGTCTTTCCTTACTGTCCTTTTATTTTCTTTCTTGGCTTGAACTCCCAGGTGAGATGTTGCGTATGTCCCTGTTGTTGCCCAGCCTTAAGCTATCCACTATCTCACTTCGGGGATGATGTCTGAACACGACAACAGTGTGCGTGTATTTTTTTTTATTGTATTTTTTGTCATCCGTTCTTACCGACACGAATGGCCTGCTCTTTAGAGCGGGGTTTAACGTGTACGTAAGATGTTCTGCATGCGTTCTGACACAGTACCTTCATATAATTTTTTTTTTTTTTTTCGTTTCTCGGCTAGAGCTCTGAGGTTTACTAATGGTGAGTTTTTGCGTATGCCAGCGTATTTGAAGGGAGCCACATTCTGACTTCGAAGGTGTAAACTGGGTATATGCGTGTTTCCCTAACCCACCGAACGATAACATGAAAGATGGGATCTTTAACATGCATTTTCGATCTCCTGCATACACATATACACATATACATATACATGGAGGGGAAAAATTTCTCTGTACTTGAACTTTAATCGGGCAATTGTAACCCCCCAAAAAAACAACAACAACACAACAACAAACAAACAAAAACCAACTACAAACCAAACCAAAACAAACTCCACCCTTAATCCACCAGACGCCGCCAAGATTCGAACCAACGACTTCATGGACCCGTGGGATTGACGTCGAACGGTCTTAGACCACTCGGCTATAGCATCTGTCAGACCTTTGTTTACATAAAATCTTATCACACACACACACACACACACACACACACACACACACACACCACACACACACACACACACACACACACACACACACACACACACCACACATCAACACACAGTAACTGATATAAGCTGGTTTTTTGTGTGTGTTTTTCTTTTTGACACTATATGATTTTTAAAAGACTCTAAATGTGTGCATGTACGTAGGAGTATACGTGCTGAGTGGATGAGCGCAAACCGGTGTGTGTGTGGTGTGTGTGTGTGTGTGTGTGTGTGTGTGTGTGTGTGTGTGTGTGTGTGTGTGTGTGTGTGTGTGTGTGGCTTTTGAGTGGTTTTTGTTGTTGTTGTTATTGTTGTTGTTTTTTTGTTTTTTTTTCCTTTGGTTGTTTTTGCTGTTATTGTAGTTGCTTGTATTATCTATAGGCATATTTTATTTTAAAACTGTTGAAATCATGTTAACTAATTAATGTTGGTGAAATGATTGATGTTGTTTTATTTGCTTGTTTGTTTTTTCCCCTTTTCTTTCTTTGTTGGCTTCATTGTTTGCTAGGGATTTTCTGCTTTGTTTTTCGTTGGTTTCTTGCTTTGTTGTTGTTTTGATTTTTTTTTCTTTTCTTTAGATAGATGGCTTGATGGAAAAAAGCAAATCGATGCTTACTCAATGTACCATCTGGAAATAAAAATTTGATTGATTGATTGATTGATTGATTGACACACACACACACACACACACACACACACACACACACACACACACACACCACACACACACACCCCCACCCCCACCACACCACACCACCCACCACCCCCCCTGTTCCACTATTCAAAAGAGTAGGTGATTGTGTGCCGGTGGGAACAGATGATAAAATTTACAAACCTGCATACACGCGGGGACTGGATGTAAAAAAACACACGAGTGCTTATTCCATTATCCTCGAAATACAAAATAAATAAATAAAAGATAAATGAAAAAAAAAATGAAACCCACTCGCGAATGAAAAAAGCAAAAAAAACAAAAAAGCGATTTTAACCCTGAAAGAAAATCCTCTCAGCGGAGGTACGAACTCCTGCCCACAGTTCCCGTTAACTCTCAACCTTGGCGCTTCTAACCACTGGGCCAGGCCGCCCTTTGGCACTGCAGGACTCCCTGTGCGGCAGGGGGGCTTTAGGCTTTAGACTCGCTCCACCTGGGAGGTCCTTGGTTGGGTGCCACGGGGCAGGCTTTGGGACCTGGGTCTTTGGGGCAGTGCCACCTGGCAGTCTCTAAGATACTGGTGCCAGAACCCCGAAACCGCAGAGCTCAGGGACTGTAGCGCATTGTAAACCAGCGGCCTTGGTGTACACAGTGCAACAGTGAGCGACAGTTTGCTGATATACAGTGTATACATACACAGGTAAGTCTGGGCTGAGAGTCAAAACAATGGTCTGCTGGTTTGTTTTCATTTAGAAAAGGAAGTTAAGTTTAGGTAGTATAGAGTGTGAAGAAACTAGAATCTGGAGGAGATGAATTGATTGATAATTGTAAAACAGAATAAAACCGAAACAGGACAAAATAAAATAAAGATAAACGAAAAAGGAAACAAAGCAAAACAAAACAAAACAAAAGCCAACTTCACGAAATCAAATAATAAAGTCGATAGTTTGATTTGGTGATTGGTTCGGGTAAATTTGATGCTACAAAAAACCCAAACCAAAACAAAACAGCAAAACTATAAACAAACAAAAGGAATTTAGCCAACATCAATAACAACAACAAAAAATGATGTTCCGAAATCTCAGACTTCAGTACAAGCAACATTGATATAATCATGTCATCTAGTCGTTAAAATATAGTTTGGTTATCATTGGATTGTGAAATTAAAGAGAACCTTGTTAAGACAGTTCTTACTTTAAAAAAAAAATTACGAGCGTAAAACACACACACACACACACACACACACACACACACACACCACACACACACACACACACACACACCACACACACACACACACACAGATTACCACACACGATTTTTTCTTTTCTTTAGATAGATGGCTTGATGGAAAAAAGCAAATCGATGCTTACTCAATGTACCATCTGGAAATAAAAATTTGATTGATTGATTGATTGATTGACACACACACACATACACACACACACTCTTGCACGCACGCGTACACACATGCACGCTGAAACAAGTAGGCCATACACATGCACATGCTTGTAGGCATGCATACTCACCTGCACACACACACACACACACACACACACACACACACACACACACAACACACACACACACACACACACACACACACACACACACACACACACACTCTCTCTCTCTCTCTATCTCTCTCTCTCTCTCTGTTATTTTTAAAATGTTATTTTATAGGCCTACCACTTTATGTCACAGCAGATATCTCTACGTGAAATTCGGGCTGCCCTCCCCGGGGAGAGCGCGTCGCCACAAGTGCAGCGCTACCATTTTTTTTTTCCTGTCTGCAGCTGTATTTGTTTCCCTATCAGAGTGACTTTTTTCTACAGAATTTTGACAGGGACAACACTCTTGTTGTGGTGGGTTCTTTTACGCACACTAGAATAATGAAGTGTAACACACGGGACCTCGGTTTATCGTATCATCCGAAACACTAGCACCCAGACCACCACTCATGGTCTAATGAATGGGGGAAATGTTTTGGGCCTAAACGGGATTCGAACCACCGCACACTCCGACCCAGACTTTTCGCTTTCTAGGCAGGCGCGTTACCTCTAGACCACCGATTCACCGGTAGGCTACCACCCTAAAAATATGCTGGCCCCTAGAGAAACCAAGGTCTCTGACACCTCACTCCCTAACGAGGTTACAGGACATGGTCACTGTCAATCTTACGAAATCTAGGGATTTTCTGCTTTTTTTTTTTTTTCTTTTTCGTTTTGTTTGTTGTTGTTGTTGTTTGTTTTCTTTTCTTTAGATAGATGGCTTGATGGAAAAAAAGCAAATCGATGCTTATTCAATGTACCATCTGGAAATAAAAATTTGATTAATTGATTGATGTTGATTGATTGATTGATTGATCTTACCGTGCTGTTTTCGCAGATTCTCTCTTCAGTCCAAAATCAAAATGGCGCGCTCCCTCTCCCGAAGAGGCCGGATGAAGTCGGAGGACGAGCGGTGCATGCAGATCAACTCGCTCTTCATCGAGCACGAGGTGGACGGCAGGGACCTGGCCGGACCCCTGTACGCCTCTCAGGTCATCGACAGCAATGACCGGGACGAAATCTTGGCGGGGGGCACTCGACTGGAGCGCACCCGTCGGATGATTGACATCTTGCTGCTGAGGGGTCAAGAAGCCTTCGATGTCTTCCTTCGTGCGCTGGATGATTCGGGGTGAGGTCATGGAGATTTTTTTTGTGTGTGTCCGGGTTTACTTTATAGGGGGGGGGGGGGGGGGGGGGATATGCACCGTCTACTTCAAAATATGGGCAAGTTGAACCCTGATGGGCCCTATTCCTTCCCAGGTGGCAGGATGTATGCGGGGTATGTTCATGTCATCCATTTTAAAAATGTATTTCATTTATTTATTCTTTTATATCGAGGATAATGGGAAATAAGAACATGTGCTTTTTTACATTTAGTCCCCGTGTGTATGTAGTTTTGTAAATATTGTGGTCTGTGGACAACGGCACACAATGGCCTACTCTTATGAAAAAGCGGAACAGGATTTAACGTGTGCACAAGATGTTCCTCGTGCCCTCGCACATGGGGAATCGGTTTAAAGACTCATCCGAAGGATTTTGAGGGGAGTGGACTCTGTTAATTTCAAGAGAAAAAATCTCTTCAAACAGGGTCTAGATGGCCTCAGAAAAGATTGGAACTGCCAGCTTGAGGTTCTGACCACTAGGCAGTCCTGTCTTTGATGACTGGGTTACCAAATGCTGAAACACTGGCTTGGAGTTGTGTACCCCTGATTAAGGAATGAGAGTTCATGGCCTTGTTTATAGTTTGACTGTTTGCAAGATTGACAGTTTTTGTTTATGTTTTTTTTGTTTGTTGGTTTGGAGTTGGGCTTTTTTGGGTTTTTTGGGTGTGTGGTGGTGGTGGTGGTGGTGGTAGAATGGCAACAAGAAACTAAAATGTTATTATTGTATTCAATGAACGTTACCATCTTCCCATATTTCCTTCAGAAAACCATGGCTATGACACACAGAAATATTGTCAGCAACAACAAGCCAATGGCTTACATACAGTGTGCTCCAAAAACTGAATATGACATTTTTATTTTGCAGTTGATATACATATCAGTTTAAAAAAGCACAGTCCACCAATACTACTATCTATCTATCTATCTATCTATCTATCTATCTATCTATCTATCTATCTATCTATCTATACTATCTATCTATCTAATCTATCTATCTATGTCTCATCGAACTGAATGTCAAAGTCATTCGGATGAGACTCGAAACCGAGGACCCGTGTGCGAATGCACGCAGAACATCTTGCGCACACGTTAAAATCCTGTTCCGCCTTTCGGAAGAGCAGGCCATCGTGTGCCGGTAGGAACGGATGACAAAATTATAACAAACCAGCATGCACACAGGTGTCGTGTTTAGACACCATCCTGAGGAAAAGTCGGGGAGTTGGAGTCCCAGAGCGGCTCGGGGCTGTAGGTATATGGCAACGTTCTGGTGACTCCTGCGACGGTACTGGAACCATTCGTATCGGTCATTGCCTTTCCAATGGATCATTCCAGTGCCGTGGAGAGGGGGATCTGCTGCATGGGTAACAGCTTGCCCTCCATGCATTCATGCCCAGGCTTTGAGCTCTAAAGACTAGAGCGCAACTCCATAGTCTTCCGAGACTGATGGGTGCCTACTACTACTACTACTACTACTACTACTACTACTACTACTACTACTGCACAATACCTCAGGTGGGCACAGGTATGCAATTAGGACGTGACCTCTAGAAAGAGGCTGCATTAATTCTACATTTCACCGGGGAAGTGAAAGTGTATGCAACAGCGGGCTTTTGACCACCACCTTAGGAAACAGCATACACAATTCGCAGGTGTGTCTCCATTTAGTAACACCATGCAGCCACAGGGCCCTGATCCCGTGAGAGGTTATCTAGGCCTACTTACCCCCATCACACACACACACACACACACACACACCACACACACACACACGTGTACTTCTATGCACGACAGCAAACAAAATATGGGGAGGGGGGAGACATGAAATCTATATGACGGCTGTCTTATTCATCATTCTATTGGTGCAGCTACGATCACGTGGCCACGAGACTGCGCACAACGGAAATCATGCCGACCCCTAAGGCTTCCTGCAATGACCTTGAAGCCTTGGTCAGAGGTCAGTCCTCCAATGACTTTGACTCCGTGATTCGGGAGGCCAGCGTTCTGAGCATGTCAACCCGAGACCCGGGCCTGCTGAGTGAACGACTGAGGACCTTTGAGGCCACCTGCCTCAGTCTGCCCAACCAGGACCCTGCAAGTAAGTGTGTGTGTGTGTGTGTGTGTGTGTGTGTGTGTGTGTGTGTGTGTGTGTGTGTGTGTGTGTGTGTGTGTGTGTGTGTGTGTGTTTCAGGCGTGCATAATATGATGATGACAGTGATGGTGGTGGTGGAGATAGTGTCAAAGCTTTATTAATTTTTTTGACAAATGATGATAACGGTGGTGATTGTGATATTGGTGGTGGTGGTGATAATGATAATAGTGATGGTGTTGACGGTGGTGGTGATATTATTATGGTGGTAGTATAATACATCATGATAATCATGATGGTGTTGATGTTGGTGGTGGTGGTTATGATGTATTATGGTAGTGGTATGATACATGATGATGATGGTGATGGTAGTGATATGATAGAAACTGATAGGTGTGTCACATATCCAACCGAAACGATTTGTTTTTTCATTAAATTTGCTCAGCTTCTTAAATACATACGCAACTGTTAATGATAGTACACTATGTATGTCATCTGTTGTAATGTGAAGTCATCTTAATGTTAATGATAGTACACTATGTATGTCATCTGTTGTAATGTGAAGTCATCGTCACAGTGTATGTAAACAAATATGATAGGGGACGGGATAGTTCAGTAGTCAGAGCACTCGCTTTCCCTAAGCTAAGGTTAAGCAGCATCGAGCGTGGTTACCAATCAGATGGGTGACTGTTTGCGCACCTTGACTTCAGTACAGTCCCCCCAGTTCACTCAGTGAACCAATGGGCACCTTGCCCTCTTTAGGGTCAGGGAAGGTAAAGCAACGAGGGAGAGGAGATGGGCGCCGCCCTCAATATGCTGGCCCCTAGAGAAGCTGAGGTCTCTGATGCCTCACTCCCCTACAACCACACAGGTTATATGGGACACCTTTACCTTTTTAAATATGACAGGACTATCATACTTCACTTGTTGACCAGAAAAGCCATGCTGGTAATTTTTTGGGGTGACACTTTTCCTGAGGACTAAAATCTGTGTAACCCCCCTACGTGTACACAGCTCTGTCGGGTCGCCTGAAGAAGGTGGAGGATCTCTGGGACATCCTCAGCCGCCGGGTGACCCGCATGGAGCAGAGGGTGGAGCCACGCCCCTACACCTCCACCACCGTCCTCAGCGGCCGCGGGGGCAGGGAGGGAGATGGGGAGGGGGACAGCCCCACCCACCTGGGGGAGGAGGAACTCCTGTACATCAAGCAAGAACTGGCCCAGCTGAAGACTGACACTTTGGCGCAGGTGTGTGTGTGTGTGTGTGTGTGTGTGTGTGTGTGTGTGTGTGTGTGTGTGTGTGTGTGTGTGTGTGTGTGTGTGTGTGTGGTTAGTGGTGTTAGTGGTGTGTTAGTGGTGTTGTGTTGTGTTGTGTTGTGTGTGTATTGGGGGGGGGGGGGGGGGTAGTGTGTGTGTTGTGGTGTGTGTGCTTTAGTGTGTATGTGTGTGTTGTGTGGAGAGAGAGAGAGAGAGAGAGAGAGAGAGAGAGAGAGAGAGAGAGAGAGAGAGAGAGAGAGAGAAGAGAGAGAAGAGAGGAGAGAGAGAGAGAGAGAGAGAGAGATGATTTGCTAAGAACGGACCAAAATTAATAAGTGATTTGTACAAAGACCTGACCTGTGGAAGGACATGTTAAAGAACTGGCCTCCTGAGTGACTGAACTTGCCCATCCTGCAGAACTGACGTCACGAGGGACTTGAACTTGCGCAGGTTAAAGAACTGACATCACGAACGAAATTTAACTCGCGCCAGTTAAAGAACTGACGCCGCGAGTGACTGAAACTTAAACATGTTGAATAGCTGACCTCATGACTGACTTGTGCATGTTGAAGAACTGACGTCACAAATGACATAAACTTGCGCAGGTTCAAGAGCTGACGTCAGCCAACACGCAGAAGGCGGCAGTGATCGAGGACCTGTTGGAGGAGGTGGAGCAGAAGACAGCCCAGCTGCAGGAGGCCCAGAAGAGGATTGAAGAACTGGAGCAACGCATCGAGCACCTGGAGAGCGAGAAGGCCAAGTCCATGCAGGTGGGTAGGTGGGGAGGTAGGTTGGTTGGTAGGTAGGTAGGTACGTAGGGAGGTAGGTTTGGAGGGAGTGAGGTAGATGGGTAGGTGGGTATGTGGGTAGGTAGGTAGGTAGGTAGGGAGGGAGGGAGGGAGGTAGGTAGGTAGGGAGGTAGGTAGGTAGGGAGGTAGGTAGTTAGGTAGGGAGGTAGGTAGATAGGGAGGTGGGTAGGTAGGTAGGGAGACAGGGAGGTAGGTAGGTGGGTAGGTAGGTAGGGAGGTAGGGAGGTGGGGAGGTAGGTAGATAGGGAGGTGGGTAGGTAGGTAGGGAGACAGGGAGGTAGGTAGGTGGGTAGGTAGGTAGGGAGGTAGGGAGGTGGGTAGGTAGGTAGGGAGGTAGGTACGAAGGTAGTAGGGTAGGTAGGTAGGGAGGGAGGTAGGTAGGTGGGTAGGTAGGGAGATTATTTAGCGCACGTAAAAGAACCCACGGCAACAAGAGGGTTGTCCCTGGCAAAATTCTGTAGAAAAAAGCCAATCTGATAGGGAAGCAAAAGCAGTTGCAGACAGGGAAAAAATGGGTAGGCGCTGCACTTGTGGCGACGCGCTCTCCCGGGGAGAGCAGCTCGAATTTCACGCAGAGAAATCTGGTGTGACATAAAGTGGTATAAAATAAACAGCTAGGTAGGTAGGTAGGCAGGTAGGTGGGTGGGCAGATGGGCAGGTAGGTAGGTAGGTAGGTAGGTAGGTAGGTAGGTAGGTAGGTAGGTAGGTAGGTAGTATAGGTCACCACTGGCAGCACTTTTTTTTTTTATAAAACGAAAAGCTGTGTCAGTTATTGTTAGTAAGCTAAATGTCCCCCAG
>CM060320.1:4534905-4547405 GCA_030674155.1 Stramonita haemastoma
CCGTTGACCATAATTACAGTTCTCGAAGTCACAGCGTGAATCTCCGATCGCGTAATCATTTTTGTCATCTCCAAAATTATTTAAAATTAATTTTTATTCTTTCGCTGTCTGTCTGTCTGCCTATCACACACACGCAAACAGACAAACAGACAGACAGACAGACAGACAGACAGACACACACACACACACACACACACACACACACACCACACACACACACACACACACACACACACACACACACTAAAGTAGCCTACACGAAACTTAACTCAGTCAAAACAAAAAAACAAAACCAAGCTAAACTCAGCTACAGAAAACACAACAATGCCGACCCTACCTCCCAACTCTAGTATATGTATGTATGCAAACTCCTCTCACAGGTAGCACTAACCTTCCACATGAAACGAATACCTTTTTCTTTAAAACTATGCATCGATTTTTTTTATTTTTTAAATTCAAGCAGCCTTTAAAAATCGAATCGCTGCACATTATTGTGTATGGCAGGTTGATAACAGTAACCTAATGTTTGACTAGCCTGTGGTTGGTTTGACATGTCTCTACCTGATTCCACTCACCTCTCTAATCTCTGTCTGTTTTGTATGATTGTTGGCTTGTTTGTTTGGTATGTTTTGGTTGGTTGGTTGGTGTGCTGATTTGCTTGTTTATTTGTTTTTCTTCCTGAAAATCTGTTTATCTGATTTGTTCATCTCATTTCACAACTCGTTGTTTCTATTTTGTCTGTCTTTCCGTTAGTTCTTTTTCTTCTTTAGTTTTGCTTTTTTTTCATTTCAGAACTTTTTGGTTGGTTGGAACGGCAAAGGATGCGGGAGTTAAAAAAATGTTTGCTTATTCATTCAGTAGACATGTCTTTTAGGAAAACAACTGGATTGTTTTCATTATCTGTGAATAATAATGCTGTTATTAACCTATTCAGTCATTTTCCCGGTCTTCTTCTGTTGGTCATTGTAGGCATCATTGTTCGCCATGTGATGTGGAGGTTACACTTGAGCACAATAAAGGCTACTTGCTTGTTGTTGCTATGGTGATTATGTTTTTCATGTTGAAATTGTTTCATGCTTATTGAAGGAATAAACCATATTTAAATAAAACAAACCAAAACCAAACATAACCAAACCAAAACAAAGCAAACAAAAATCAAAAGTCTAAAACACATCTTACCTGGGCAGTTTCTCCGACACAGGTCTTTCCAGATCAAAGGTTTGCAAATGGTGGAACAGCACTGCCACCGGCCCCACTGGCCAACGTGTTTGTCGAAATACTTTCCCCCAGGGGGACATTCGGAGCTGAGCACCAAGAACCAACTGTCCGGATGATATACAAAACATAACTAAAAAATGAAACATCTTGGCAAAACGGAGAGGCATCAGTTGCCAACTTCCTTGTTTCTCAACGCAATCAATTTTTCAACGTTCACCTTTGATGAGCGTATCCCGTAGCCTTGTAGGTCTTTAGGGCTCCACTGAAGATTTTACAATCAGGCTCCTCCACTCATTAAATTTTCAGTTGCTATTAAAAAAGTTTTTTTTTTTTTCAATCAGTATTTGGTCCGTTTCTTCGCACTGTTTATTCTCTCCTTTTGTTTTCGAAAAAAGCTCCGAAGAGAACCAATTCTTCGTTAGTATATCACTATCTTTCTCATTAATGTATGTGTTATAATGTTCAAAAAATGAAAGGCTGTGTGCAGCTGAAGTCTCCACGACACACTCTTTGGTTGTCATTCGCTGTTTCGCTAACACTGTCTAGGATAGGCCTAAGCAGCAGCAACACGAATAGCAAACACAAGGGCCTAAGCTTGTTGTGGTACCAAAACGGGGAACATGTCAACATGCGTCATAATGGGCAGAGCTCGCAATCCACCACAGTCCCAGATAGTAGGAACGGAAAAATCCGAACAGCATTAAAAAATATAGATATATTATATTCATTTTATTTTATTTTGTACCACTTTATGTCACAGCAGATTTCTCTGCGCGGGCTTGCTCTCCTCGGGGAGAGCGCGTCGCCATAAGTGCAGCGCCACCCATTATTTTTTTTTTCTTTTCCCTGTCTGCAACTGCATTTATTTCCATATCAGAGTGACTTTTTTCTACAGAATTTTGTCAGGGACAACCCCCTTGTTGACGTGGGTTCTTTTACGTGCACTATATAATTATGTGTAACACACGGGACCTCGATTTATTGTCGCATCCGAAAAGACTAGCACCCACACCACCACTCATGGTCTAATGGAGGGGGGAAAAGCTTTGGCCCAAACGGGATTTGAACCACTGCACACTCCAACCCGGACTTTTCGCTTCTTTGGCAGGCGTGTTACCTCTAGACCACCGATCCATCCATTTTCAAGCTCGGTTTTGTTTTTGTTTGTATTTTAACCTCATGTCTACACTCCAGTTTTAATGTGTTGTTGTGATCAGGATTTTAACGTGTTTATGTCGCCGCGAAAGTTTTTTGCTTATTGGCCTTTTTTTAAAATTTTTTTTTTTTTTAATTTTTGGTCACATTCAAGTTTTGGTGTTTGTTTATTTGCTTTTTATGTCCCCCCCCCCCCCTTTACGATTTTCTTCAAATAAACTCAAACACACCCCACACACACACACACACCACACACACCACCCAGACCCTTGATAGATGGCTTGGTGAAAAAAAAAAGCAAATCGATGCTTATTCAATGTACCATCTGGAAATAAAATTTTACTTGACTTCATACACACACCACACACACACACACACCACACACACACACACACACACACACACACACACACACACACACACACACACACACACACACACACACACACACACAGAGCAGCTATCATTGTATTCCCCCAAACAAACAAAGAAAAACAAAACCCGTTTGTGGCCAAGCATCTCCTGACTCATAACCCATACCATTTTATACAAATCTGGTCACTTCGAAGTTTTTGCACTTTTTTCAGCAATCACTGTCCCCCCCCCCCCCCCCCCCCCCATTTCTTTATTTTATTTATCTATTTTATATCGAGGGTAATAGAATAAGCACTCATGTGCTTTTTTTTTACACCCAGTCCCCGTGTGTATGCAGTTTTGTTAATTTTGTCGTCTGTTCCCATCACACACAATGGCCTACTCTTACAAAAAGCGGAACAGGATTTAACGTGTGCGTTATAGTAACGCTAGCCTCCTCCCAACACACTATAATAAATTATGTATAACATGTTTGTCAGTCTCGTGTTTGACATCGATGACTTCCAAAACAGCAGAGGAGGCAGCTGCTGTTTGGGAAACGGGGCAGACATTTGATTAATGGACAAAGCACTCATCATGTGTTTTTATATTTACACCCAGTCCCCGCTTGTATGCAGTTTATGTAAATTTCATCTGTTCCCATCGGCACACAATGGCCTACTCTTCCGAAAAGCGGAACGGGTTTTAACGTTTGCACAAGGTGTTCTGCGTGCGTTTGCACACGGGCCCTCGGTTTACAAATGACTTTTAAGGGGATTGGAGTCAACACTGGTGTTATATTAACCTAACTTCAGAGGAAAAATCCTCTTGAACGAGATTCGATTTATTTGCCACGAATGTCTGTTGCACACGGAGCTCTGGTTATTGTCTCTCCGATAGACTAGCACCCCGACAACCACTCAAGGTCTAGTAAATGAGGGAAACGTTTGAGCTGAAACGTGGACTGAACACACACTTCACTCTCTGGGCTGGGGGGTTGATTCTTGACTGTCACTGAGAAGGGAACTAACTCCTGAAATGTGAAAAGCTCAAAGGAGTTTTATACCTTAAATCTTTTCTTTTTAATCTTTTTTTTTATTTCAAGGATAATAAAACAAGCACTCGTGTGCTTAAATTTTTTTTTTTTTTTAGATCCTGTCCCCGTGTGTATGAAGTTTTGTAAAATTTGTCATTTGTCCCCACGGACAAACAATGGCCTACTTTTTTGAAAAGAGGAACAGGTTTTAACGTGTGCACAATGTTTCGAGTGTTCGCACAGGAGACCTTAGTTTGATATAATCTTGTCCGAAGGAAGTGTTTATTTTTGAGGGGGGTGGGGTGATGTGGAGTAGCCACTGATGGAGTGTGTTATATTTTTTTCGATTTCAAGGATAATTGAGTAAGTTTTCATGTGGTTTTATTTTGTGTGTGTGTGTGTGTGTGTGTGTGTGAGGGGGGGGGGGGGTTGTTTCAGCGTGTGTGTGCTTGTTTTTGTTGTTGATGTTTTGTTTTTTACAACTAGACCACCAAGGCACTGACATGGGAAGTAACTCCTACAAAAGTGAAATACTAGAGTTTTGTACCTTAGATAGTTGTCAGCAGCAGCCGGGTGAGGCTCCAATCATGCAGTAGATAGTGTGTGTGTGTGTGTGTGTGTGTGTGTGTGTGTGTGTGTGTGTGTGTGTGTGTATGTGTGTGTGTATGTGCGCGCGCGGGCACACACGTGTGTGCATGTGCATGCATGCACGTGTATGCAGTTAAGAAAAACCATCACCAAAAAACCCCAACAGGTAAGAAGCAAAACCACAGCAAGAATCACAGTATAAATCTTTATTCCCTGATTTAGATCCTGCATCTAAACAAAAGTTTTTTTTCCACAGAACTGTTCATACTGCACAAGAAATGAAATGATTCCAGTGATAATAATGTCTATCATTATCCTGTCCAAACATTATCCACACACCTGTGAACGCTCACTGTACATACCATGTATCACGTGGGCAACTAAAAAACATATTCTTTCCAAAAATCCCCCAAGGAATGATTTCATATGATACACCTTTCTAAAACATAACACAATTACAGACAAAACAGACCCTGTTTATACATCTTAACAAAGTCACTGACCAAAGGGTTACTGTTTTCATTTATTTATGTATTTAGTCTTTTATATTGAGGATAATGAAATAAGCACTTGTGTGCTATTTTTTTTAATCCAGTCCCTGTGTGCGTGCAGTTTTGGAAATTTTATCCATTTCCTCCAGCACACAATGGCCAACTCTTTTGAAGGTGGAATGGGTTTTAATGTGTGTGCAAGGTGTTCTGTGTGCGTCTACACATGGGGCCTCAGTTTGTAGTCTCATCCAAAGGACTTTTGGGAGAGTGGAGTCTGAACTAATATCAACTCAAGGGAAAAATCCCCTTGAGCGGGATTCAAACCCGGGTCGTCAGATTGCGACTGCAATGTTCTAACCACAAGGTTATCATGTCCTCCTTTAATTTTTATGATGGGTGCACACTTTCAGCCCATTGTTAATCAAAAAGAAAAAAAATTGCAGTCTTAATTTTTCAGTCCCTGGGCTGGAGCTCCAAGGCTCACCAATGGTGAGATTTTAGGTATGTAACCATTTCCCCACCATGTAGGTAGCTGCATTCTGACTTCAGGGATCTTGAGTAAACACAACACCTCTGTGTGTGCATGCACTTAAAAAAAAAAAAAAGCTGTCATCTGTTCCTACTGACATGAAGTGGCATACTCTTCTGAAATGCAGAATGAGCTTTCAAACTCTGACATGTGTTCAAGATATGCTGTGTGTGTTTGTACACAGGAGCTCTGTTTATGGTCTCATCCACAGGACTGTCAGGGGAGTGGAGTTGGTATTGGTTAACATTAACTGCAGGGGAAAAGTCCTCTTGAACAAGAGTCATGGTGGTGGATCAAACCCGCACCCTTAGAACATGAGCTCAACATTCTAACCACTATCACAGTGACTATGCTGCCCCCCCCCCCCCTCCCTACCTCCACCCAGTTTGTAATTAATCATTTTAAGACAGACATTTCAAAACATCCATACTTCCTGCAAATTCTTTACACATGGCACAGATAATAATACTGACATGAAAAACATTAGACGTGTGATATGAACAGATTTCAAAAAGAAAGAAAGAAAAAAATCATCATTGACTATTCAAGACACATTCAGTGCTGATCAGGAAATGGCAGATAAAGTAAACGAAACTGGTCATGATCTTGAAGGATGAAAGTAAGAAACAAAAATGCAGAAAAATCAGGACTTCAGACCACAGTTGTGAGGACTTCACTTTTCTGCATTTTCACTCACCTCTTCTTTCATTTCTTCATCCCTCCCTCTATCCTTTCTTCATTCATTTACTGGTGTTGGTTCACACCCATGTATAACACACACTAACACACACACACACACACACACACACACACACATGTATCCAAGGCATCAGGCAAGGGCTGGCACAGCGCAGTACCAATCACACACAACACACAAAAAGATAATGCTTATTCATGATGATTTGCTTATTCAATTACCATCTGGAAATAAAAATTTGATTGATTGATTGATGAAAAAGAAATGAATTTTGTTCCCCCTCCCTTAGCTAGAGCCACGAAGTTTACCATTAGTGAGGTTTTGCAGATGTTTTTGTGCACCAGTAAGGTAGCCATGTTCTCATTTTTGTGATGAAATGAGTCCAAAAAATAAAACAAAAATTAATGAATTAAAAAAAAAAAAGATAACTGAATAAAAGTAAAATTTCAATGAATCAAAAAATAAAACAAAGATCACTTTATTAAAAAACAAAAACAAAGATCAAAGAATTAAAAAATGAAAACTATAACTGAATAAAGATAAAACAAAGAGTATTAAATTAAAAGATAAAACAAAGATCACTGAATTAAACAAAGATCATAGAATTGAAAATACAACAAAGAACCTGAATAAAAAAAAAAAAACAAAGATCACTGAAATAAAAAAAAACCCAACAACAAAGATCAATAGAGGAGATTTTAAAAGCGAACAAAAAAAAGACCCATTTGAAATATTTCTCCAAAACAATATAATCCAACAACACTGTCCCACCTCCACCCCCCAAAAAACCCCCCCAAAACAAACAACCAACAACAACAACAAAACCAACAAATTCCGCAAACCAACAAATAAACAACAAAAAAAGTGAAACAGTCAAAATTAACAAACTAAAAAAAGCCTTCTGGCAGACTCTTTTACACAAAGCTCTCCAAAGAATCAGCAGTGGAATGTGGGTGCCTAGTGTCAGAAAGTCTTCCTCATTTCTCTGTGGTTGTATTAGAGTCCCAGGGAACCGTCAGGTGTAGGGACTGTACCATCAACCATCTATCATTATTGGAAGTCGTCATGATGAAGGCAATGTTTTATTTCTTTTGCATTTATTTATTCTTTTATATTAAGGATAATGGAATAAGCACTCACATGCTTTTTTTTTTACATCAAGTCGCTACATGTATGCAGTTTTGTAAATCTTGTCATCTGTTCCCACCAGCACACAATAGCCTACTCTTATGAAAAGTGGAACAGGATTTAACGTGGGCGCAAGAAGTTCTGCATGTGTTCGCATATAGGGCCTTGGTTTATAGTCTCATCCGAAAGAACTTTTGGGGGGAGTTGAGTCAGCACTGATGCTATTTCCAGGGGAAAAATCCCCTCAAACGGAAATCAAATCCGGGCCATCAAATTGCAAGCGCAATGTTCTGACCACTAGGCTATCCTGTCTCCCATACTTTGCAATCACGAGTTGACTGTAGACTACACACCTGCTTGTGAACAAATGAAAATAACTGTTAAATATTGTTTCAAGTGGAAAGACGTTAAAGTAAGGAACACACAAGAAAATAACAGAGCAGAAGTCATTCTCTTCCAGCCAAGCTGTGATACAAACTACAGGTTACTGAAAAACAAAAATAACTGATTTCCTCAGTTTGTTGAGCATTATTCTATTTGTTGTTATTCACAACACCTTGAACATAAACATTTAAAAAATAAAAATGCAGAAAAAAAAGTTTGCTCACACACACATAAAAATGTTAGTGCACGCGTGAGCACGCACACACACACATGATGCAAATCTTACAAATCAAACTTTTCCCTGAAAAAAACAAAAAAAATCCCCTCCCCCACTCCCCAAACACACACACACACACACACACACACACACACACACAATTTCTCCTACCTGCAAAATGTAGTCATACACATCCATCAAAGTCAAATCTTTATCCATAGATATGTCAGTACGTAACAACAATAAAATGATATTGATAGCCATGACTTCAAAATGTTCAAAGAAAATAATAAATCCAAGCCTTAGAACATAGAAGAAGAAAAACAGACCCTGGTTATCTAAAAGGTCAATTCTTGCCACAAATGACTGCAAGCTACCATATCCCCAAGCAGCAGGCAGGCAGGCAGCGAGGCAGGCAGGCAGGCAGGCAGGCAGCAGGCAGGCAGGCAGGCAGGCAGGCAGGCAGGCAAAGCAAACACTGACAGGAGCAGGGAATACAGCCGTGCTGACTGAAGAAACATCCATCCTATACAGGCTTCGTGCACTTGTGCTCTGCCGTTTTTCCCTTTAATATTTTTTTTCTTTTTAGCTGTGTTCTGGCTGCCCCTGGGCTGGCTGTTAGCAGGGTGAAGGAAGGAAGGAAGAAAGGAAGGAAGGGTCACTGCAGGGTCTCCACCAGTGAGTTGCCTTGCACTGCTCCAGGAGCAGACTCCTCACACCCCTGCACACTCACACACAGCCAACACTGGTATACCCATGCTGGTATGTTTCATACTGTATGCAATTGTTACCAAACGATATTATCATTCTTTTTTTTTTTTTTAAGTTCATTATTCTTTCCGTACCACCACTATTACTGTCATCAAATAATACTCCCGTTGTTACACGGACAGGATGTAAAAAAATGCATGGATGTAAAAGGTGCTCATTCCAATATTTTCATAGATAAAAGAAGAAATAAAATACATAACTCCTCCTCATACAACTACTACTATTACTGTTGTTATTAATGTCATCTTATTTCTACTGTTGTTGTTGCTTCTGTTGTAGTTCTCATTACCATTGTTGTTACTATCACACCATTGTCATTTTTATCATCCAAGTCTTCTTTGAAAGCTAAACTAAGCCTGATATTGACAAAAGCAAAACCCGCCAAAAAACAGCAACCCCCCCCCCCCCCCCCCCCCCCCCCCATTCATGATCATCATTGTTAAGTCACAGCTACTACAACTACAACTACAACTACAGCACACACACACACACACACACACACACACACACACACACACACACACACACACACACACACACACTCACTTTACAGCTAAAGCATATCTTTTTATGTATTGTATTATACTGTTTAGTTTTGTTTTTCATTGCATTGCACTGTACTGTATTCATGTAGTGTACAGTATACTACTTTCAATGATAACAGATTTCTCTGTGTGAAATTCAGGCTGCTCTCCATGGGGAGAGGGCGTTGCAACAAGAGCAGTGCCACCCATTCATTTGTTTTCTTCTTTTTCTGTACTGTGTCAATTGTCTCCCTACCAGAGTGATTTTTTTCTACCAACTATTGTTGTGGGTTCATTATTTATTTATTTTATTTATTCTTTTATATTGAGGATAACAGAATAAGCAATCATGTGCTTTTTTTCATCCGGTCCCCGTGTGTATGCAGTTTTGTAAATATTGTCATCTGTTCCCACCGGCACACGATGGCCTACTCTTACGAAAAAGCGGAACAGGATTTAACGTGTGCGCAAGATGTACTGCGTGCGTTTGCACACGGGGCCTCGGTTTAAAGTCTCATCCGATGGACTTTTGGGGAGAGTGGAGTCGGCACTGATGTTAACTCCAGAAGAAAAATCTCCTCGACCGGACTCGAACCTGGGTCGTCAAATTGCCAGCGCAATGTTCTGACCACTAGGCTATCCGTCTCCCCTCCGTCTCCTGGTTCTTTAACTTGTGCTGAATATCATCACATGTGACTTAATTTATATTGTGTGCGCAAGACGTTCTGTGTGTGTGTGTGTGTGTGTGTGTGTGTGTGTGTGTGTGTGTGTGTGTGTGTGTGTGTGTGTGTGTGTTGTTGTGTGTACGTCTTTGTATGTGTGACTCGATTTTGGGTGTGTGTGTTTGTGTGTGTGTGTGTGTGTGTGTGTGTGTGTGTGTGTGTGTGTGTGTGTGTGTGTGTGTGTGTGCACGCGCGCGCATGTGTGTGTGTGTGGCTGTGTGTGTGACTGTGTGTGCGTGACTCTTTTGTGTGTGTGTGTGTGTGCATGTACGAATGCCTGCAGCATGTGTGTGGCAGACAGCTCACCTGACCATGACTGCCTGTGTGCCCCCTGCTGTCTGTGCCCTGTGCACGCTGCTCTGTGCCTGCTGGTGCTGTCAACCCACTGCCTGATCCACACATACACACACACAGATATATACATAGATAGATAAGGAGATAGCTCTGTCTATGTGATGTGGTCACTGTTACTCCACTTACTACTGGCCAGTTGGTCAGTCTGTCTATCCACCGGCCATCTATCTCCCTATTTGTCTGTCTGTCGGCTATTACTGAAATTATGATAGAGAAAATAGTAGGTGGTAGTAACTGCAACAGCCATAGCAATAGTGAAGCAGTAGCAATAGGGATAGTAGCAGTAGTAGTAGCAGTAGAAGTAGTAGAAGTAGTGGTAGTAGCAGCAGCAGCAATAACAGTAGTTGTGGTAATTGTGGTAGTAGCAGTAGTAGTAGTAGTAGTAGTAGTAGTAGTAGTAGTAGTAGTAGTAGTAGTAGTAGTAGTAGTAAAAGTAGTAGAAGAAGACCCATTACCTGAATAGGCCACAATCACACAATTCATCATCATCATCACCACCACTGTCATAATCACCACTGTTATCATTATCACTACTCATCATTCTTATCAAGTATCGTTATTCATAAGGTGTGAAATAATGAAAAAACAATGACTGATCCATACCCCTGGCAGCAGGCTCATCCTCAGGCTCCTCAGGAGGGCAGGAGAAGTTCCTGTGCAGGTTTACTCTGACAGGCCTGACCAGCAGGTGGCAGAAGAAGGGGTGCTCACATAGGTAACGCTTCAGCGTCCGCACACACCTGCTCTGAAAGGTGATCTGCAGAAAAACAACAACAACACCACGCATGTACACAGGCAGGAATGGAGTGGCTATTTCTAAACCCTGCACCTTGATGTTTCATCACGTTTGCAGGACTGCAGAAGTCCAAACAAGGTCATCACATTATCATAACTTAAGTTGTCGTTTCACTAAATTTGCTTATCACATTATCATAACTAATTGTCGTTTCACTAATTTGTTATCACTACAATAATTAGTTGTCGTTTCACTAATTGCTTATCACATTATCATAACTTAAGTTGTCGTTTCACTAAATTTGCTCATCACATTATCAAAACTTCAGTCATTGTTACATTAAACTTGCCTCAGTTTCACATTCAATCAAAAACCATATGCAAAAAATTCACTGTAAATCTATGTTTCGAAATCTATGTCACCTAAACTTCATCAATCTAAAAGAAGAGAAAAAAAAGAACATAAAAATTCCAAGGCAGTATATCACATCCTGATTATTCATGCTAAGGCAGACCACACTAAAACAGGTCTATATGTTGAAGGAGTTACAGCTCTGCTACTTAATCTTTTATCTTTGATTTTGGCAAAGTAGAGCACACATAACAAAAGTAAAAAAGAAAAGGTAAAGGGTGTCCCATAACCTATGTGGTCGTAGAGGAGACAGGAACAGAGAAAAATGATTACAAAGAAGAAATTTCATATACCAAATTTCCAAAAGGTAGGAGATACCTTCAGTTTTAGACTCAAAATAAAATAATAATAATGATGATGGTGATGATGATGAAATAATTGTGAAAATAATAATATTGATAATGAAAAAAGACCCTCCCCCCCGAGTCCAAAAGGGTGAACAGTATGTTTGCATTATTGTGATAGTATATGACCAAACACACAACACACACTACTGCGAGCGCGCACACACCCACACACACACACACACACCACACACACACACACACACACACTCACATTCACCACACACCCCCACCCACACACAGCTACCACACTACACTCACACCCACACACCCCCCCCCCCCCCTCACAAATGGTAGGGCGCTGTGAGGATCTGCCCCCTGTGATGTCGAGGGGCTGGCTGTGGCCCCTGCGGCCCCACTTTCTGCCCTGGTACATGTGAGGGGGGGTGTTCACCTCCACCACCAGTCTGTCCTCCCCCCCCCACAGTCCCACAATGCTCTGCATTGGGATCTCCGTCGTCACCACCTCCCGCGAAGAGCCGCGGCAGTGGCCGGTCTGCGATTCTGATTCCGCCACTGCCAGCTCCAGCTTGTACTGCAGCAGTCTGCTGGCACATGGACAGGGTGACAATAACAGTAATCATATTAGGGAATTTTTGTAGTGCTGATTCTTGTAAAGGGATAATTCGAAGCGTTTACAGTTGAATCACTTGCACCTATGTTAACTGTTCACAAAAGATAAAGTTTAGATTTAGACTGGTGTATGCACATGCATGCACACACACATGCACGCATGCAAGCACGTGCACACACACACACACACATGCACACACACACACACACACTTATCACAAAGCATGAATAGACGTGAAATAAAACAACACACACATGCATGCACACA
>CM060320.1:4549905-4572405 GCA_030674155.1 Stramonita haemastoma
AGTATATGAACATGTTTAAGGGTGTGTGTGTGTGTGCTTTCTTCAATTTAAAGCGTCTCTTCACTCATAGTAATATTAACAGTGGTGGTGTGTGTGTGTGTGTGTGTGGTGTGTGTGTGTGTGTGTGTGTGTGTGTGTGTGTGTATTGTGTGAGTTGTGTGTGTGTGTGTGTGTGTGTGTGTGTGTGTGTGTGTGTGTGTGTTGTGTGTGTTGTTGTGAGATGAGGGGCTGTTTCACTTAAATCTTTTTATGAAAAACATCTGAGTTACTTATTTGTCAAACTGTTATGGTCATGCTATAGGGTATGTTTTTAACTGGAATTGGTTTGTATACTTTAAATTAAAAAGGAAAGAAAATACCGTAAAATCCCTCAATACGCCACACCCCCTGTCACTGATTTAGGGCAAAATTGGGGATTGGCGTTTGCAGGGATCAGACCCCTTTGCACAAAATGATTTTTGTGCCAAACCGTGTAATTAGATGATTACAAACCCCGAAAGATGTAAGGTTAGTCGTTGTGAAGTAGAAGGAAGGAAAATAGAAAAAAGGGTTTTGAGCAAAGAAGGCCAACGTAGTTCCATCGCTTTCTGTTTTAGGTCCTTGTTTCCCATACCCTGCCTTCAGATCTTTCATCTTCCAGATAATGGCAGCACACCTTGGTCGACATGTTCACACCCAAATGCTGGTCCTTTTGACGTTCTGTTTTGTTTGTCTTTCGTACGCTGTTCAAGTCTATCTCTGTTTCACCCATTCCCTGATCCTTTCTATCACAGAAAATTCATGGCACACTCCGAAACATTCCCACCTGCTTCGTATCCGATACTGGAGGGCTTCAATTTGAAAGATACAGTGTAAGACTGTCTGGGGAGTGAGGGAGGTGGACAAAGAATAAGAGAAAAGGAAAGAAACACGAAAAGTTAAAGAGGGTAAAAGATGACTTTTTAGACAGTCTGCACAAATCCTAGTGAAGTGAGCATAGTCTTCTTTGAAAAAAGGCTAGGGTGGGCGTTTTGCTAGGTATGTTACCCCTGTGCACAACTTTTGGCCCAAAGTGGGGGGTGGGCGTTTGCTAGATGGTGGGTTATGCTAGGATTTAACGGTATATACTAAAAAACAATATGCAAAGTTCATAACTTTTATCTTAATAATGTTGGCTACTGCAGCTACAGATATAATATTAGTCAGCAAAAGAATGCCACACTTAAGATGAAAATCTGTTATGCAGAATTGAAAGTACTTGTTCACTCGTCTTGATCACCTGTTTTTACAAAATCAGCACTGTGAGTATGTGCTTGAGGCAGTCTTTGAAATGTGCTCTGAAGTCAAGTCAAGGTATATCATCAACATTATCCCAAAGAATATGATATAATCAATTGACGATTACAATGAAATTCAGAAATATGAACATCCCTGAAAACAAAACATCAACATAATCAATGAATACCAAAAGAGACAAAAACACTAAAACATCACACACACAACACAAACACAAACACACAAGCAGACAGCTATTCCTAGGCACACAACCCCCTTACCATGTTGGTAGATGACAGGATGACTGCTTACTGGAGGGAAGGTGTGCGATCTCATCAGCGCTGTGGACGACAAGGTCAGAGGCAGGGGATCTCCCACGACCCCGTCAGCAGGGGCAGTGCCCTACTTTCAAGGGAGACAACCCTCCCTTAGGACTCGTTTTGTCACACCCAGAATTCTCCAGCGATGTGGACTTTGGGGAATCATGTGAAGCAGTCCTGAGGGTGAAGTGAGGTATGCCCCATGGGAGTGGTTCCCCACCAGGGATTCACAACAGCTAGCATCAGCGCTCCCTTTTGAAACACTCGCTTCTGAGGTTTTCTTCTTGGTCACCACTATAGCAGCAGCAGCAGCTGCACTGGCTGTCTTCCCTGTTCCTGCTGTCCTCCTGGATGACACGCTCTCTGTGATGACCGTTTCTGGGTCATGCAGGGATCTGATTTGAGCTTGGATAACCCTTGTTTTGTGGAGTTGCGTTTGTGTTTGTTTGGTTTGGGTACAGGTTTTTGTTTTGACTTTGTGGAGAAACAGGGTGATGACTTTGTACCCCGACTTTGGCAAGTGTTCTGGAGGGTTTTCCAAGACGTGCTGTGGTGATGCTGACACCTCTGATGTGGAGAGTGACTTATCTGAAGAGTTCCCCAGTGTTTTCTTACATATATCTTCTGTGGATGAATTTACCTCACTTGTGGTAAAGTCGTCTGTTGGTGCTTTGTAGCCTTCTTTTTCTTACATGGTGATGTGTGTTCTGAAAAGTCCCGTTTCTTTTCTGATGGTCATTAATGTTCGTCCGTTCAATTTCTGAGACATGTGTGGTCTTGATGGTGTGTGAAAGAGAAAGTTCTGAGGGCGCTGAGACCTCATTCCTTTGTGATACTCCAGTTTTGGAGGATTTTGCTTTTTCAGTTGTGTTTGATGTCTCACCCACGTTTGATGATTCACATTCTAAGAAACTGCATTCTCCTGTTCTGTTTTGGCACTGAGATTCTATAAATTGTGATGACTTGTGTGCATTAGAAAAATCAGGTGCTATGGATTCTGTTTTCTTTGTGTTCTGAAACCCTGGTGCCAAGAATTTTGACGAGTCATTCTTGTTTTGACTCTGTAAAGAGGTTGATATATCATACGACATCTGAAATTCTAATGATGCTGACATCTCATCTGTGTCCTGAACCACAGTTTCTGAGGATTGTGACACGGGACTGAAGCTGTGAAGCTCGGGTTCTGGAGATGCTGGTGGACCATTTCTGTCTGCCAGTACAACATCTTGGGGATTAGCTTTGCCATCTGTGTCTGCCAGTACAATCTTGGGGATTAGCTTTGCCATCTGTGTCTGCCAGTACAACATCTTGGGGATTAGCTTTGCCATCTGTGTCTGCCAGCACTGACTCTGAGAACTGTGGTGTGTCCTCTGCAGTGGGCAGTTCAGCTTCTGGATAAACAGGCAGTGTTGAAGGAGCACTGTCTGGGGTCCTTACAGACCTCCAGTGTGGTCTGGATGTATCCTGTTTCCAATGTTCCGCAGACTCCCACACTAGTTGTGAAAACTGCTCTGAGGATTGCACAGACTTCTCTGTGGGCCTGGCTAAGGCCTGTGCAGTGGGTTTGTCAGACAGCAGTACACTTGGTTCTGAAGGCCTGCCTTGCTCCTCCAGGAAGAGGTCTGCAGAAATAGCAGACATGTTGATGGTAGGGAATTCTGCTGCATCCGCTCCACACGGTGTTTTGGATGACCATGAAGAAAACCGTGCAACACCTTGTCCATCCTTTTCCTGAACAGCGGGCATGGGGGCAACAGAGGAAACTTGTGACACGTGGTCAGCTGTCCCCTGCCACCCACAGGGGGCACTGACTCTGAGAAGAGTCTACTGTTGCACATCCAGTCCCTTCTATTGACTGAAGCATTGCAGAGTTGAAGTTTGTCATGTGGTGGTGTTCTTCAATCATGGGTGACGGTGGCAGTTCTGTATTTACAGCTAATGACGGATGGTGTGGAAAACCTGGCGGCATGCTGAGAAAGAGGGAGTTTCAGAAGATAAAGCTGACTCCGTCACTGCCAGTGCTGGACCTGTGCCTCTGACAGCACAGAGAGGAGCGGCAGGGAGGGCGGCGGTCACAACAGTCTGTCCCTCACACAGCTGGACACAGAGGACAGGCTGCTGCTGGCTGAGGGCCGGCACATCAGGGCAGCACCTGACCTGCCCCAGTTCCACTGCCCACCCTGAAGTCTGTGGAGGCGAGTCACTGAAGCCTCCAGGTGACTGCCACATGGCTGTGGAGACAGGTTGTGGTGGGAGGGCATCTCCAACACTGACACTGGCAAACCACACTGCTCCCATCACAGTCAGTACCTATCTTCCTATAGCAGCCTCCAACATCGGCATTGTACATCAAGGGCAGAGAATCTTGGCCAGGTAAAGTTTCTGTATATGTGTGTGACTGTGTTAAGCTATCTGCATGGCCTGTCGGGAAAGCATGAACCTGGCTTTTTCTGCACTCAGTGCATTACTTGAATCGAAATGCTCCAACAATAAAAAGTCTACCTCCTTCACGTTCATTGTTTGATCAAACCAATCGTTTCCAGTGCAGGTTTGATGATCACGGAATCCTGCATTCTGTGTATGAACTTCAGGAAGATAATCCAGACTATGTGAAGAATTATTCTGATTCACTGCCAGAGAGACAAAATGACCATTTTGATCCACGGTTGAGAGGCTGTGGTCTTGAACTGGTCCCTGCCATCACAGGAAGCAAATTGACCCTGATGTTCAGACGTGGCACTGACACTGGCTGGGTTCAACATGCACACACACACCTGAGTCTGGTGCAGGAGTATACACTGTTCTGCCAGACTGCTGCCTCTCTCTGGATGTCTCTGTGGTAGGACAGTGCACTGTCCCAGTGCCGGCCATCTGTAGTGCACGTGTGTGCCCTGTTCCCCCAACAGACCGGGTCTGCAGCAGTCCCGGGGTCACAGCTAGGTCCAGGCTGAGAGGGGCGGTCTGCTGGCCCTCACACAGGTCAGCGTGCTGGCTGAGGATCCGCATCAGCACATCAAAGCTGGATTCCGAGTCCGCACCGGCATCTCTGGTGTCCTGACCCCCTCAGGTCCTTCCCCTGTGAGCTCACTGCTGTCCCTGCCTGAGAATGGCAGGGTGGGTTTGTGCTGAAGGTGCTGGCTCCCACACAAGGCTGTGGTGAAGTCTGCTAATTCTTGGCTACACACAACTGACCATTGTTGGGGAAGAAACGCCCTTCTTCCTGCTGAGAGAGTGTTTTTCAACATGTTCTGATGCTATCTGAAGATTTCTGCTTTGCCGTCAAATAATGCTGAGTCAGTGTGTGGTGCTGCTGAATCTGTTGTGGCCGATTCCTTCACATTACAACGTGTTGGGATCTGGGCCATCCTCCCCCTGTGGCGCCACAGAAATCAGTGTCTCTGCAATTCAAGGCAGAGGCCTCGCTTTCTTCCTCCCCACTTTTGGACTTGGCTGATGGAGTAAACCCTTGGCCATTGTTTTCAGAGGAACTGTTCAGTAAGAGAACCCTTGTACTGTCTGTCCTTGTCTGTGCTGTGAATCTCCAGATTCAGGGATCGTTGACTGATCCTCCAACAGCTCAGACATACTCTGCTGGGGGTCAGCAGGCAAACACATCTGCCCGATATCAAAAGAATTCATCATTTCAGAATTCATCAACAGCAAAGCTGACGTCCACTGATCCCTGTGACCAGATGATTCAACCTCAGAATGGCGTGTGCTCGCAGATTCAGGGCAGGTTAGTGACAACGACTCTCCATCCCTACCTCCACAACCAGTGACACAAGACACCACAAACATGTTCTCTGATCCTACATCATTCTTCAGCTCAGGCCCTAAGCCTGGTTCACAGCACACAGCCACAGAGAATTCTTCTCTTCTATGTGACTCCTCTTCAGGTTTCTCGTAATCAGCTCCAGGAGAAATGCCCTGACTGGCAGATGTGTAGAGATGAGGGCAGTCCTTGGTCAGGACGTGAGGATCCTGTGCTGAGTGTGCAGATGGAGGAGGAGTCACCACACAGTGACCCTGGCTGGTGACATCGTCAGTGCCAGGCATACCATCACAGCGCATCAGCAGCTCAGAAGATGGCACACTATCCATGCTTGTTGGGCTTCTTCCCCTGTTCTGCTGCCTGTCTATCCAGTGTAAATGTCTACACGTGCATGAACTCTCCCCACCACTGGCTGTGACAGCCACAGAAACACTGGGGATTTCTGCAGACTGACTCACTATGTGTTGATGTCCAGAACACTGATCATAGGAGGTCATTGCTCGTCCAGCACCAACACATCTGACATCCTTGTCAAAGATTTCCCCTCCTGGTGAGTGACCCGAGTCTCCTGGCTGCATGACTGGTGATGAAGTTGCTGTGTTTGGGGGGAAGCCTGTTGCCGACCCACTCCCATCTTGAACAGACTGCATCCCAGGAAACGCGACAGCTTCTGCACGCTGCTGGTGCTCCACTGAAGCAGCCCTTGTTCACAGTGTTGCACAGGTTCTGCACTGGGCTGTGGATGTTGCACAGCGTCCACAAGCCAACATTCAGCATCAGCCACCTTACAACTGCCTTCAGACAACAGTGGCTGACAGTCTGGTCCAGATAACTCAGAAACCGGAAGACCTTCTGTGTCCTGAACAGTCCCACACCCTGGTGCTGTGTGTTGTGAACCCACTGCTGTACTACATGCATTTCTTCCAGCTGCTAAGCCAGGACCGGACCATTGCACATTTCTCCTCCCCACAGTGAGGGCCTCGGACATGTGTGGATCAGTCTGCAGATTTGGGGGATCACCATCTCCAGTCTGCTGCATGCCAGGAGCACAGCCCTCTCCACAGTCTGCTCTGTTGTTTGTGGCTGTTGATGTGGGCTTTTCAAAAGTCTGTCAGTATCGCCATCTTTCTGGGTCTGTTCTGCAGAGGCTGGACTGGAGGTGAGGGGCTGGTGGACCACCAGCATGAACGGAGTCCTGTACAAGGCCTCCACTCCTCCATCATAGATCACATCAGAGCTGATGAACTGGCCGTCTTTCTCCACCACAGGCAAACTCTCCACACTGCACGGCTGCACTTTATTTCTGGTCTCGCTCGAAGATCTTTGGTGTTCATCCCACATCCATTGTTCTGATTCCCTGGCATGTTCTGTGACACTGTGTGACAGAGAGTGGCTGATGATGGTGGACTCTTCATCACACACAGTCTGCTCTGACCACAGAGGGTCACCTTAGTCACTGGATGAGCAGTGGTCACTAGGCTGGCCAACAACCACCTGCACTTTTTCAACCCGGTTTTCCACTGATCCAGCATCGTTCATTTCAACCACTGTTTGTTCTGTTTCTGACATGCTGTTATAGTCTGAACAGCCACAATGACTGCTGGTATCCTCTGCTGTATTGTCGCCACCATGGTTTTCAGGCCTGTCCTTTATGCTGTCACAGAAATCACTGTCTTCCTCCACAGGGTCAACCCCTTCTGCTGGTCCACTTTTACATGGCTACAATCCACATGTTCTTTCATCTTTGTCGCAAAACAAAGAGCTTCTTCCAAATGTACCACTTCTTTAGGTTGGTTGTTTTTGCCAGAGCAGTCATCAAGGCTTCCTTCCATTTCTGATAAAATATATTTCACAACAACCACCACCTAGATGGCCCACATTTCCTGAGCTGTTTTCTGAAAAGCCTCCACAAATTGAGAGCTGTTCTTGTACCCCCTCTTTCGGAAATACGCCCCATGGAATATTCACCATCTCCATCAAGCCTGTTAGCATTGTCTGGTCTCCTACACTCTGCAATGTCTAAGATGTCGCAATGGAGCTTGTGGCTCAAAGCTTTGTTCACCCTCCACTTGTGGTTCATTTTCAAACAGCAAACTGACAGCTCCGCCATGTTCTGTCCCTGCTGTGGGGAGCTGTGGCATTACCATGTGCAGCAGAAAAGGTACCTTGTGGCCTTGTGCCCTGAATCTCCTTTCTGTCTCGTTCTGTTGAACTGTTTCCAAATTATTTGGCCTAGTTTCTTTTGAGGAACTAGTTTCATGTGAAACAACAAGAGTGTGTGCATTCTGACTTTGGCTTTGTTTTTCATGGATACAGTTGTTCTGTTTGCTACACAACTGCTCAGTAGCATCCAAAGCCTCCAAGTTGCCTATCTGTGTGGTGCCATGATCAGGATTCACAGTCTGCTCACAATTGTTCCTTTGCACCTACAGACATCACTTATGTTTTGCTCAATGCTGTCTTGATTATCTTGCATTTTTCTTCCACAAGGGTCTACACTTTTACATGTTGCAGGTTCAGGGACAATGGTATCCATCAGTGACTCAACAATAATACATCGTCATCGGCGTCTGTGTCAGATACCTCCATTAGCTGAACAGCTTTGCTCTGCAGCAGTTTCAGGCCCCTGTTCTCACTGCTGACACTGTCTGGGGACAGTGGTGTTTGGCTGTGTGCTTGGAGATCTGAACCGTCAGGTCGGTTTTCATTGGTTTCCTTTATGAACTGTTTGCAACACTTTTGTTATTTTGCATTGTGAGGTATCATTGTCTACAATGCTTTTTGCTTTTCTTTTCTTTCCCGTCTCTTGTGGAACACCTCTGTGTGGAGTTTTTCTGTGTGCAGCACAATGTGTCATTTTCTCTGAAGCTAATTTGCTGGCAATCTCTTTGGGTGGTTGTCTTTCTGCCTTTTTCCGATTGATGTTTCCTGCAGGATTTGTTTGACTGTCTTCTTTCCCAGGTAGTCAGGTGGGCAGTGGAACTCTCCCTGCTGAGTCTTCAGCCTGCCCATGGCTCGCTTAGCACGGATACGTCTGATTTGTTCCTGCACATTCCAGGCTCGAGTCTGGCTTTCTATCAGGACAGCTAAAGTATTGTCTGTTGTCTCTGTCTCCCAGGGGTGGGGTCCTACCCTGTGGCTGTTCTCTTTGTCAAAGGGATAGAGGAAGACCTTGTGCCTGAACTGGCACAGATGCAGCGGAGTCTGCAATGCTTCTCCCTGCCAGGTGCTGCCTGTCCCCAAGCGAGGTGGGAAGGACTCCACCATCCCCGATTCTGCTGATCTTTTGGCTTTTCTTTTCCGTGTCTTTTCCTTCTTGGAAGACTCTGCTGAATGATGTGCTGACCGTTGTCTGTGTTCCAGTTCCGTCATCATCCCACTGCCGTGTCAGCGTTGTGGCAGGGTTCTTCACAAAACGCAATCCTCTGAGATCTTCACATCATGGGGTCTGGTGTCAGGGCAAGTCTTTGTACAGTGGAGAACAGAAATGTTAGTGGCGACTGGAGAATGGTGTTGTGGTGCAGAGCAAGCACTGGTCATGTAACTAGTAGAACTGTCACTGCATGGGAAACAGTCTGCTGAGGAAGTAGACAGAGCGTGATGACTCCCACTACCACATGTTATTGCAGGGCTGATTTCTTCAGAGTCCTGAAGGCCCATGACTATCTGCATGGAGGACAGGGGCCTGGGCAGTGTGGGAACTGAGCCACCCCCATCTTCATGTGACATGCCTGGGGGTGCAATGTGCAGCAGCTGCTCTCTGTCTGGTGGCTGCAGTCCTCAGGCCTGGGTTGTAAGGCACAGTTCAAGTCACAGGGCTGGCTGAGGGCATGGTCTAACAGAGCTGAGAACACGCAGTGACCTCCCTGCAAATCTGAACTGAAGCCTCCTGTAGATGCAGCAACAACATCGCCACCACTTTGCTGAAGCGCTACACTGTAAAGAAACTGGTCGTTTGAAGGTGTCCCTAAATGCTCAGAGAAACAGGATTCAGCAGTCAGTGTGGAGCTGGAGGCAGGACACTGAGCCAGCAAAGTGAGGAGGTCTGATGGACTGCTGCTTGGAGCACGTGGGGATTTCCAGCATCTGTCACAGCAGTTTCAGGATATGGAACAGCTGAGGTGCAACAGAAGCAGTGCTGACTGCTCAAACTTGAACTGTGGACAGAACTAATGCTGGCTCTGTTTTCTCCAACACTGGTGATGGCTTGGAGCATGGGGCAAAGGTGACGTGCTGGCCGTTGTGCTCTGTGTTATCCCAGCTTTCTGACTGCACTCTGTGCACTGCTCCATAGTGTTCCTGTCCGCTGGTGCTTTCACCATGGATCACATCACCACCGCTGTGTGCCAGCTTACACGACTGGTTATGCACGTAACCCCTTTCCTGGTGATACACAAAACCAGTTCCCTCTGGTGAGACTGAATCAATATTACCCAAGCCAACCAGACCCAGATAGTCTATGGTCAAACATGCATCTGACTTTCCTTGGGTATGTTAGAATAGTCATTTGACTGTTGGGTCTGTGTAGAATAGTCATTTGACTGTTGGGTCTGTGTAGAATAGTCATTTGACTGTTGGGTCGTGTAGAATAGTCATTTGACTGCTGGGTCTGTGTAGAAAAGTCATTTGACTGTTGGTCTGTGTAGAATAGTCATTTGACTGCTGGATCTGTGTAGAATAGTCAAATGACTGTTGGGTCTGTGTAGTATAGTCATTTGACTGCTGGGTCTGTGTAGAATAGTCAAATGACTGTCCTTGCATCGGCTGTGTGTCCAGACCTGTATCTTCACAGCGATCTGTCTGTGGCAAGTGCACGTCTTCAGCAGCTTGAAGGACACTGTTTTCCTTAGTGGATACAGAACCTTCCACATCTGCCACAGCCCATCCTGCCTGCACTGACGCAGCAACAGCAGCATTGCCCCCATGACCTGCATCTGACGTCAGGCTGCACAGCTGATCCAGCATCCTCTCAGCGTCCAGCTGACTGGCAGCAGCAGCATCACCGCGCTTCTCTGGGGGACAGTGCAGGGCGGGAGGACTGCAGGACAGCAGATCAGTGAAGGGGAAGGGATGGGAGAGGGTGGGGCCTTGCAGGGCTGTGTCTGCCTCCTGGAGGTGGGAGTCTATCAGCGCTGTGGGGACCAGCACGGTGACGGGGAAGGTCTTGTGGGAGGCGTGGGGCTGGTCGATGTGCACAGTCACCTGCACCATGCGGTCTGGGGGGCACGCTCTGCTGCTGCCAGTGGCACTCTCCTCCCTCCTCGGGGGGACCTGTCCTGCTGTTCTGTGCCATGGGCCTGCAAGTGTTCTGAAACACAGCAAGTCGTCATTAGCATTTCTCTTCCCACCAGCACACAACAGCCTACTCTTCTGAAAAGCGGAACAGGTTTTAACATGTGAGCAAGATGTTCCACATGTATGCGTTCGTACATGGGGCCTCTGTTGAAAATCTCATCTCAAAGTCTTCCAAAGGAGTGGAGCTGGTACTGATGATAACTCCAAGGGGAAAAAATCCTCAGATGTCTCATACCACTTGGCTATCCCACCATTCAGTGATTATAAACATGTCATACAGTGGTATTGGTATGAGTGTCCTGGAATAAAACCAATCTTTTTTTCTTTTTCTTAGTCATTTTAAAATCCATGATTAAAAAGTGAGTTGGAACTGTACTAAACATTATGTAAATACACAAAGAAAGCAATAAAGATGACAACTTAGCAAAGATACAACTAACACAGTATAGGCTTGTATGACTCATTCCCCAATGACTGAACACATGCTCACATTTAATAGGTTTGTATTTTCTCTTTAAAATAAAAGTCAAAGGCTATTTTGTGATTCCTATGTACTTCCACACAGAGCCAAACTTATAGATCAAAGTGTACATGGTGTGTGGTAGAGTTTAACAACCACATACCCACTTTAGACTAATTGGGCAGTGCAGAATGCTTTCCACATGAGAAAGAACCAGTCAAAAAATACACATTTCTCCCCTTGTAGCAGATGCTTGATTTGATTATGTGCACAGAAATCATATCAGCATACATAAATACAATTAGCAAGCTTAGCTGCATAACTGATCTTCCTGTTTCCCCCTGACCTCAAAATACACATAGCCAATCAAAATCACAGCTCACGATTAATTTGTTGCTGTACATCATGGGTGTGAAATCACCCATAGCTCTAGAATCTGCTCTACACACACACACCACACACACACACACACACACACACACACACACACACACACACACACACACACACACACACACACACACTCTCTCTCTCCTCTCTCTCTCTCTCTCATGCATATACATGCATAATACATAACAACACACAACGCCTAGCAAACATGAATTCCATGGTTCTGTTTTGCAAATGCTTATCTTAAGCTTTTTTTGTGTGTTTTTTTTGTTTTTTGCAAACATACATCCCTGTGTGAATGTATAGTCAGTCCCCTATTTCTTCAAAATTTCATTTTCATTTACGCACGTTTGCGTAAGAATATCTGGCTGTCTTGATTTCTTTTATAATATATATATATATATAATATATATATATATATATATATATATATATATATATATATATATATATAAATATATTAATATGTAAATATGTAAATATGTATATACATATCTTTTCTTACCCCCCCCCCCCCCCCTCTGTATCAGAGTAAAACTGTTATTTCCCAGTGGTATATTGAATAAACAGTGTATTTGCTTGTTTTATCAAGGCATCTGTCTAGAATAAAAATAAAGGCAAGGGGAAAATAGAATAAAAAAAAGAAAGAAAACAAAAGAAGCAAATAAACAATCATTCATATCTATAGATCTATTATACTGATCGACAGCAATGATTTTTTTTATCAAAAGTTCTCTTGGAACGTTAAAAGAAATAGGGAATGTAGCTTTCTTGTGTCTTTTGAAGATTATGACATCTATCAGTTAATTGCCCGTCAGTGTTATAATCGCCCTTCACATGATGTTTAAAGCATTTTTCACTCTGACTTGATTTTGACCTTATGACATTTATTTTATCTTTTTTCTATTTTATTTTGTGGGCTTTAAAAATTTTTTTTTTTATACATCAAGTCCCTGTGTTTGCAGTTTTATAAATTTTGTCATCGGTTCCCACCGGCACACAATGTCCTACTTTTCCAAAAAGAGGAAGAGTTTTTAACATGTGCGCAAGATCTTCTGCATGCATTTGCACACAGGACCTGAGTTTTATAGTTTCATTATGATTTTTAGGGGGAGTGGAGTCGGCACTGATGTTAACTCCAGAGGAAAAATCTTCTTGAACGAGATTTGCACCTGGGTCAGCAGATCATAAGTGCAATGCGATCACTCTTAAGTCTAATCACCAGGCTATTCCCCCCCCCCCCCCTAGACACATTATGAAACAGACTGACACACCTTGGGTAGAGTTTCTGGTAATACCTGCACCATATAGATGATCATTATTATTATTATCATCATCATCATCACCATTATTATTATTTCCATTCAGCACAGTTGTAAACATATAGGCAGAAAAGCAGACATTCTTGCTTGTGCACTGAGTGACAGGTCATTTATTTTCTTTACCGCTAGCCTCCATGTATGCACCTAGAAGCACATTTGTAGGAAAAGCACTGTTCCCTCTACACACCTTACACATAAAAGGCACGCTCCTATGTAGGCAGCATAGGCTACTCAACATGTATGGTGTGCAGTACTTAATGAGTTGTTTCTTCAAATCATCGGTTGCTGTGCACTGACATACAGAAAGAACTTAGCGTTTAACATAGGGTGAGAGGTTTGACTCCTTCAAAGACACCATGGGTGGCTGTACACCCAGGTTGTGCAGGAGAGGGCTGTACCTACCCATAAAACCATAGGTGGCTGTACACCTAGGAGGTACAGAAGAGGGCTGTGCCTACCCTAAAACCCTAGGTGGCTGTACACCTAGGAGGTACAGAAGAGGGCTGTGCCTACCCTAAAACCATAGGTGGCTGTACACCTAGGAGGTACAGAAGAGGGCTGTGCCTACCCTAAAACCATAGGTGGCTGTACACCACAGGATGGACAGAAGAGGTTTGGTCACTTTACAGATACCATGGGTTAATGTACACCCAAGGCGTATGGCAGCGGGTTTGTGCCTACCCTAAAACCATGGCTTGCTGTACACCCAAGATGCATGGAGGGGTCAAATCTTAGGCAATGCAAGGCAAAGGTGATAAAATTACAAAGGATTTAAAATACTTGATCATGAAAAGCCAGTTGGTATTCATGACCAGTAATGGGCTGTAACTAGCTGAGTCTGCTCCATTCTTGTCAGGCCTGGTCATCTCATAACACAGTGACACAGCCTGCCCACTGAACACTATATGTTTACACACTGTGTACAAACTGATCCAGATTACATGGTCAACACTTTCTTTTTCCAAAGAAACATGTGATAAGATACCCTCCCACCATGCCACAAATTGCTTAGTAACATGTATATTTTTACCTATCCAAATCTAATACTCTATCTTGATAAAATGTGCTTAGTGTCCTGCTTGTCATTCATGAGAGGTAGTCATGTGTATGTGTGTCAGCATATTTTCCCTGCTGGGTGTGTGTCAAACTTTTTATTAAGTCAAACTTTTATTTCCAGATGGTACACTGATTAAGCATTGCAATGGCTTTATATCATCAAGCCATTCACATATAAAAATAACCATATGCATTTACAATAATAAAAGCATTCAAGCAAAAAAATTAACCACAAAAAAAAATCTTTTGAAAAATTTTCCCCCCCCCCCCCCCCCCAACACACACACACATGCTCAAATAACAGCACAACACAAAAAGGAAAACAACAACAAAGAAGAAAAGAGACAACCACCACAAAAACATACACACAAAGAGAAAACTAATATATGTAGCTTTCTTTTATTTCCCTTTCTTTAATATTCACACAACAACAACAAACACAACCACACACACAGAGTGTATGTATAAACAATTTGATTTGATTTGATTTGATTTTTTGATTTGACACACACACACACAACGCATGTGCACATGCATGTGTCTGTGCATGCGTGTGAGTGCATGTGTGCGCACACGCATGTGTATGTGTGCGTGCCTGCTTGTGTGTGCATGCATGTGTGCATGCGTAACGTGTGTGTGCATGCGCGCATGTGTATGTGTGTGAATACATGTTTGTGAAGTTTGAAAGTTGTGTAATTACTTTTCTTAGCTAAATTGTATTATCATCCATGAATCTTCCACAGCAAAATCATAAAAAATGTTTTATTCCAGACTACTGGACAAAATGGTTTGAATACACCATGACAGCAAACTATGATAGCGATCACAGACAGTGACAATGCACAGATTTTCTTTTTAGGGAGAAAGCATCCAAAATTTCAAACAAAGAAACATTTTCCACAGGATTACCTACCCCCCAATCCTAAAACTACACACACAACACTTCATGACAGTGACCCACCTGCTTCATCCAAGTGTGACCTTGGCTGTGGGTCACGCTCGGCGTCACCACAGGGTCAGGGTCATACCCAGGGCAGCTGCTCTCCTCCAGCCCCAGCCCCCAGCTCCACGCCCCGTGGCCAGAGCCGTCGCCCCCCACACCCTCCCCACTGGAGGCGAGGAAGCACTCTCCCCCGAACAGAGCATCGCCACAGTCAAACTCCTCGTCTGGCGCCTGGGCGTGAACTGTTGGTGGGGAGGGGAGGTCACCCAGCTGGACATCCAGTCGTCCCTGGGCAGTAACCCTTCCTCCATGCCCCACATCAGGCTGTGGGGGGTTGCAGCGCTGTCAACGTCCATGTGGAAGGAGTCCACTGCTGGAGCATCGCTGTGGTTGTTGTGAGGGTCAGCAGCGGCATGTGTAGGATTTCCGGGGATGTCGGTGTCTCTGTTCAGACTGTCCTGACCTGCTAGCAGTGACAGGGGAGGGTCCATGGTGTCAACCGCTGTCTACTCACTGCAACACAGGAAACATGTGTTAAAAAAGATCACATAATTTATCAGAGCAAGGAACAGAGAAGTAAATTTCCTGCAAAGTTTTGTTGGTCTTGTTCATTTTTACCTAATGTCAAGTCCAGTTTTATGCCTTAAGTCAAAGTGCAACTCACATTATCTTAGGTAAAATTGGTTGCATATGCAAGATCTCACTATTTGTGAACCTTAAAGCTCTAGCCAAGGACTTAAAAACAACAACTTTTTTTGCAGCAAGTTCAAATCAATCAAGGATAATTATGGTTTCAGTCACTAACTTTTTGTGCACAACTTTTAATTTAGGAGCTTTTCTTTATGAAATTTGAGATGTGTTCTCTGGCAAAACGTATCCCTGAAAGAAAAATGTGATCTATATTTTGTCCTTTCAATTTTGTTTTTTCCTGGTTTGTGTGTTATGTTTCCTATCAAGTGTGTTATTTTTCTGCAGGATTTTGCCAGGTACAATTCTATTGTTGTAGTGGGTTCTCTTATCATGCTAAATCAATGCATGTTGCATGTTGTTGAGCCTTGGTTAATCATTTTGGCTTGAAAGCAAGCACCCACATCACCCCTCATGGTCTGGTGGATGGGGTAAAACTAGGTTTGAATGGGAATCAATCCAGTAACACCATGCTTTCCAGACACGTAAATTACCTCCAGACCACTGATCTTTTCACTGAACTAGTCTTTGTTTGATTTTTAAAAATCTTAATTTGACTTGATCCTGGCTGACGAAAAGAAATAACAATGACCAAAAACTTGCAAGGAAGTGTGTTTGTATGTATGTATGTATGATATATGTATGTATGTATGTATGTATGTATGTATGTATGTATGTATGTATGTATGTATGTATGTATGTATGTATGTAGTGTGTGTGTGTGTGTGTGTGTGTGTGCATGTGTGCGTGCATGCATTTGTGTGTGAGCACATGCGTATGTATATCTTTGTGTTAGTGTGTATGTGATGTTTGCTGTTGCATGGGTTTGATTCATTCACTAAATCAATACATGTCCACAAACTCGGTTATGAGCTTCCTAAGCTTAATGATGTGATTGTTCATTTTACTGATCAGATGCAAGGATAACAGTGTAAAGGTAAGTAACTGATAAAGATATGTCATAATGACAATATGACAGTTGTTTCCCTTGAAATACTACAGTGGTGTGTGTGTGTGTGTGTGTGTGTGTGTGTGTGTGTGTGTGTGTTTTGTGTGTGTGTGTGTGTGTGTGTGTTGTGTGTGTGTGTGTGTATGTGTGTGTTGTGTTGTGTGTGTTGTGTGTGTGTGTGTGTGTGTGTTTTGTGCGTGCACGCGCGCATATGTGCGTGTGTATGTTTCAATTTAACATCTTTCTATGTTATAATGATTATAATAATAATGATGATGATGATGATAATAATAATAATAATGATAATAATAAAAATGATAATGATAATGATAAAATTGATACTAATGATGATGATGGTAATAATAATGTTGATAATGATAATGTTAATAATAAACATTTATGGTATTTATACAGGCTTAAATCTTGTAAAGCAAACAGATCAAAGTACTTGCATTCAAATCATCAACACACATGCAACCACCCTCAAAATACTAGAAATTACACATATCACATTTACACACACACACACACACACACACACACACACACACACACACACACACACACACACACACACACAAACACACACCACACACACACATGCATAATCAATTATTAGACAACTGAAAAAAAAGGGAAGACTGAGTAAGAGTGACCATGTGAGTGGTTAATGTATGCATGTCTATGAGAGAGAGGGAGAGGAAGAGAGAGAGAGAGAGAGAGAGAGAGAGAGAGAGAGAGAGAGAGAGAGAGAGAGAGAGAGAGAGAGAGAGAGAGAGAGAGAGAGAGAGAAATGGGGGGGGGGGGGGAGCGAGAGACAAAGACAGACAGAGGGATAGAGAGAGACAGAGAAGGGACAGATGGTGTGTATGTGTGTGCGTATGTGTGTGTTGTGTGTGTGTGTGTGTGTGTGTGTGTGTGTGTGTGCGCGCGCGCATGCACGTGGTGAATGTGTGTGTGTGAAATGTTTCATACTTTGGTGGTCATTTTAACCAGCTGTGCTTTCGCTGTGAATTAAAACAATCAAAATCATCTTGAAACTACCATTTTTCCCTAAAAATGATCATAAGGGAATGCTTACTTGTTAACCTTTCACTGCATTATAATTAATTTGTCATATTTTTCCTCTAAACCCATAATTTAATTTCTGCCTATATATAGAGTACAAATGAAGCCAGCAAATGAACATTTGGTGCCTGAGTGTTATTTATTCATTTATTTTTATTTTATTCTTTTATTCCAAAGATAATGGAATCAGTGCTTGTGTGCTTTTTAAAATCCAGTCCTGGTGTTTATGCAGTTTTGTTAATTTGTTGTCTGTTCCCACTGCCACACAATGTAAACAATGATAGTGAAAAGATGCACTGCTGCTTTATCAATAAAGGAAAAATTAATGGAGCAAGAATTGTATGATAATGATTATGACATATGCCTCATAGTTTATCTATAATGCATGCATTTAGTCTTCTTAAGGTATGCCAATGAATTGGTTAATAGCTTTGCCTTAACTAGACTTGTAGTTTTCAATAATTTTTTTTTTTTTTTTTCAAATTGACTTATTTTCACTGAAGCACACTGTACCATTTTTAGATAATTCCTAAGTAATCAAAAAAGGAAATGTGTATGTGTGTGTTGTGTGTTACTCTGTGTGTGTGTGTGTGTGTGTGTGTGTGTGTGTGTGTGTGTGTGTGTGTGTGTTGTGGTTGTGTGTTGTGGTGTGTGTGTGTGTGTGTGTGTGTGTGTGTGTGTGTGTGTGTGTGTGTGTGTGTGTGTGTGTGTGTGTGTGTGTGTGTGTGTGTGTGTTTGTGTGTGTGATGAACATGTTTATAATTATGTGTTATGTCTCTATCTTTCTGTCTGTATACATACATGCATATGTGTGTGTATATCTTTTAGCATTATAATATAACAGATACATGTTTTGTGTGTGTGTGTGTGTGTGTGTGTGTGTGTGTGTGTGTGTGTGTGTGTATGTGTGTGTGTACCATTTTTAGATAATTCCTTAGTAATCAAAAAAGAAAATGTGTATGCGTTGTGTGTGTGTGTGTGTGTGTGTGTGTGTGTGTGTGTGTGTGTGTGTGTGTGTGTGTGTGTGTGTGTGTGTGTGTGTGTGTGTATGTGTGTGACTGACTCTGTGTGTGACTGACTCTGTGTGTGTGTGTGTGTGTGTGTGTGTGTGTGTGTGTGTGTGTGTGTGTGTGTGTGATGAATATGTTCATAATTATGTGTTATGTCTCTATCTTTCTGTCTGTATACATACATGCATATGTGTGTGTATATCTTTTAGCATTATAATATAACAGATACATTTGTGTGAGTGTGTGTGTGTGTGTGTGTGTGTGTGTGTGTGTGTGTGTGTGTGTGTGTTTGAGTGTGTTATTCATCTTATTTCATTTTATTCTATTTTTAGGGTGATAGAATAAGCACTCATGTACTTTTTTTTTTTTTTTTTTTACATTCAGCCCCCTTACTTATGAAGTAAAGTCAATTTTGTCAATTGTTCCCACTGGCACAAAATGGTCTTCTCTTACAAAACGTGGAACAGGTTTTAACATGTATGCAAGATGTTTTGTGTGCATTTGGACATGGGATCTCCATTATATCTCATCCAAAAGACTTTTTTTTTCGGGGGGGGGGGGGGGGGGGGGGGGGGGGGGCTGAAGTTGGCACTGAAGTTAACTCCTGGGGACAATATCCCTTTGAATGTGATTTGAACCCAGGTCTGCAGATCACAAGCAAAATGCATGATGCTCTAAACATCAGGTTACCCTCTGTGTGTGTGTGTGTGTGTGTGTGTGTGTGTGTGTGTGTGTGTGTGTGTGGTGTAGTGCGTGAGTGCGTGCGTGCGACCGTGCGTGCGTGCGAGCGTTCGTGCGTGCGTGCGTGTGTGTGTGTATTACATCTGTGAATTAGTGGTGGTGAATGTGAGGACAAAAATCTACACATTCTTACCTAAAACAATGGCTTTCAATCCAAATACCTCACAAACGCTTTTGCATCTTGTCTACAGCGCCACCTAAACACCCCCCTCCCCCAGACAAAGTGAAAATTGCACATGAGTATACTGTGTCTAGATCTAAAATATCTTGTATTTTGTTTTGCAGCAGCAATGGTACGTTCGACAACTCTGTGTGACGTAACTTCTGCTGGGCACGTCGAAGTATCGTTAGTATTTCGGTATTATAGACCAAAACCGTTATTGGACATCAGCGAGTAAAAATGACGAATGATCTCCAATGAATCAACAATATTAATTAACTGACCTAAGATGGGTTAAAATGAAGAATAAACTTATAGGCATGAGAGAACAACAGATCGATAGGTATCTTACCTTCGAACATTCCCATCGCAACTTCACCCAACTATATGAATAAATAAGCTTAACTAACGGCAAAGTTAAGCGTGTAAAAACCTTGCGTCATGCAAATCAGCTAAATGGCAGTTAATCAAACATTTTTGCCTGCCAGACAGTGACAAATAGCATACCGCTTTTTGGTGTGTTGGACTGTAAGCCTGGAGCGTCGCCATCCACGCCAACAATCTTCCCGCCTTGTTTCCCCTTTTCTTGACACGTGACAAAGAAGTCTTCTGCAACTAGGCCTAGGCCTATTTCAGGGGCATGAGACGGTAGCCTACTTAAATGTGAGCATTTGCCGGAATCTTGATTACAAATAGATTTGGAAGTAGTATCAATTACATCAATTTTCCGTATTTCCGTGTTTTCAGTATCATTGCAGAAAGCCATGGTGAACCAGAAGTTCAGCAATCATAAAACAGCAGATCGTGACTGGATTTTTGTTTGGTTATTTTTTAGTTTGTTCCTGTGCTAGAGCTCTGAGATACACTGATGGTGAGATGGGGCCTGTTTGGGAAGTCTGGGTCATGTATAAATGAGAATAATTGCCTGAATTGACTGCATACTTGTCTGGAGAATTTTCGTTGGAAGGCTACTTTATTTATTTATTTATTTATTAATTATTTATTTATTCTGTAATATCGAGGATAACAGAATAAGCAATCATGTGCTTTTTTTTCATCCGGTCCCCGTGTGCATGCAGTTTACTTACAAAAACAACCAACTTTACTCATATATCACATAGTTTTGGGAAACTACCCGAAATGGAATTAAAAACTTACAGGAGTAGGCGGGCCTACTTACCTTAGAAAGTGGGAGTTCGAGTGGAGTTCCTTGAAAGTAGAGACTGGGGGATATGTACCCACCCTCTGTTCTTCTTTTTTTCTTTTTCTTTTACCCTCCCTTACATTTGTAAATATCTATACAGAGACATTTTAAGTTTGACTCGAGGCAACTATGTATGTTTGATATTGGTGGTTGTCACTGGATTATGATTCCTTAGTGTGTTTTTGAAAAAAAAAAAGTTGCTGCTTGTGATGGGTCAATGTTAGGTTAGCAGGTTAAGGGTGCTGTCCAGACGGTTGTCTCAGGGGTCAATCCAAGTTCATGAGGGGTGATTAGTTTCTAGGCCAAGGTCAATGCCCCCCACATTTTTTTTAAAGCTGGTACTATTTTGGGTGTTGTTTATCAGAAGGGAGCTGTCTTTGTCGCTGGAATGGTCCATTGGAAAGGCAATGGCCAATACAAATGGTTCCAGTGCCGTAGCAGGAGCCACCAGAACGTTTCCATAATGGGGGGAGTCCCCAAATACCCAACACTTATGGAAATAAATTTTGACATTTTCTCAAAAAACAACAAAACCAAGACAATTTTCTAAAAAAAAAAGAAAAAAGAAAAAGCATTTATACGAAGTGATTATTTCACAACATCCATACCACATTTGATTGAAAGTAAACAACACTAACAGATGTTATTTCAATTTTAAAAAGTCAAAGAAATGTTGGTATTACAGCACCTATTCCCTTAGGGGGACGGGATTGTCTAGTGGTCAGAACATTGGCTGGCAATTTGAGGACCCAGGTTCAATTCCAGTCGAGGAGATTTTTCTCCTGGAGTTAACATCAGTGCTGACTACACTCTCCCCAAAAGTCCTTCGGATGAGACTATAACCGAGATCCCGTGTGCCAACGCACGCAGAAACATCTTGTTCCGCTTTTCGTAAGAGAAGGCCATCGTGTGCCGGTGGGAACAGATGGCAAGATTTACAAAACTGCATACACACGGGGATTGGATGTAAAAAAGCACATGAGTGCTTATTCCATTATCCTCGATATAAAAGAATACATGAAATAAAAAAGAAAATAAAGGGCTGCATGAAAAAAATATTTGAATGCTTATTCTGTAACCCTTGGAAAAATAAAGAGCATCATTCATTCATTCATTCATTCATTCTCTCTTCTCTCTCTCTCTCTCTCTCTCTCTCTCTCTCTCTCTCTCTCTCTCTCTCTCTCTCTCTCTCTCTCTCTCTCTCTCTCTCTCTAACATGAGCATTGTTGCTGCCTGATGTTCCTTATTCCATCATGGATTGCAAACATTTTTCTTTAGTTTTGTAATTCTACATCTAGGTATTGAGTTATCTGTTGCTAGGATGACAGCACGTTTCATAGAATATATGATCAATATCCTTATCTTCTATTTCACTGTGATCCATACATCCCAAAATTGATCGATATAAATCCCATTTGGCATATTTATACAGGAATTTAGGAGGGCTATGTTCTAGTTTCTCTTCTTCATCAAAATCATCTTCATATAACTGAATGATTGGAAGATGGCCACTTCCTAGTGTGTCTTCATCAGTACACCAAACCACATTAATGCCTAACTCCAGAGAGAGTAAAGGACAAATCTACAGAAGTGGGTTTATGATTGGCAACATCAGGTTATCTTGTAACATCTTCCATCATTCAGTAGAATCAGCATTTAAAGTCTGTAGTTCAAGGATAGAATAATTACGTTTATAGAAGTATATTTGAAGCTGCAGTAAATTCCTTAAAATAGATATGCAATTCCATTGAAAAACTAAAACGTTGTCTTTGATGGTTTCATGGAAAGTAGTTTTCAATAAAACCTATGATGGTGGAGATGTAGAAAGTCCCCAAACAACATTTGGGCAGAAGCAAGAGTCCCAGGATA
>CM060320.1:4579905-4597405 GCA_030674155.1 Stramonita haemastoma
GCTATCAGACACTCTGAGCTTGTTGTCCTCGGAGACACGCCATCCAGCCACGCAGAATTGACCACATAGACAGTATTGGGTCTGCCTGTGCCTCTGTAATTGCTCATAAAGTCTGCTTCAATGGAAGCAATTTCTTTCAAAGTATCCCACACGGTATTATGGTGAGGCCTGCAGATGGCACAGACTACGCTGAAAAAGAAAAAAAAAACAACCACCCACATATGACAGTATCATATCAATCATAACTTTTTGTATATCATATTGTATTACATCATATCATATGTTATATAGTGTTATATTATTATGTATTATATTTTTTCATATAGATCTACACTATATTATACTATGTATATTACATAATATCACGCATATATAAAAACATATTATATTCTATTTTATTCTATCATATAATATTAGATCAGGTTTTATATTATATCCACTGACTGTGTTCGGAGATTTTTACCCTGGAGATAAGAATAGTACTGACTCTGCTCCCTGAATAGCTTTTCAAATGAAATTATAAACCAAGGCCCCATAGTTAACGCAAACAGAATATCTGACACCCACATTAAAAACTCATGCCACCTTTCAGAAGAGTAGGCCATTTTGTTCAAATAGGAATGGGTGAAAAAAACTATATAAAAAAGCCACATGCCCACAGGTGTTGTGCTTAGACACCATCCCTGAAGTTGGACGGTGGCTACCTGAATAGTGAAATATTGTCAAGTTTTTCCTTAAAAAAAAAAGTATGGTATGGACTGAAATGAAATTCAACCTATCTTATGACAAACCATGCTCTAATAAAAACAAACAAAAAACGTTTTCATGACTTAAATTTATTTTTTCCATTAGTCTAGACAATACTAGATGATGATTTACATGATGTTTCATTTGTCAATATGGAGTTGAACAAAATAATTCAGACATGTCTACTGATACCAAAGACTTTTCTTTAAAGCTCAAATCCAACACAAGCAACAGGGCCAGATCTGAACTAAAGTACATTGGACTGGTAATCGCATCTTTGCCATCTATCTTAAACCTGTTCACTGGTGTGTTCACTAAATCTCAGATGTCTCAGGGAACTAAGGCTCCCTCAAATCTAGAAACAGCCCAAGTGAATCCTCTACATGAAAATCCTCCCCAAAAAATATGCAATAATAACCCACTAATCTCACTGCCGAGTTGTGTTGCGAAAGTCCAGAGAAAAATAGAAAAGTACATTCATTCCTTTTAAGTAATCAGATTTTATCCACCTAGCCACGTTTTACCCCTGGTGATTCCACTACAACCAGCTATTGTGTATACAGCAATGTCTGTTCCTCAATGCGTTACGAGTCATGACGCAAACTGTTTATTTTAATATATCCAAAGCTTTCATAGCATCTGGCACACAGGTCTCCTACACAAATTAAATGCAAGTGGCATTCATGGCAACTTCTTGGGGAGTGGTTTACACGATTACCTTTCTGACTGCATCCAAGCAGTTGTCATTAAGGGGATCAATCCGATTTAAAAAAATGTATCCACGGGTGTTTCACAGGACTCAGTACTAGGGCTACTTCTATTTCATGTTCACATTAATGATAGTGTTAGCAGTATTCAGTCCAATTATTGCATCCAAGCAGTTGTCATTAAGGGGATCAATCCAATTAAAAAAGTATATCCACAGGTGTTCCACAGGACTCACTGCTAGGGCGACTTCTATTTCATGTTCACATTAATGATATTGTTAGGAGCATTCAGTCCAATGTTAAGTTATTGGCTGACATTTCTCTGGAACTTAATCAAAAGGACCAGAGCATCCATGCTCAAGTACGTGATTCCAATCTTGAAATTGGGCTAAGTACTGGAAAGAAAACTTTGATGCATGAAAAACAAAAATATTCAACTGTAAGCAAAATGATAATACATTCTTACCATCATTCTTTGATTTGACTTGCCTCCAGGGCACTGATATGCATAAACACTCCGGTATTGTTCTCCAAGGCAAGTGTAAATGGATGACCAGATTAAAATGTTATGAATACTGTTGCTATGTTGGTCCCCTGTCCAAAAAACTTACGAATACAAGCTCAATAGAAAAGCCCTTTAAATATATCGTATACAAATCTTTCATTTTGCCACATTCTGACAATGCCAGCATGGTAAGGGATAATGGCACTGTTACACAGTCTGATTCATTAAGAAAAGTCTTGCATCTCAAAGCGCTAATTACCTTTATTGAAGCTGTTCATGGGGCAAGCCACAAAAAATTATATTGCCAGTCTGGCTTCTGCTCTCTTTAGGACAGTAGAGTCAGACACAAACCAATTCAAAGTACAATGGTGAACAGTTTATGTCCTAACTGATCTTGTCCCAGATTTGGTTTCTGACAAAAATCCTTTGAGTGCAGTATACCAAAATGCAAAACAGAAAATTTTCAATTCCATTTCAACCCCCTGGAATTTGTTACTTAAAAATCTGTAACTCCTTCAGCCGATTAAAATGGTACTTGTCAGCTGAAGATGCTGTTGTGCCCATCTACTTTTATTTTGGGGAGAGAAGGGATCAAGTAATTCATTGTCGTCTATATCCTTGAAGATAGACATGTTTAACCGTCAAATAGAAAATGATCCAGTCTGTGATTGTGGCAATGCCCAGAGACAGCCAAAGACTACTACTTGCTGTACTGTATACATTATAATCATGATTGTATAAATACAGTTTTGACACTGTCTCCAAGCTATGTATCGAATTTTTTTTAACAGGCAGCACTGACCCAATCACTGAAACAATTACCCTTATCTCCAAAACTGTGCATCAATTATCTTTTTATTCAAAGCATTTTTCAATGTCAAAACATTACACATCTTCACACACCACGTGGAATTGTCTCTTTGGCAGCGGTCAAAATGTAGAAGATCAATTCTTTGACAACTTTGTTAAGGTCTCTGCTCTCCACTTGGATGTTCTGTACCAGCATACTGGATCTATGCCAGAAGAGGCTCCAGTTTGCCTTTTTGTAAGTCCATCTGGGGTGGATTGACTTTGCTCTCAAGAGTCTCTCTCAATGGTAAGGAAAACTGGTCTGTGACTGCTACCACCTAGCTGCTCTCCAACTTCCCTTGTTGTGCTTCCATACAGGTCCTTCTTACAAAAGGCAAGGTCTGGAGTAGTGGTAGTGTGCCATCATCTGGAGTAAAAAAAAAATTTGGTGTGTCGTGTGGGCTGTTGACCAAGAAAAGGTGATTCTAATCCTGCCAGTTCTCAATCTCTTCTCCTCGACTGTCCAAATGGTCATATCCCCAGCTCTGGGAGTGGCTGTGAAGTCTCCCAATACTACATAACAAAATGAGATTCCTCTGTTGGGATTGTTTAGAGTGAGAGTGGTTTGTTGCCGAGGTTGTGGTGGTTCAGGATCGTTGGTTCCTCTGAGCTACCCTGAATTAATCACTATCTCCTGGTACTCCACTCCTTCCATGTACATGAGGGTCTAAGTTGCGCTGACCTTTCTAACAACTAACAGGTGTCAGGTAGCCTCCCTTTGTTCTGTCCTCTTAAGCTACTTAATTAACTAACTTGATTTTGCTTAATGCTATGTTATTCATGTTACATTTGTCTCATGCTTTTTGAAAAGAAAAATCCCTATTAAAACCAATGGTGTGTAAAAATGGTTGCATACATAAAATCTCACCATTAGTGGACCTCAGAGCTCTGGCTGAGGAACGAATAAAATCATATCTTTTACTATTTCACATTATGCGTTGTCAGATTACAGTTTGCCCCCCCCCCCCCCCCCCCCCCCCCCCCCAAAAAAAAAAAAAAAAAGAGCTCTAATTTCTTCAGCAGTCATATCGAGAAATGGTCATCTTTGCTACCACCATTTAATGATTTATGTGAGGGACTTTCAAGTTGACATTCTTGGTAAAAACTGATGAAAAAAGTCTACAACACAAAAATAGCTTCCTCAGAGAGAAAGAGAAAAAAAAAGAGCAAGCACGAGCGAGCGAGCGAGCGAGCGAGAGGAGAGAGAGAGAGAGAGAGAGAGGAGAGAGAGAGAGAGAGAGAGAGAGAGAGAGAGAGAGAGAGAGAGAGAGAGAGAGAGAGAGAGAGAAAGATTTAACTTGGCACAGACCAGACAAGTCACTCAAGATGACAAGATAAGAGTCAAACTTGTGGCCCAAGTCACTAAAGCGTCTGTCAGAAAACTTACCCCGGGATGAAGCCAGGCAGTTCACAAACCGGGGTGCCATCCCCCATGTGGTACACCTGCAGAACACCGTCCACATAGGCCACCAGGAATTTCTTTCCAGCTGCGACCACCTGGTCAGGAGAAGTGGAAAACTGGGCAGGTAGTGCCTTCTTCCACAGCTGCTCCAAGACCAAGCGTTGACTTCTCTTCTGGACAGAAATGCTCTCCAGATGTCCTTTGTGTTGAATGACCAGTCTGAAAGCTTCATCATTTGAATACCAGGTAATCTCTGAATTGATAACAGTATATTCCAGTGTCTGTTGTTCAAGGATTTTTCCGTTTTCAGTAACAATCAGAAAACAGACTGATGATTTCCTGACTACGCTTAAAATCGATGAGCCAACACAAAGCTTTCCTTCTGCAACCAATAAGTCCTCAATGCCTTCAGCATCAGCATTCCCAGATCGCTTTGGAGGAGGAATTTCCACTGGGAAAACCTCTAATGTCTCTAGCCTGCCGTTAACAATAAAGACCTGGTCGTTTTTTAGCCAGATCCATATTACGGGGTCTTGCAAGTGACCTATTATCCTTCGTACATCTCTTATCCTCACTCCGGCATCTATTACATTCAGAAGCTGTCCATCCAAAGAGAAGGTCTCAAAATTGCCGGTGGTTGTGAGGGCGAGGATACCGTTGCTGAAGGGGCATACAAATTCTAAGGTTGTCCTGTTTGTTCTCCACAGCACCATCTTTTCTTTTACATCAACCACCATCAGCTCTCCGTCTTCTGTGCCTGCAGCCATAGCAAAACAAAAAAATCATTTCATTTTACACTGTGTGACGTAGGTAGCTGATGGCAGTTTTCATCTCAAAAGTAGGTGTTTTCTTTTCAAATTACCTTGATCTAAACATACATACCATATAGATCTGAGTTATGCAATATTATTATCTGCTCACAGCTGCTGTAATAGCCAAAAGTTCGCACCCTTTCAAGATGTTCTAGGTATTGATGCTCTGCCCATATCATATGGGTCTCTGCGTTGTTTGGGTGCACACCTTTCTACCTTCCTATTTGAGGCTTTGAAAGGTAAACACATACACATACCAAACCCAATTGCAAGTCCAAAGAGAGGATAGCTGGGAGAGAGTTATGGTTAGATATGGTAAGTAAAGGTAAAAAGGTAAAGGTGTCCCATAACCTGTGTGGTTGTAGGGAAGGAAAGCATCAGAGACCTCAGCTTCTCTAGAGGCCAGCATATCAATGGTTGCGCCCATCTCCTCTCCCTTGCTGCTTTACCTTCCCTGACCCTAAAGAGGGTAGGTACCCATTTATAGCTGGGTGAACCAGGGGACTGTACTGAAGTCAAAGTGTGCAAGGCTTGAATATTGTGTGCTGATGTTGATATAGCAGTTTTGACTTAGGGTGTTGTGTAGAGATTGGAAAAATTGCTGAGTCAGAAGTAGCGTTTGAGTGATTTTTTTTTTTACATTTGAGTAAATGTTTGGATTATTGTGTAATTAATGTTTGAAATATTAACATTGTGTTTGTTTTGTATTGTCTGAATTAGAATGTGACGTGTGGGAAGGGGGATTTCTTAACCCTTTGCTGGGCACAGCAAAATCCTTTGTTCACTTCCTGCTGGGCAGAGAAAATGGAGGTGGATGGTTTGTGAGTGGGTGTGTGTATTTAGCATGCAATAACTCTACAATGGTTTCTTAGATTTTGAGGAAATAAAATCAGCAAGATGCATGAATGAAGAATTATAATTTCTATTTCCCATTTTGTGTCATAGATATATATGTGGCGCTCCACCACGAAATGAGTCGCTTAGCACATAACCCACTTTTCCGCTAGGAGCCATTAAAGGCAGGTAGGGTCAAGTTGGCAATTTTGAGATTTTGATTGATTATTAAAGTATAGCCATTATTCTACCTTACAGTGAAATATCAAATCATAATTTTGTTTCCTTTTGCCTTTAAACGTGTTTTTAAAATACCCAAGCCCTCATTCTGACCACCCATTAGGATGATTAACTTGTCAATTTCTCATTTTGTCATTTCCTGCAGTCTAGTATTTTAACTTGCAATAACTTTTCCTAGAATTGTCTGATTTTCAATCTGTTTTTTGTATTGTATAGCCATTTTATTGCAGTTTGATAACATGTCAATAACTCAAAATTGACCTCTGGTGCAATGCGTCTCATTATGTGGTGGAGCGTCACACACACAACACAACACACACACATATATATATAAAATTATATATATATATATATATATATATATATATATATATATATATATATATATATATATATATTGTATATATATAATATATATATATATATATATATATATATATATTAGAATTATATGCATAAAACACACCAAAATTCATTGATTGGTGCATGTGTGCCACAGTTAGCCTTGCAATAATTTTGGAGTGCAAGTATGGGTTTTTATTAGATAAAAACTGAAACATTCAGAGACAATTACAGAAAAGATATTTTCAACCTGTTGTTGGTTTTTTTTTTAAAATACTTTTTTTTTATGAATGGTGCCACAAACACATGAAACATTCCGACAATCACCATTTTGTTTGCCAACAATCTGATCTGTGTTTATGTTAATTTGTGCTGCAACTATGTAAAAATCCCAAAGCAACTAATTTACAAGATATGTCAAGTTCTGAACCATTTCCAGACTTAAAGTCTGCTATAGTTTCCCCAATCCTAGGGGTAGAATTCAAAATGTGCATTGGCTGTGTCAGATTTGACAACTGATTTGCGTCTCAAACTTCGTCATTGTTAAAGTGGTCTCTCTCACTTCAATCAACAAAGTCAGACTGCACATACTACTAGGATCGCTTACATCGCTATTTGAGCCTGGATACACATCTCACATTGTCCTATTTTAAGCATGACAGCTATAAAAACAATCATACAGGTATCTCACATTGTCCTATTTTAAGCACGGCAGCTATAAAAACAATCATACAGGTATCTCACATTGTCCTATTTTAAGCATGACAGCTATAAAAACAATCATACAGGTATCTCACATTGTCCTATTTTCAGCATGGCAGCTATAAAAACAATCATACAGGTAGGATTCAAAGAGAGCATCCAACTTGGAAAAAAAATCTATTTGTTCCACAAACTCACTCCACTTGCTGCCATTTGCAATACATACATGTAAACGAAGTCTCGCAAGCAGTTCGCTGCTTCTATTTTCATGAGATTTGAAGCCAGATTGGTGGGAATTTCGACTGTATAAACGCTCTGGAGTGACGGTGGTCATGTGGCCGGGCGTTTTGCCCATGGACAGGCTCAGGCATTTTTGGTGCATGTGCCAAGCAAAGAAAGGGTGAATACACCCCACAAGGAATGACACAAGGCCCAAGTGCAAATATTATTTTATGCAGAACACCCTGCCCACACGTCTGTTCCGCACTTTCGGTAGAGTATGCTATTGCTTGCTGTAAGAACAGTTGCACAGGCAAAATCTCACCTTTGGTGGAATTCAGAGCTCTACTTGTGGAACAAAAAAAATCATCATTCTGTGGAGAAAAGAGAATTTAGTACCACGTGGAACTTTCAAAAGACACACACACACTTGTACTCACACACATGCGCACACACAACCTGGCTCTGACATGAGCATGCTCAACAGTCAAAATACTTACAGGCCACCACTTTGTTTCCTGGGAGAGGTTGTTTGCGGTGAATGTCAGTCTGCGCAATGTCCGAGATGTGGCTGAAGCTGTGGTTCTCCAGTTCAAGTTTTTTCCTTGACATCATCTTATGCACGTAACAATGTGCGTTGCTGTCCAGGTGACTCTCCACATACCAGCATGCGGAGGACCTCATCTTACGCAGCAGCCATGTGGCCTTCAGGTACAGACGGAAGAAGTAGTCTCTGTGTGGAGTGAGGAGCAAGTCATCATGGAGGATGGACCGACGACACCACTTCCTCCAAATGGCCGTCCTGCAGATGGTGGCCTGCCTCCAGAGGGTGGACACCTGCACACAGGGTCAGCCTGACTGACATGCCACCTGTCTACCCTGGGCTACACCTGCACACAGGGTCAGCCTGACTGACATGCCACCTGTTACCCTGGGCTACACCTGCACACAGGTCACCTGACTGACATGCCACCTGTCTACACTGGGCTACACCTGCACACAGGGTCAGCCTGACTGACATGCCACCTGTCTACCCTGGGCTACACCTGCACACAGGGTCAGCCTGACTGACATGCCACCTGTCTACCCTGGGCTACACCTGCACACAGGGTCAGCCTGACTGACATGCCACCTGTCTACACTGGGCTACACCTGCACACAGGGTCAGCCGACTGACATGCCACCTGTCTACACTGGGCTACACCTGCACACAGGGTCAGCCGACTGACATGCCACCTGTCTACACTGGGCTACACCTGCACACAGGGTCAGCCTGACTGACATGCCACCTGTCTACACTGGGCTACACCTGCACACAGGGTCAGCCTGACTGACATGCCACCTGTCTACACTGGGCTACACCTGACACAGGTCAGCCTGACTGACATGCACTGTCTACACTGGGCTACACTGCTACTGCTGTCTTCCACATGAACAAAGCCTGACTGACATACCACCTGTCTACACGGGGCTACACCTGCCTGCTGCTGTTCTTCCACATGAACAAAGTCTATCTATCCTTGTCTGCATTTGCTCTCTTCATCATAGACGCGCGTTTAATTAACAACGTGTAAAGTACAGCAGTTAGAGAATGATAGAGACACTCATTTGTGGACATGGTAGAAGAAAAGAAAGCTATCTCAAGTTTGTTTTCTGCGAATAGGGAAAGTGAGGTAGACTAGATCAGAAACCAAAACTCGATGACTAATATGCAGAGGTTGACAAGTGATGGGATTGTTGTCACCACTGAATTTTCTATTATTTTCTTTGATAGTTTTCGGTCAAACCAGATGCCACCCAACATCAGCATTCACAGAGAGGAAAGGCAGGCAAGGGCAGATCAGACCTGGGGAGGACAGGCTGTGCCAGGCTTCGTTTGCCTCTGAGTGACACGTAATGAGGAGGCCACACTGCACTGGCTGTCCACTGCTCCAGACATCCAGGATAAGTTCATTTGCCTACTCCCATGTGGGCAGAGGTAAAACAATGTATCCTACTGGGGGTAAAGTAAATCTACAAAGTGTCTGTAGTAAAAAACATGTCCACTGCCATACAAAGGACAAGAAATCTCCAACTGGCAGACACATTGATAGAATCAGTGACCCATGAGGTGGACAGCTGGCGAATAATCCTTGGCTTCTGCCAAAGTCATAAGGAAAAAACAGCAGAGAAATGGGAAAACTCGAACAGAAGGAGAGAACTGTCTTGTACTTGAGTGGAGAAGAGGATAGAGGTTAGTTACAAGGACTGGGATTTGGGGTCCACCCCAACATCAAAACCACTCCACTGGGATGCTGCAAGGCTTCCAGTAAGACTGTAGCCATGATCCACTTCTGGGCAAGGTTACCAGTCATCTTCACCACAGTGCCATGGTCAGCTGCCACGTCACACAGTGACCGGAGTGAAGAGTTGTGTTAGACAAAACAAAACCAGCTGTACCAAACTCAGGTTTGACAATCTGAATGACTCTAATGATAATGTTACCTTAAACTTAAAGTTAGGGACACACACCTCTTTCTCACCTTGCCATTCTGAAGGGCTGTTCAAATAAACTGTGAGTTGTTGTTGCTTCGATTTTACGTCTGTTCACTCAAAGTGATATTAGATGATGGGAAGGGAAGGGGAGGGTCTATTATGTTGATGGATGTGTGCAGTAAAATGGGTGTCTTTTTCTTAATAATGTATACAGTATACAGACACAAACTGTGAGTTTGAACTTCCAAGTGCTAAGAACAGGACAAACAGCGACATGACATGTTTCAACTTGTCACTGAGAATCAATCAATCAATCAAATTTTTATTTCCAGATGGTACAGAACAAACAGCGACATGACATGTTTCAACTTGTCACTGAGAACAGAACAAACAGCGACATGACATGTTTCAACTTGTCACTGAGAACAGACAAACAGCGACATGATATGTTTCAACTTGTCACTGAGAACAGGACAAACAGTGACATAACTGCTGCCACATCCGTGCCTGTCAACCTTTCAGAAAGGTGCTATCGTCTAACTATTGCTGTCTAAATATTGCAGTATTCTGTCTGCCGCCACACCCTTACCTGTGTACATGCCAGCAAGGATTTGCCATCTAAATAGCCCAGGATTGTGTCCACTCCAGTGTCATCAATGATCAGTATGGGGTCACACCTGAAACAAAGATGTCGCCAGCGTCACACCAATGAAAACGTTTCATCTGCAAAAGTGACTATCCTGTACAGAGACTATAAACTCACAAGCAGAAGCCAGCAAGCCATGCAATGAAAAATAACTTTTAAAAAGTGGCTCTGCAATTTAATTGATCAAACATATCATCTAAAGGTAAAGCTCACCCTAAACTCCCTCACTTTCCAACACACACACACACACACACACACACACACACACACACACACACACACACACGCACGCACACGCACACGCACACACACACACACACACACTCCATCTCTTTTATGCAAACTGACATTCATGACCCCAACATAATTTCACACATAATGACATATGTAGACAAAACTGATAAAGCTGAGTGTGTGCCTTGCTATTTGAAAGAAAAATCATCAGTCAAGATCGGCTAATGATAATATATATATATATATATATATATATATATATATATATATATATATATATTATATAATATATTATTATATATATATATATATATACATTGCGTTGATCGAAGCTCAGGAATAAGTCGGTTTGTGAAAAGAGATCAAATCAAAATCAAATCAAATTCTTTTATTTCGAGGACAATGGATAAAATTTATAAGCATCATGTGCATTTTTCCATCCAGTCTCCGCCCTTAGGGATAGGTCACTTATCAATACCCATACGAGAGGAGAGAGAGAGAGAGGAGAGAGAGAGAGAGAGAGAGAGAGAGAGAGGAGAGAGAGAGAGAGAGAGGAGAGAGGAGAGAGAGGAGAGGAGAGAGGAGAGGAGAGAGAGAGAGAGGGAAGAGAGAGAGAGAGAGGGAGGAGGGGAGAGAGAGAGAGGAGGAGGAGAGAGAGGGAGGAGAGAGAGAGAGAGAGAGAGGGAGGGAGAGAGGGGAGAGAGAGGGAGAAACAGAGGGGGAGAGAGAGAGAGGAGGGGGAGGAGGGAGGGAGGAGGAGAGGAGGAGAGAGAGAGGGAGGAGAGAGAGAGGGAGGGAGGGGGGGGAGAGAGAGAGAGAGAGAGAGAGAGAGAGAGAGAGAGAGAGAGAAGAGAGAGAGAGAGAGAAGAGGAGAGAGGAGAGAGAGAGAGAGAGAGAGAGAGAGGAGAGACAGAGAGACAGAGAGAGAGAGAGAATGCGAAAGTTTTATTCAGAACATTATTAGGCCTTGGCCCCTTATGAAGGGTGGTGTGAATTTATATGATCAACATTCCACAACTGTAACATATTACACATAATTTCGTAACGCATCATATAGCATAAAAATTTCGGAAACAGAAGAATACGTCAACTACTTACGGTAGTTCTAATTTTGAATGCCTTAAATACACATAAATTGCCAATTGCTTATTAGTGCATTCGTCAGTATATCACATAACATTAACTCTAAGAACTGATTAAGAAGTATACAATGTTTATAAAGAAGGACACCTCACATTTTTAAGGAATTAGCTGACTTCTGAGATTATTTCACACACACACACACACACACACACACACACACACACACACACACACACACACACACACACACACACACACAGATGAATTTTTAATCTGCTTTTGTACGGGGGCTTCAGTATGATATTAAAATGAGAAAGGCATAGGACCTCAATCAATCTTCACAAGAGAGCATCTCTCTCTCTCTCTCTCTCTCTCTCTCTCTCTCTCTCTCTCTCTCTCTCTCTCTCTCTCTCTCTCTCTCTCTCTCTCTCTCTCTCTCACACACACACACACACACACACACTGTTAATCTCCCTCCCTCCCCCCCCCTTCCCTCCAGTATTTTGCTGCCTCTCACCTCCTTGTCTCTTTCCCTTTTCACTAGTCTTGCCCTACCCACTACCCCCTCCCTTCTCCCTCACACAGTTTCTCTCCTCTCCCCTCCCCTCTTCACTAGTTTCCCCACCCTATCCCACTCCTCGTCTCACCCCCACCCCACTCCCCTCTTCACTAGCATACACTCAGTCAAACACACATAAACACACATACAAAGATACACACAAGTACACTCACACACATATACACGCACGCACGCACACACACACACACACACACACACGCACACACACACACACACACACACACACACACACACACACACACACACACCTATTATGGTATTCTTTTTTTAATGAAAGCTTTAAAAAGAAATAATTTTGAACAGTATCCAGGACAATTCCATAATATCACATAAGTTCTCAGACCAGTCCAGATTTGCTAGTTGATAAAAAAACCCAAACTTATGAGCTTTTGTACAATGGAAAGAAATTAGAAGGGGCATGAGCAAACAAATTAAAACTTAAAAGGGGGAAAAAGCCAATAAGAAAATAGAAAATAAAAGACATTTATTCTTCCCGATCAAAAAAGTGTGTCACAACAACGGGCACAAATACTGAAACTCAGTGAAAAATACTGAAAATTGCCATGAAAATACTGAAATCAGTAGTAAGAGGGTGCATAGGTCTGAATAACATTATTTATCAGTAATCACTAAGTAGTGCGCACACTCACACACACACACTCACTCATACAGGCACACACGTGCTAACACACACACACACACATACACACACACACACACACACACACACACACACACACACACACACACACACACTTCTGATATCACTATTTAGTGGAAGGACGTTAAACTGAAGTACTACTACTCTCACTAAGTAAAACGCATTACTGATCCCTTCTAACTTTCATTCAAAGATCAGTGCCAGAACTACGAATGAAAGAAAAAATCGGTTAGGCCTAGGGAAAAGATGAAAACGCAAATGACTCAGTAGCCTACCTCCGATCCACAGGCCCCACTGGTCATGTTGTGTGGCTAGTTCAGCCTACTGACCTAAAAATGGCTAAGTGGATACTCAGTATTCACACACAAGTGTGTCGCAGTCATTACGAATTATCGAAGATTTCAACCAACAAGTGATCAATGAAACTTATATTCAAAACACAATCGCTCACCTTTGATCAACTTCCGTTTCTTTTTCCTCTACTGTTTCTCCTTTTGTGGTCACTGTCTCCATGTTGAACATTCTGTTCTTCAACACAAAGTAGGCTGGGCTGCAGGCTGGGCTAGCCTAGCCAAAGTTAGGTTAGTTGCGCGCGCAGCCTCGTTTTCGCGTCGCTCACAGTTTCAGTGTCAGACCCCTCATCGAATTTAATCAGAGATAAGTTTTCTTATCTATGCTGACCATCATATAGCTGTAAATGGGATGATCCAAAGTCCATATATCGTTTGTGAATTTTGCTACAGTCACAGAAAGATTGAAAGTTATGAATAAAACATGTATGAGAAATCCGCGGAGGAAGACAAAACAAGAGGCGTAGCAGACGCCACAGCACAGGTGTAAACAGACACATCCGCGCGCAGTTTGTTTTGTAAAATCGGAAGAAATTGTGTTTGAAATAATAGTTATTTTGATAAGCAAGTGTGTGTGTGTGTGGTGTGTGTGTGTGTGTGTGTGTGTGTGTGTGTGTGTGTGTGTGTGTGTGTGTGTGTGTGTGTGGTAATCAAAAAAAATATATTTTTTGTATTTTGTATTGTACATTTATGTCACGCAATTTCTCTGCGTGAAATTCGGGCTGCTCTCCCGGGGAAGCGCGTCGCCACATGTGCAGCGCCTACCCATTTTTTTTTTCTTTCTGCATGCAAGTGTATTTGTTTCCCTATCAGAGTGGCTTCTTTCTACAGAATTTTGCAGGGACAACCCTTGTTGCGTGGGTTCTTTTACGTGCGCTAAATTTTTACTGAGGGTAAAACCTTACGCTTTCACAACTGTTCTCATTTTGCCCTCAATTTTTTTTAATGGTTATAAAAACACATCAGTAAAGGATAAAAAACCAAAACAGACTTAATCTAGATACAAATAATATTGCATAAAAAAGGAAAGGAAACAGAAAATGTAGTGTTCACAATATAACCGAAAGAAGACAGCATATGCTTGATTCAGACTAAACAATAGCAGTAGTAGTTAGTAGTAGGCACCCATCAGTCTCGGAAGACTATGGAGTTGCGCTCTAGTCTTTAGAGCGCAAAGCCTGGGCAAGTATGTATGGAGGGCAAGCTGTTACCCATGCAGCAGACCCCCCCTCTCCACGGCAGTGGAATGATCCATTGGAAAGGCAATGACCGATACGAATGGTTCCAGTAGGCTACCGTCGCAGGAGCCACCAGAACGTTGCCATAATTATACCTACAGCCCCGAGCCGCTCTGGGACTCCAATTCCCCGATTTTTCCTCAGGAATGGTGTCTAAACACGACACCTGTGAGCATGCTTGTTTTTATTATAATTTTGTCATCCGCTCCTACCGGCACACGATGGCCTACTCTTCCGAAAGGTGGAACGGGGTTTTAACGTATGCGCAAGATGTTCTGCGTGCATTCGCACACGGGGCCTCGGTTTTGAGTCTCATCCGAATGACTTTGACATTCAGTTCGATTTTTTCGTCAAACTGGGAAGAAAGGGCGAGGCTGGGTACGAACCCAGAAACTCAGGGTTTACATATTGGCAGGCGAACGTCTTAACCATCCTGCCACCATCCTTATTGTTAGCAACAATAGCAATAAACAACAAGGTTAGACATAACAGTTTATAGAACAAGCTACAGCCTCAGAATAATCTAAAGAATAAAAGAAGTAGTCTTATGATCTATCCATGTGTGTGTGTGTGTATGTGAATGTGTGTGTGTGTGTGTGTGTGTGTGTGTTGTGTGTGTGTGTGTGTGTGTGTGTGATGTGTGTGTGTGTGTGTGTGTGTGTGTGTGTGTGTGTGTGTGTGTGTGTGTGTGTTTGTGTGTGTGTTGTTTGTTTGTTTGTGTGTTTGTGTGTGTGCGCGAGCGCACGCGCGCGCGTGTGTGTTTGTTGTTGTGTGTGTGTGTGTGTGTGTGTGTGTGTGTGTGTGTGTGTGTGTGTGTGTGTGTGTGTGTGTGTGTGTGTGTGAATATAAGTGACACCTACATACTAAAATGTTGGTCTGTTGCAAGAAATCATGGAACACATTTGTATCAACTGCAAGACCCCAGCACCACAAAAGCCACCTTGTAGAGTGACCCAGAAAGGCGCGATACGATCAACCATTGCAGTCATCAGTTAAAAGACAACAAAGTGGCCTGTGTGAGGAACTCTGTACATAAGGAATGCCGTGCCATGTACGCCAATAAAACAGTTATTGATGCTAGAATTAAGGAGACCTAAGGACAAATCTTTCCTAGGAAAAGCAGAAATTTGCAGTCAAGCATGGAACATAGAATATGTTTGTTCTGTGGAAAAAGGGGAAAACAGGCTAAGAAATCAAAAAGAGATTCAAATGGTGCCACTGGAAAACTGATACCTGTTGAGACCATGCTGTTTCAGCAATTAGATTTGGAACACTGTGAGTCTAGAGGAGAGTCATGGGCCCAAAATTGTAAAAGGGAAATTAGAATTTGTTCAAGACTGCATTGCCAGTGACACAGTATACCATGCTGTCTGTTACACCAACGTTCTTTCCAAACTCCATGGAATCCCCAAGATGTTTAGGAATGCTCGGCCTGTTGCCACGAATCTGCGCCTTGGTAGGCTTGAACAAAGTGTGTGACTTGAAGCCTTCATGCAGACAAATCAGTATTTAGACTCTCTTGATGATGACCAAGTCACAGTGCATGATGTAGTGTGTTTCATGAAGGACTTACTTAAGGACGCAGAGAATGATGCATACTGTGCACAACACATGGAAGTTAAACTCTTAAAACACTATGGTGATGAAATTGCGTTTGCTCATTCCAATAACAAAATTGATATCATATTACTCAGAACAACTGCAGACTGTATTTTTGAGAAGTTCTACCAAGAGAAAAGGGAATCCAGTGCTAAAAATGAACAGATGTGTTTTACCAAAGCATCAGTAACTATCATTCACAATGACATCAAGTCACTGGTTTCTGCAAGACAGCTATCCTGGTGCAGACAGCATTGCCAGCTACAGTTTCTGAAATCTTGATGTAAGTCACTAAAAATTTCTGAGGGGAATTAAAAACTATCAGCAATTAGGCAAGCCATCATCCACTGCGCAAGGCCTAACACTATCACCACACCTGTACAGATTGGGCTTGCTGTGTATGTGCATCAACTGTTTAGTTCCCGGTTTCTAGTTAACGTAAGTATTAATTGCTCAGGCAAGCAAACAAAGCAGTAGGCTACTTGCCAGTCATATCTGGTCAGCCACAAAACAGCTGGGTGTTCAACTTGCAGATCATACTGCTTTGGTCATCAGTGGTGGTCCCCTTTTGCATCGACTTGTCTGGCCTTGTGGAACAATATACAACCAGCTGGTGCAGATGTATAACAACTTCATGAACTGCATCTACAACAGGGATGTTGTTGTATTGGATGGCTATTGATTGCAGTGGACCACCAACCAAAGATGCAGTTCATCTGAGAAGAAATGGTGGGATCACTGGCTGGACCTGTCATTATTTTGCTGGTAGCATGGTGCTGACTGAGTCCAGAGAGTGCTTTTTAGCAAATCCAGCCAACAGACTGCACCTCATTCAACTGCTTGGTGAAGGATTGACAAAGTCTGGATTCAACACTGTATAATTGTGGTGATGCTAACTGCCTCATTGTAGGCACAGCATTAGAGAAAGCCAGAGGAGTCTGTTTTCAGACGAAAAGATCCTGCCTGTGGAAAAAGTTAGAATCTGCATTTTTTTCGAGAGCATGCATGCGTGTTCATGACTCCTAACATCAGCAAAGAGCAAGTGATAGCTGCAGGAGAAAAGACCACTGCAATGATGCATGGTGGCAAGAACAAAGATTTCTTGGACAAGCTCCGATATGTGCGATACATGCAGAAACCAGCTACTTCTGTTATCATTACACCCAAACAAACTGCCCCCAACATCCTCAGCTGCAAAGTTCCATTCTATGAGGACCTATTTCCAGGTCCATGAATAGTTGCATTTAAATTCACATAGTTTCCAGTTAGAACCCC
>CM060320.1:4604905-4607405 GCA_030674155.1 Stramonita haemastoma
GAGGAGGGAGGGGGATACATTATATATAAGAAACAAAGTAACAAACAAACAATTAAAAAGGACAACCAAAACCCAAACAAAGAAAAACAGGTAGCTTATCAGCTGATCACAATGACGTCAGTTGACAATGATAAAGATGATGATGTCACAAATGACGTGGAAAACGTGTGAATGATGCTGATTGGCTGAGTTTTCCCCGTGGGACGTAGAAGAGGAACGCCACAAACATCCTCTGTGGTGTGGGACCCTTTGGTTTGCCGTCTCTCTGTATCCTGCCTTTGGTCTCCCTCCTGCAACGAAAACAACCAACAGATGGAGCGTGAGAGCAGCAGGGAAAATGTCTGTCTGTCTGTCTGTCTGTCTGTCTGTCTGTCTGTCTGTCTGTCTATCTGTCTGTCTGTCTGTTGTCTATTGTCTGTTGTATGTTTTGTATGTCGTATGTTGTCTGTATGTATGTATGTATGTATGTATGTATGTATGTATGTATGTATGTATGTATGTATGTATGTATGTATGTATTCGTATGTGTATGTATGTATGTATGTATGTATGTATGTATGTATGTATGTATGTATGTATGTATGTATGTATGTATGTATGTATGTATGTATGTATGTGCGTATGTATGGTATGTATGTATGTATGTATGTATGTATGTATGTATGTATTGGGATGTATGTATGTATGTATGTATGTATGTATGTATGTATGTATGTATGTATGTATGTATGTATGTATGTATGTATGTATGTATGTGTATGTATGTATGTATGTATGTATGTATGTATGTATGTATGTATGTATGTATGTATGTATGTGTATGTATGTGTATGTATGTGCGTATGTATGTTATGTATGTGTATGTATTGTATGTATGTATGTATGTATGTATGTATGTATGTATGTATGTATGTATGTAGTATGTATGTATGTATGTATGTATGTATGTATGATGGTTATCGTAGTATGAATCAGGAGAGGAACATTATGAAGATGTAGCTATGTAGATAAAATGGTAGAGGAACAGAGCAAAAAACAAGAGAGAACTACGATCAAAGGGAGGAGTAAACCAACAGAAAACAAAAGAGAGCGATAGTATAACGGAGGTGAGGATAACTCACACAGAATTCCCAGAAGAAGGGGATGCTATTTATACTGAAGTGTGGCATGCCACTCCCTCCCTGCCATTAAAAAAACTCTTACAAAGAGCTCTCTCTCTCTCTCTCGCTCACACACACACACCACACACACACACACACACACACACACACACACACACACACACACACACACACACACACACACACACACACACACACACCACACACACACGAATGTGCTCGAAAACATCATTGCAGACACACAGAGACACAGACAACCAGACACAGACAGACAGACAGACACACGCACACACCACACTCACACACACACACACACACACACACACACACACACACACACACACACACACACACACACCTTCCCACAAGCATGAACTATCTGTTAGATCTTTTAGTGTCGTTTGTTTTCTTTGCAAGTCTGGAAGTAGTTAAACAGTAGAGACAACATTCCTACCCATTAGGAGAGAGAGAGAGAGAGAGAGAGAGAGAGAGAGAGAGAGAGGAGAGAGAGAGAGAGAGAGAGAGAGAGAGAGAGAGAGAGAGAGAGAGAGAGAGAGAGAGAGAAGGAGAGAGAGAGAGAGAGAGAGAGAGAGAGAGAGAGAGAGTGTGTATTAGTGTGCTAGCATGCGCTCCTAGAAATAAAATAATAGATAAAATAAATGAATAAATCACATACGTATACAACATGTGTGTACGTATTACAATTATCTCACTGTCTCTGTTTCTCTATTTCGCTCTCTCTCACAGACAGACAGACAGACAGACAGACAGACAGACAACACACACACACACACACAACACATACACACACACACACACACACAACACACACACACACACACACACCACACACACACACACACACACACACACACAGAGTAACATACACATACATACAAACACAGACACACACATCTATATAAGTATACACTATACTCAGTCAATTACACACACACACACACACAACACAGCACACACACCACAACCACACACACAACGCACACACGCACGCACTGTTGGTTTTGACCAAACACACACACACACACACACACACACAAAACACACACACACACACACACACACACACACACACACACACACACACTTTCCCCCGAAAAAACCTAAAACCCAACAACTTGACAACAATGACATTCAAAACTACGACACTCACCTTCACCACCATCACTTCTCTCTCAGTTACCCCCTCCTGCCCCACCAGGCGTGGTGGTTGCCGCCCCTGTGGAGTTATTATTAGCACTGGGCACGGACGTCATCAAACCGTCCCCAGACGATGCTGTGGTGGTCGTGGAAGGATTATTCAACTCGGGCTCCCAAATGAGGCTGTAATAAGTGGCCAGGACGATGGCGGCGAGAGACAC
>CM060320.1:4613164-4618164 GCA_030674155.1 Stramonita haemastoma
CCCGATTTCTGTTTTTGGAATATTGAACAAGAAATGACAATATAAAACAGTAGAAATGAATTTTAGTATTGCTAATGGGAGACTTTAATGCTCACACACAAATAACAAAGAGAATTGTTGAAGAAAAACAACACAGTTTTTAGATTTCCTAAAACCTTGATATTTTTTTTTGAAGACCAAACTTGGCTCTTAAATCACACAATAGCTTGACATCCCCAAATACAGAATGACAGAAGACACTCATCCTTCAAAAAATTTTTTGGGCGTATACTCCTTGCTGTGCAACTCAAACAATCTGTGATCTTTAATGGTAAAATTAGGTGCAGATATACATGTGGAAAAAAACAAATGTTAAGATAAAAGTGTTATTGACTATTAATGGTGATATTGAATTAATCCCTAAAGTCTCTGTTTTGAAGTATTGTTTTGACCCCTTATTGTCAGATATCCACTGTCCATTATATACCAGTTTTCAGTGTGTAAACCCTCATGCAAGTACACCACATTCCTGTAACTCCCATCTGATGCTTCTGTAACAGAAAACAAACACAAAAAATTGTATGGAGTAAAGAGAATTTACATGAAAGTGGTGAGGAACCCTTTGTGTGAATGATGGATTTATTGGGTTTAATTTTGGCTGACTCAAAATTGTAATATCATGACATGTATAAAGCAATGAAGAAAGTCATTTTTAACACTTGTGAATAAAAATATGGTATGATAAAAGAAACAATCTCAGAAAATATTCCCAAAGCACATGAAAAAAATAATAAGCCCTGGTTTGACCAGACGTTAGACTTAGCAGAGAAAAATACAATAAAAAGAAAATGCTTATATGAACAAAAAGAAATGATGAAAAACCTCCAGTTAATAAACACTTGTAACAAAAACAAAGCCACAGTAAAAAGCTGAAAAAAACAAAAAGACATGATTGACAGTTTAAAAACAATGAAATCCCATGATCCCAAAAAATACTGGTCTATAATAAATAGAAAAAAACAAAACGCAGTGATAAACACCCCCCATTAAAGAAACTTAAAAGAGCACTTCAAAGACTCTGCAAAAACAATGCGATACCAGAAAAAAGCCCGGATGAAAAATTGACAGACTGTTGGAGACTTAAACCGAAACAGATGAACAAGAACAAACAAAACACACTTCTCAATGCAGAGCTCCGCACTGTCCATTTAAAAAGTTAAGGAATAATAAAGCGCCTGAAAAAAATGGAATTATTAACGAACAATATGCTCTACTTTTTGAAACAGTTAAACCCATTTCTGGTTTTCTTACTGTTCAATAAGAATTTTGGAAAACAGGAGTATTCCCGAGAATGGCTAACGGTTTTCATCCCTATTTTTTAAAAAACAAAGGAGAAAAAAAGTGGACCCAAACAATTACAAAGGAATCATTTGTTTCGTTAGTGCTAAATTCTTTACCGCTATACTTAATAAAGGTTGATAACAATACTGAACTCTAAACATTCTCTCAAAAAATCAAGCTGATTTAGACCTAATCATTCCACCAAGATCACATATTTTTTTAAAATGTTTAAAAAATGATCTCATAAGGAACAGGAAAAAGAAAAGAATTCGTGCTTTTGTGGATTATGAAAAGGCTTTCGACAAAGTGTGGCATAATGGTTTGGATAAAACTTATAAGATCGGTATTGGTGGCAAAGTTTTTAATGTAATTAAGAATATGTATAAAATTGTCTCTTGTGTTTCTTCAAAGGGGTTGGTGTCAGAGGATTTTCTGTCCACCAAGGTGTCCGAAAAAAGGGTGAAAACTTGTCCCCCAACTTTTGCTCTCTAGTAAATGATTTTGAACCTCCTGATCCAAAAAGGCGCACCCAGTTGACATAGGCTTTGATTTTGAGACAAATCTCAAGTACCCCCAAAAGTGTTGTTGAATTATACGCTGATGATACGTAAATTTGCTGACTCTAGGAGAAACTTCAAAAGCGCTTTAATAAATTAGAGGCTTACTGCATGAATGGAAACTAAAAATCAATTGTTCCAAAACTAAATAATGACATTTTGTGGTAGAAAAAAACAAAACCCAGTATCCCTTTACACTAAATGGAAATATGCTGGAACAGTAGCAAATTTAAAATATCTGGGACTGACGTTTAATTTCAAAGGAAAAACAATGTAACGTTAAAACAATTAAAAAAACCAGGCAAACGGGCAAAATGGCCCTATTAAGAAAAAACAGGGCAGCTTCAGCCCCAATCTCCTGTCCTTGACTTGTTTAACTCACGTGTTGGCCAGTACTGACATATGGCTGTGAAGTCGGGGGAATAGTTGTACTGAATACTGAAATCATTCATTGGAATACCAAATATATCTTAGATTAAAAAAGAGTACCCCCTAACTGCTTTAAAATATGGTAAACAGGCCGTTTCCCTTTGTTTATACACATTTACAGCCGTATGAAAAATTTTTGGCACAAATTTTCCTGTTGACCCAAGTAAAAAAATACTCAACCTTTGCCCAAACTGACAGAATGTTTCAATTTTCAAAACAAAAAATGGGTTGGCTATGCAAAATTAAATATACTGATGAAAAATGGACTATCCTTTTTTTATGGCATTATCCACAGTCATGTCTACAGCATGGCTGATAAAATAACCTTCCCAGAGACTTAAAGATGTTAAATGCAAAAATGGGTAGAAAACTGTCGAGACGCCGAAGGCCAACAACTACACTTTTTATAAGCACCAGATATCCCTTTTAACCCTACTTAGACAGCCTACCCTGTTTTTACAGCCTGTCCATGTTAAAAAACGAACGAGTAATCATAAACACCAATTAAGAAAGGAAGAATAAATTTACCACATGATGAAAGACTCTGTACTCTGTGTAGAACCCTTAGTGAAGAATTCACTTTGTTTTGGAATGCCCAGCATTGCAGAACTTTACGCAACCAAATTTACCTAGGTATTACCAAACACCCAAACTTTTTATAAATATGAACACTAATGAAAAAAGGGGTAAAAGAAAAAATTACGAATTTTGCAAATTCATTAAACAAGGCTACAAATGTTTTTCCTAATTTTTTCTTCTCATATACCGGCAACTACATAACCATGTTGTACATATTGTATTGAAACAGTCAAAAATTTTCTAGTCATGTTTCATTGGGCTAAACTGTTTCAATTGTACTCCTACTGAATTGACTCCCTCCCCTCTCTAGCTGATTTGTAAACACAGAGAAGAGAGAATAGCCATTGTTTTTTTTCCTGTGTTCTTGAAGGTTGATTATTCTTAATGTGTATTTTCTATTATTATAATTTTTATGTTGATATGATATGATTATTGTTCCTTTGTAAAATTTTTGCTCTATCCCTTGAAGCCATCATTGATTCCCAGATATTCCTACTCTTTTTTCTCTGAGCTCAGAGGGTCACCAGGAATCAAAACACTGTGAATTGTAAATGTGTGAACTAGCTTCTTGGTCAGATATAAGGGAAACAACTCGATATGACTGTCTAGTAGAGTGGGAGTTATCCTTCGTAGATTGTTGATGATGTGATAAATTCCCCCCCCCACCCCCCCCCCCCCCCCTTCCTGAATGATTGTATTACTTATAATGTTTTGATTCTGTTCCCTGCCCCTTCTTCATATAGCCTGATAGTGATGTTGATGCCTTATCTAGATATTGTTTCATTTTCCAACCAGTTATGGAACTTTTTGTTGTTACTCTCTTTAACCACTTCAGATACCAGTGCATAGGAAAGTACACATGTAATTTGCCATCTATATATAGCGCATTGGCCATAACAGTATATAACCATGTCTATTTTATTTTCATAAATATTGTCTCTTGTGTACTTTTGTTTTGCTCTTCCTCTTTATACCCGTCATTCATTCATGATATGCATGCTTTTTGTTTCTCTATAGCTCAAAAGAGTTAATGGGAATAAACTATTGTGAATTGAATTGAATTGGATGGGAGAAAAGTTTCGAGCACAAGCGGGGATCAAACCACCACAGACTTCGAACCCGGAGTTTTCGCTGGGTAGGTGTGTTACAGGGAACAGGATAGCTCAGTGGTCAGAGCACTCGCTTTATTTATTTTTTAAAAATTTATTCTTTTATATCGAGGTTAATGGAATAAGCACTCATGTGCTTTTTTTACATCCAGTCCCCGTGTGTATGCAGTTTTGTAAATTTTTCATCCGTTCCCACAGGCACACAATGGCCTATTTTTCCGAAAAGCAGGTTTTAGCGTGTACACAAGATGTTCTGCGTGCGTTCGCACACGGGACATCGGTTATAGTCTCATCCGAAGGTGTTGTGTGGTGTGTGTGTGTGTGTGTGTGTGTGTGTGTGTGTGTGTGTGTGTGTGTGTGTGTGTGTGTGTGTGTGCTTATTTGTTATTTTTTTAAAAATGTATTCTTTTATATCGAGGATAATAGAATAAGCACTTATGTGCTTTTTTACATCCAGTCCCAGTGTGTATGCAGTTTTGTACATGTCATCTGTTCCCACGGCACACAATGGCCTACTCTTAAGAACAGCGGAACAGGATTTAACGTGTGCGCAAGATGTTCTGCGTGCGTTCGCACACGGGGCCTCGGTTTACAGTCTGATCCGAAGGACTTTGGGGAGAGTGGAATCGGCACTGATGTTAACTCCAGGGGAAAAATCCCCTCGTGTGTGTGTGTGTGTGTGTGTGGTGTGTGTGTGTGTGTGTGTGTGTGTGTGTGTGTGTGGTGTGTGTGTGTGTGTGTGTGTTCTTTTAACTTAATTTTTTTTTTTATTCTTTAAAAAAAAACAAAAAAACCATCTAGTCCCCGTGTGTATACAGTTTTGTAAATTTTGTCATCTGTTCTCATCGGTACATAACGGCCAACTTTTCCGAAAAGTGCGTTTTAGCGTGTACACAATATGTTCTGCGTGCGTTCGCACACAGGGTTTATAGTCTAATCAGAAGGACTTGTGGTGTGTGTGTGTGTGTGTGTGTGTGTGTGTGTGTGTGTATGTGTGTGTGTGTGT
>CM060320.1:4620664-4648164 GCA_030674155.1 Stramonita haemastoma
TTTTCCTCTATACTATTTCTGCAATAGTGCACTATTACATATGCATATTCGTTGATAGTGACATGATTACAACAGTTATGTCACATGCTCACTCCATTTGCCCACCATGCTTTTGTATTGTGGGCTAAGGCCGATGTACACTATCTCTCTCTCTCTCTCTCTCTCTCTCTCTCTCTCTCTCTCTCCTCTCTCTCTCTCTCTCTCTCTCTCCTCTCTCTCTCTCTCTCTCTCTCTCTCTCTCTCTCTCTCTCTCTCTCTCTCTCTCTCTTCTCTCTTCTCTCTCTCTCTCTCTTCTCTTCTTCTCTCTCTCTCTCTCTCTTCTCTTCTTTCTTCTTCTCTCAAATTCCCTCTTTTCTTTTTTCATTCATTTATCTTTTCTATTCTTCTCTTTCTTCTTTCTTTCTTTCTTTCTTTCTTTCTTTCTTTCTTTCTTCTTTCTTTCTTTCTCTTTCTTCTCTTTCTTCTTTCTTTCTTTCTTCCTTTCATCCACCGTGCCTATTTTACCCCCTTCTTGGACAAGTCTTTAAATCTACCGGCAGCAGCGGATGTGGGGTGAATGTTCACAGAAAAAGGGATCAGAAGACTTAGACACGAGTGAAGAGGGCGAGAGGAGATTAGAAAGAGGATGGGGGAGGGGTAGAGACAATGAGAGTGAGATCCTGGGATGTTTAACAGTAAAAAAAGAGCAGACAAGGATAAGAACACGTCACAGGGCAGACAATTTATGATGTCCCTTGTTTTGATTTTTGTGTTTTCTTTCTTTCTCCTCTCCTTTCATCGCTGACCCCCTAAGTCCTCTCTTACATCACAGGTGTACGTGCTGTGGTTATGCACAGGTGCAGACGGGAGGGAAGGATTTATCTGCAAGAAGACAGACAGTGTGGGGAGAGGTGGACGGACAGCAATGGGTCTTCAGAATAGAAGCCTGCTTTCTGAACAATTCCATGACCTTTAAGCCTTCATTTTCTGACACTGTAGGGGCTGGGCACATCCACATTGTGCGTGAAGTTCAAATCCCGTTTGGGCCGAAACTTTCCCCCATCCATTATGACCTGAGTGGTGGTCTGAGTGCTATCTTTGGATGAGACGATAAACCGAGTTTAAGGACGTTAAAGAACCACGCAAACAAAGGTTGTCCCTGGGAAAATTCTGTAGAAACAAGCCACTTGATTGGGAACACAAATACAATTTGCAGCAGGAAAGAAAAAAAAATTCGTGGTGGCGCTGAAGTTTGTGACGATGCACTCTCCTCATGAGAGCTCACGAATTTCACGCAGAGAAATCTGCCGTGACATAAATTGTTATAACTAAAAACTAATAAAATAAATAATTTCCGACACTGTAGGGACCAGACCACATCAACATTATGATTTCTTTTTCCCCTTCTGCTGTCTCATTGTCCTGGCTAGATCCAGAGTGAAGCCCGTTTCCTCAGGATAGTTTAGTGCTTCAAGGTTCAGGGCAGAAGGAACAGAGGCAGACTGACCACATCCTACATCGCCAGATGTTTAAGTCATGTTGCGCGTAACCATGGCTCAGGTCAACAGCTGTCTCAGTTATTGATGTCACCTCATGGCAAGACCTACACTAAACTATTGTTGTGTTTGTAAAATGTTGTGTTGAGATTGCCTTCAGCCATGACATGCTCTTAACGGAACAACCTGCACTCTTCTTTAAAGAAACAAAATCTCTGAAGTCAGAGTATGGCTGCCCAAATGGCAAGGTAGTTGAAAACTGTCAACAAGGCAAACTTCTCTGTCAGTGTGTACTGTCAGTCTCACAGTGATTCCCAGGTGGGATGAATGAGTGAGTCAGTGCACATTCTGGTGACCCCCCGAGTGTTAGTTAAGCTGGGGAACGCACAACAAAAACAATAACATCGCTCGTAACCTAAATGATTTTCTCTGTTTGACACAATAAAGATTTGAATAATTATATCGGTCTTAAGATTTGAACATCATTGATGTCAGGGGTGTGGGAGGGCCACAGGAGATCGTAGAACTCAGCAGGGTCAGAACAGAGACAGAGACAGAGACACAAAGAGACAGATACACATACACACACACACACACACACACACACACACACACACACACGCACGCACGCACGCACACACACACACGAATCCAACCAGATCTCATAACGGTCTGTTATTGCCTTTCACTAGAGGTGTACATACTAATATTTTTCATTTCACCGTCACCCAATGTAAAGGCTTTCCCAATGCCTTACAGAATCAAGCAGCAAGGGCGGAGAACGCCATTCTTTCTCTGCACAACAAAGTCCCTCTGTTCTACAGTCTCTTCTCCGCACCTGGAGGGACGGGGTAGTCTAGTGGTTAGAGCACGGGATAGCCTAGTGGTTAGAACACGGGTTAGCTAGTAGAAAAAACCATCCTAGGGAAATGGATACAGACGCAGACAAAAAGATAACATTTATGAAGAAAGAAAAACGAAAGTGGCGCTGCTCTTGTGGCGGCGCGCTCTCCCTAGGGAAAGAAATTTAACGCAGAGAAATTTGCCATGAAATCTGCCGTAACTTAAAGGGGTATACAATACAATACAAACACAACACGATACGATACAATACAATACAATGCAATACAATACATATGCAATACCATGCAACACACACCACACAGAGCTTCTCTGAGAGCGAGAGAGAGCTAGTAGAGAGCGAGAGAGAGCGAGAGAGAGCGAGAGAGAGAGAGAGAGAGAGAGAGAGAGAGAGAGAGAGAGAGAGAGAGAAGAGAGAGAGAGAGAGAGAGAGAGAGAGAGAGAGAGATTTGAAAACAAGTTTTCTTATTTATTTGAAAAGTGTATTAAATTGGTAAGTTCGTTTTTTTTTTAAATTTTGATTGTTTACACACTTGTTGACATTTTGCTTGTTTTTTTCTTCGTCTGTCAGTTTGATTGTGCGTTACAGAGAAAAGGCTACTTTTGCAGAAAAAGGCTACTTTTGAAGAAAAAGGCTACTTTGAAGAAAAGGGTACTTTTGCAGAAAAAGGCTACTTTGAAGAAAGGTACTTTTGCAGAAAAAGGCTACTTTTGAAGAAAAGGCTACTGAAAGCAGAGGACGTGGGGAGTGGAGGAAGCTGGTTGCAAAATCTTCAGTTGTGCCCCCACAGTCCAAAGGACTACGGAATAGGTGAAGGTGAAGACCTAGGCTAAAACCCTGGAGTGAATTCAGAGCCATGGTTCTAATTGTAGAAGAATTCTTCTGTGAGCTGATGTATGGAGTCTGTGTTGTTCTGACAGCCTGCAGTAACATCCACACTCCTGCGCTGTCTTCTTTTATATATATATATAATATATATATATATATATATAATATATATATATATATATATATATATAATATATATTATATATATATATATATAAAGCCGCTCCTGTAGTCTAGTGGTTAGGGCGTTGGACTCGTAATCTAAAGGTTGCGGGTTCGATCCCAGCTTTCCGCTATGGCGTTGTGCCCTTGGAAAAGGCACTTCACGGCTATTTTCTCACCCCACCCAGGTGTAAAAGGGGTACCAACCTTGAATTGGGGGTTAACCCTGCGATCGACTGGCGTCCTATCCAGGGGGGAGTCTATGACTCTCAGTCGCTTAACGCCACAGAAACCAGGATAGGCACCGGCCGATGAGCCTTATGGCTCGGGACAGACTTTAACTAATATATATATATATATATATATATATATAGTTGACCTGATAAAAACCCACAGTTCTGCTGGGCACCGCTCTTTCCAGGCACACAGTTGAGGTAAAATATTAAAATAATGATAACAACACGACTGTGTTCAGCTTCATCTCTTTACAGCAAATTTTCATCACCTGATGAAGCTTCAGAATAGAAGCGAAAATTTGCTGAAAATAAAGAGATGAACTGAACACAGTCGTGTTTATCATTATTTAATATATATATATAATAAATTAATATATATATATATACTATATATATATATATATATATATATATTAATATATATTGTATACATTTTCTATATATATTCCAACAGAATAAAGGACACAGTGTTTTTCTTTTAAAAGGGCTACTTCTTTATAATTTGATAGTGCGCATGAGTAATGAGTATCATTTGCATACATACATCACTAATGATATGAGTGTTACATCACAATAGGCATTATATCATACGAGTATAACACTTATCCTTATAAAAAAAAAATCACGTCACACGAGTACCATTACCATAGAAGTATATCACGCACGCCTACAGGGATATGCCAGGACACCATTTTTATTACAAAAAAAGAGAAATGTCCAGTTTATGTGAAAACATTACACAATCTGAGGCGGGAACAAATGAGCTTTAAACTAGCCAAAAAAAAGTGAAAGCCGTTTTCTTTGTCGCCTCAGCTGGAAATGGTGACAGGAGAAGTGTAGTATCCCTGAAGAGGAAAGATAAATCACCACACACCTCGTTCACAGTGACAGTCAACGTGAGAAAGACACATACATCAGAAACAAGTTGCTCTACTTCTTTTTTTCTCATGGATATTTTTTGGGAGGTTGCAAAAGAAGAAAATCTTTACCCAAACTGTTTTTGCATTTAATATATATATATATATATATAATATATATATATTATATATATAGATATATATATATATATATATATATATATATATATATATATATATATATATATATATATATATTATATATAAAATGCAAAAACTTTTATGTAAGGATTATATATTATATAGATTATATATATATATATATATATTATATATATATATATATATATATATATATATATATATATATATGTGTGGTGTTGTGTGTGTGTATCTGTTATATATATCATATAAAAAGATTCTGTATCTGATAGGGCCGTGCTTTTATATTGCCTATAAATGTCATCTTTTTTCGTGGTATTATTTATGCCACATTTCATTTCTACACCAGTGGACAAACTAGCATCCCTTGGACAAAAAAGACCACACCATAGTTCTTTACACTGACGCAGACCCTCATACAAACCTATGAGTTCATCTGAAGCCCTATTTCCCTACTCTCTCTCTCTCTCTCCAACACACAAACACGCACGCACGCACGCATGCATGCACACGCACTCACACACACACACACACACACACACACACACACCACACACACACACACACACACACACAACACACACATTCTATTTCTTGCATTAGGTTTAAAATTATCTTCTTGGCTGTGCTCGTTTTGGTTCTTTGTCTGTCTTCTGTCTGTCTGTCTGTCTGTCTGTCTGTCTGTCTGTCTGTCTGTCTGTCTGTCTGTCTGTCTGTCTGTCTCTCTCTCCTCTCTCTCTTCTCTCTCCTCTTCTCTCTCTCTCTCTCTCTCTCTCTCTCTTCTCCTCTCTCTCTTCTCTCTCTCTCTCCCCTCCCCCTTTATCTCTTTCTTCCTTCCCCTCTTTGTCTCTCTGTCTGTCTGTATATCTGTCCGTCTCTCTGTCTATATATGTATCTGTCTCTGTCTCTCTCTCTTCTCTTTCTACCTTCCTGTCAATCAGTCTGTCTCTCTTTCTACATCCTTGTCTGTCTGTCTGTTTGTCTCTGTATTCTCTCCATTCTCTCTGTGTGTTTCGAGAAAGGTGGTGAGAAAGAGTGGCTTTTCTTTTGGAAAGTGATTTTTTTTCCGTTAGAAAGCAACTTTTCAATTATGTTTTGTATAAAGGCAGGGAGCAGTGGAAGAAAATGACTTCTTTTCTGTGCAGAACAAGACCCCTGTGTTCTGCTCCTGTCTGTCTGTCTGTTCGTCTATCTGTCTATCTGTCTGTCTGTCTTTCACATGGGGATACATAGCTCCACTGTGATAGAAAGTGAGAAAATCCATTTAGGCCTTTCTTCTGGAGTTCATTGTTCCCTTAGAGAGAGAGAGAGAGAGAGAGAGAGAGAGAGAGAGAGAGAGAGAGAGAGAGGAGAGAGGAGAGAGAGAGAGAGAGAGAGAGAGGAGAGAGAGAGAGAGAGAGAGAGAGAGAGAGAGAGAGAGAGATTTCTCTTTCATTTGTATTCATTGACTTGTTTGGGATGTGCATTTTTTGTTTCTTGTTGTTTCTTTGTTTGTTTAGTGTATTTGTTTTGAACAGCCTGTTTGGTTGCTTAAAATGTTCGTCTTTTTCACTAGTTAATGCTGTTCTTTATGTATAAAAGTAAAGTGGACAAGATAGCACAGTGGTCAGAGCAAAGCATTCCCCAAGCTAAGGCATCATCACCAGGAGTCTCTTGGTAAAGATTGGTTGCCAGGAGGACACAAAGAACACATTGTCCAACAGTTCTCTCCACACTGACTCCTTGCCTCTGTGGCCCTGCAGGACATGTGTAGAAGCCTTTACATGCATACATGTGTGATGTACCAAGCAACTAGAAGTTATCTAATGGAGATTTTTCTGGAGCAAAATTCCATCATTCCTAAAAAAAAACAAAACAAAAAAAAGGGCATGTAAAAGAGAGCTGCTTGCACGGCCCTAGTGAAAAACCATCACAATTTTTTTATGGGGGGGAAGGGGGGGGGGGGGGGGTGGTGATGTCTCTTCTCCTGCTGTTTAAACCTCATTCACTCCAATCCCTCCATCCAAGCCATACCAAGGATCCGTTAGGTCATAATCCTAGGTTCGGACGGTCAAAGGGAGCCCATCAATGTCAGGCAGCAGTAAGGCCACCAGCCAGAGAGGCCCTGCACTGCTGCTGGGTCAGTTTATTTGCCTTCAGTGATGCCTACTGACGACAATGAAGCTCAGTTGCAAAATCAAAACTAAGTGAGACAGTCACGAGAGTGACCACCACAATATCCCCACAACAACCCTCTTCCGTGTTCCTGATAAGGGCGGGGACTGGATGTAAGAAAAACACACAGAGCTTATTCATTATCCTCGAAATAAAAGAATTTGAATTTGAGTTTGAATTTAAATTTGAATCACTACAAGCATAGAAATGTATATGGGTAAACTGAAAATGTAACCACGAGACCAGAGCAACCGGGACCAGCGAATAATAGTTTTTTTCTGAGCGAATGGTGATGGGTTGTTGCAGACAGAGGACTGGAGGCCAGGTGGGTGGTCTGTCTTTGCTGTCTCTCCTTCCTGCGGCTTCTTCTGTTTCCTCCTGTGAGGAGTCTGCCCGCAAAGAGAAAACTGGAACCCACACTTTGATTTTGTCCCTCTACCCACCTGGCTATTTGTCCCATTGTCAACCAGATTATGAAACAACTCCTCCCCACTCTTGGGGATTATAAGGTGGGGTGGGGGTGGAGGTGTCAGTAGAAATAGCATTACCACCATCTGCAATCTGTGCTAGGAATTCCCTCTTTTCTATCCGTCTCTTTGTTTCTGTCTTGTTCCTTTTCTTCCTGTTCACCTTTTAAAAAATATTTTCTGCCGCCTTGGTCTATTCTCCTGCCCCCTTTTTTGCAGAGAGACTCAAAAGCTAATTTTCTGCCACACTGAAGTCGGATGCGCTGGGCCTGACTTGTCAGGCGCTTGAAGGCATTACAGCGCATTTTGGCTTCTACAACAGACAACACTAGTTGCTGTTGAGCGTTCAAAGAAGAAGAAGAAGACAACAACAAAGACGTTAAGTTTTCCCGGGGAGAAGAGTGCGTACGAAACAAGTTCAGATGGAATTAGCACCACGACAAATTTACCAGCCTAAAGAGGAAATATAAATTACCATAATTACATCCAAGATGACAGCAAACGTGAGAAAGATTCATGAATTTTCAGAAATTGTTTGAACTTTTCTTTCTTTCTTTTATACCAAATAATAAATCTTTCCACTCTCTTTTAAAATTGTTTTTCTATGCATGAAAATATTAGATATGCAAATCTAATCCCCCCCCCCCCCCAAAGAAAAAAGAAAAAAGAAAAAAGAAAAGAAAAGAAGAAAAGAACTCTAACCCGTTATGAGCAAGTTTTTGCTTTACTAAACGTTTTTTTTTCCTGTTTCTTTTTCTCTCTGATCTCCCTGTCTCTGTCTGTCTGTCTGTCTGTCTGTGTCTGTCTGTCTGGGTGTCTATCTGCTCTTCTGTCTGTCTGTCTCTGTCTTTCTGCCTCTGTCTGCCTGGGGCTTTTTGTCTGTCTCTTTCTGTCTGTCCGCCTTATCTGTCTGTCTATCCTTTATCTGTCTCTTTCTGTTTGTCTCTCTGCCTCTCTCTGTCTATCTGTCTGTTTTACTGTGTCTCTCTCTATGTATGTGTCTCTTTCTCAGTGTTTCTCTGAGTCTGTCTGTCTGTCTGTCTGTCTTGTCTGTCTGTTGTCTCTGTTCTGTCTGTCTCTGTCTGTCTGTCTGTCTGTCTGTCTCTGTCTCTGTCTGTCTGTCTGTCTGTCTGTCTGTCTGTCTGTCTGTCTGTCTGTCAGTCTCCCTCCCTCCCTCCTCCCTCCCTCTCTCTCTCTCTCTCTCTCTCTCTCTCCTCTCTCTCTCTCTCTCTCTCTCTCTCTCTCTCTCTCTCTCTCTCTCTCTCTCTCTCTCTCTCCTCTTCTTTACACCCAGTCCCTCCCACCCATTAATTTTACGTGCCCTCCCTCTTCCCTGTGTAAACTTCCCCTGTCTTTCTCCTCTCTCTTTCCCCGCCCCTCCTGTGTTTCTCTTTCCGTCGGTGAATAGTTCATGTGTGTCTACTCGCAGGTAGGCATCCGTATGTCTCGGAAGACTATGGAGTTGCGCTCTAGGCTCCAGAGTGCAAAGCCTGGGTAGGTAATTATGGAGGGAAAGCTGTCACCCATTGCAGCTCTAACCAAAACTTAGAGCAGCACAACAGGGTGGCTGAAGACAAACTATTGCAGTGCAAAGATGCCTGATGTGAATCACCCTGTCCTGGAAGTACAAGATAAGCATTAGCCATCCTTTTCGGATGAGACTATAAACCGATATCCCATGTGTGAACGCATGCGAATTCTTGCGCACACGTTAAAACCCGTTCCGCTTTTCGGAAGAGGAGGCCATTGTATGCCGGTGGGAACAGGTTGACAAAATTGATAAAACTGCATGCACACGGGGATTGGATGTAGAAAAAGCCATGAGTGCTTATTCCATTATCCTCGAAATAAAAGAATAATAATGAAAAAGAATCTTCCGTTTTTTTGCTATTGGGCACGCAAATCATCTGTTCTAAATACTGTAGCACGAAATGTATCCTTTTGATTTACTTTTCAACACGGCAGGTGTCTGTTTATTCCGGGTCTGTGTGCACACTACATAATGCTACTTGATCAAAACAAAACAGGTTTTCCAAGTTGACAGTTAACTCTCAATGTCGAGGAGTGACAATGCTTTATCATGCTATTTTCACACTTCTGAGTCACACTCTATCCAAGTTTCCAATATGACAAAGCACTTTTTGTGTCTTACACAAGACACACAATTTCACATTAATTTTCAACATATGTCAAACAGAAAATCCCAGTCCCTTTGACAAATTACTTTATCACTTCCCTGTGGATCAGTTTCAAAATAATTGATGACTGTTTACTCACGCTCGTAGTTCATTTATTTAAAAAAGATGTTTCACTACTTTGAAGTCACAGCAGATTCCTGGACATAAAATTTGGGCGACTCTCTCCAAGAGAGAGTGGGCTGCCACGCAAACAGTGCCACTCATAAAAACCCCTGTCTGCAAGTGTAATTTTTGCTTCCCTACAAGGGGGCTTTTTCTGAGGGATTTCATGCCATGGGTTCTTTTACCGGAATTGCATACGTGTTCCGTTCTTGTAACAGGGAATAATTGTGGTGGAGAACCGTGTGCAGAAGATAACACCATGTCTCCGGGATCAGTTTCTGTGTGTATACAGACATACACATGGGCGGATGTATAGATCGTTTCCCCCAACTGGATGCCTCCATGAAAATACTGGTTATTGTTTTGATAAAAGCTTTTGGAATTATTTTGTGTGCAAGAGGGAGAGAGGGTAGGAAGAAACCTAGAGATGGGGGAGAATGATGAGAGAGAGAGAGAGAGAGGGGAGAGAGAGAGAGAGAGAGAGAGAGAGAGAGAGAGAGAGAAGAGAGAGAGAGAGAGAGAGAGAGAGAGAGAGAGAGAGAGAGAGAGAGAGAGAGAGAGAGAGAGAGAGAGAGAGAGAGAGAGAGAGAGAGAGAGAGAGAGAGAGAGAAGGGAGAGAGAGGAGAGACAAGGCAAGGCAAGGCAAGGCAAAATTCTTTTATTCGAGGATAATAGATAAGCACTCATGTGCTTTTTTACATCCAGTCCCCGCCCTTTTCAGGGAAAACATCAAGATAAAAAGATACTAAACAGTAAAACTATATGCAGTACCAAACAACATAAAGGAATAAGGACATTATACATAATAAGATAATAAAAATGCACACTTTCAGAAGACGAAAATCAGAAGCCACAATAAAATGATTTTGATTATAAAAGAAAAGGGAAGCGTTAATAGATAAAGAGCAACCAAAGAAACATAATGAAATAAACAACTTAGCAACCAAGAAAAGTCCACCCAAAAATACTTAGCTAAAACATTGTTACAACTCATAACAACAAAATGAACTCAGAAGGAACTAAAGATAATACAATGATTATAATGATGACAATAAGAATAATATCAACAATAGTGATAATAGTATGATAATAATACACGTAAAACGCACTCCTACACGTAGGTCCACACACACACAACACACACACACACACACACACACACACACACACACACACACACACACAACATACATACATACATACATACATACATACATACATACATACATACATGAGAGAGAGAGAGAGAGAGAGAGAGAGGAGAGAGAGAGAGAGAGAGAGAGGAGAGAGAGAGAGAGAGAGAGAGGAGAGAGAGAGAGAGGAGAGAGAGAGAGAGAGAGAGGAGAGGAAGAGAGAGAGAGAGATGAGAGGAGAGAGAAGAGAGAGGAGGAGAGAGGAGAAGAGAGAGAGAGAATGAAAAGATAAAATCATAAGATTTGCAAGTATTTCTTGAAATTTTATTTGTTTTGTTTCACAACTGTAAATTGTGTCTTTTAAAGAAATTTTTATATTTCTAAAACATGTCTTCAGTCTTTTCTGTTTGTTTATCATATACGATGAATTGTTGCTTTTCAGTTCCTGTTAGTATTGATATCAGTTTTTGGGTGCATTGCTGTTAGGTTAATTCTCCTGTTGAATTCGTTTGTGATCCTCTGTACCCCAAAAGGGATGAAAGGAATTAAGTCTTGAATAGTGAATCTGGTCTATGTCTGCATATGTTTATGATTGTTTATGTGTGTGTGCGTGCGTATGTGGGTGCGTACATGCGTGCGTGCATGAGTACGTGTGTGCGTTTAAGTATGCGTATGTGTAAGCGAGCATGCATGCGTGTGTGCGTGCGCAGGCGCGCGTGCCCGTGTGTGTGTATGTGTGTATGTGTGTGTGTGTGTGTGTGTGTGTGTGTGTGTGTGAGTGAATGTGTGTAGATGTGTGTTTATGTGTGGAGGCATGTGTATGTGTATAATGTGTTTGTTTATGTGTGTGTACGCGCGTGCACACATATGTGCGTGAGTGTGTGTGTGTGTCTGTGCGTGTGTGCGTGCGTGTGTACGTGAGTATGAGTACGCCCGAGCCCACACGACATCTCCATTTAAAAGATTGATGCTTGATGTTGTAATACGATTGATGTTCCATGCAATAGTTATAATCAACAAAAACCTTGACAACAACAACAACGACGATAGTTATGACGATGATAATGACTACGATAATGAGGGTATAGGATAAGCCAAAGACTCAATATAAAATACGTTTTTTGTGTCTACATAGTTTTTTCTTCTTTTTTTTTTTTTGGTTAACCGATCAGGCAGAAACAGCGTATACAATGCCGCTAATTTATGCACCCGGTAAAACAAGGAGACAGATGGTTGGGGGAGGAAGGGTAGGAAGGTGGGAAGGAGGAAAGGAGTAGAGAGAGAGAGGGGAGGGAGGGGGAGATGAGTGTAGGCCGTAATTGATAGTGATTGGGTGGGGGTGGGGGTGGGGGTGGGGTGGATACCACAGGGTTATCAATCCACGCACACAAGTGTATCGCTCTCATGTTTCTTTTCGATATGAAAGAGAGGCGTGTGTGTGTGTGTGTGTGTGTGTGTGTGTGTGTGTGTGTGTGTGTGTGTGTGTGTGTGTGTGTGTGTGTGTGTGTGTGTGTGAAAGTCAAGTCAAAGTCAAAAATTTTTTTCCAGATGATACATTAAGCATTAAATTTGCTTTTTTCATTAAGCCATCTATCTAGTAAAAAAAAAAATCCAAACAAAACAAACCCCAAACCAAAACAAAAAAATGTGTTGTAGTGTGTGTGCGCGCGCGAGCGAGTGTGTGTGTATGTGCGTGTTTATTTCATTTATTATTATTATTTTTTTTTTATTCTATTCTTTTATTTAGCGTTAATGGAATAAGCACTCATGAGCTTTTTTATATCCAGTGCCCGTGCGTACGCAGTTTTGTAATTTTGTCATTGTATGTGTGTGCGTGCGTGCGTGCGTGCGTGCGTGCGTGTGTGTGTGTGTGTGTGTGTGTGTGTGTGTGTGTGTGTGTGTGTGTGTGTGTGTGTGTGTGTGTGTGTGTGTACCTACATACGTGTTGTTGTCCATGTCTTTTGTGTCAGCGAGTATAGAAAATCTGATCACTGATATGCTGACAAATATATGGCAGCCTAAATATCAACAAAATCATAAAAACTAGAAAAAAAATACACCCCCTCCCGTTACAACCAAAAACACTTAAAAAATACTGGCAAGAACAATTTTTCTTCGTCACACAAACACACACACACACACACACACACACACACACACACACACACACACACACACACACACACACACACACCGCGCGCGCGCGCGCGCGCGCGCGCGTGGACGCGCACGCACACACACACACACACTACAACACACACACACACACACACACAAACACAACACTGCAGCACACATATACACATACACATACACACACACATACACACACATATCCCCCCCTACATACGCATTACAACACACACTACACAACACACACACTATTAACATGGCTTGAAACATACTGGATTTCCGGTTCCTGTATCCGGGCAAAGCCAAACTGCAGACGTGCCGCAAATAACAACTTCTCATCTGTGCCAATCATGGCTGTCATCAGCCCCTATCTCCTCATCAATCACATGACGTCAACAACAATCACACAAGGAGGGAAAGGGGAGGGGGGGGGGCATGGAGGAGAGGGAAGTTATTGGGGGGTGGTGGTGGAGGGTAGGGGTATCGGGTGCACACCCGGCCAGTGCCGGAACAAAGTTGCTGTTTCTGTGGCAGACTTGGCATTGTGCCAAAACCAGGCAGTCTCCAGGGACGCTGCTAGACGGTGTTGCATGCAAGACTATGTGTTCCCCATTCAGGTTTAGTCTTCTGGAATATTTTTCTTTTTTGGGGTGGTTGGGGTGGGTAGGATGTTTCGTCTGATTTGACATAGAGTGAACCACTTCCTTTGATTCCACCATGGGAATGCCAGGGGGTCTGTCAGTATAAACAGCACCCACACCTACTATATATTCTGTGCTAGGAATTCCATCTTTTCTATCCACTTCTTTGTTTCTGCCTTATTCTTTTTCTTCCTGTCATCTCCTTCTTTGTCCATTCTCCTGCCTTTTTCTGGACAGACTTAAAGATAATAATTTTCCTCCATGCCGAAGTCGGATGCACTGGGCCTGACGCATCAGTCGCTAAACAGCGTGCAACGCATTTTCGGACATATGACAGACAAATGTTGCTGTCTCGTGTTCGACGATAATTTATTGGTAATAGTAACAACCAAAACAAAGACATCTGATAAAAGAAACTGATGATGTTAGCAATAGTAATGGTGGTGATGATGGTGAGGGGGAAGGGAGGAGGAGTAGGAGAAGGAGGAGGATACTAACCCCCTCTACTACTACTACTACTACTACTACTACTACTACTACTACTACTACTACTACTACTACTACTACTACTACTACTACTACTACTACTACTACTACTGCTGCTGCTTCTACTACTACTAACTACTACTACTGCTGCTGCTGCTACTGCTACACTGCTGCTGCACTCTCTACTTCTACTACTGCTGCTGCTGCTACAACAACAACAACAACTACTACTACTACTACTACTGCTACTGCTGCTGCTGCTGCTGTTGCTGCTGCTGCTGCTGCTGCTGCTGCTACTACTACTACTACTACTACTACTACTACTACTACTACTACTACTACTACTACTACTACTACTACTACTACTACTACTACTACTGCAAAGAGGAGCAATCATTATCGTGATGATTGTCGTGGTGGTCGTCATCATCATACTCTCTAAAAAATGTATAGAGTGGGTTGAACCAATAGAAGGGGACATCTTGAATAGCTGCCAGCAACAGTCACGACAGAAACCAATAGCAAATCATGTGTGATGAAAAACGACCCGGAATCAATCCCCTGCTGTGCTTGCTTCATCCCAGTCTCTCCAACCTCCCGCCACCCACCATCCACCGCTTGACGCAGACCCCCACGCATACACCACGCCATCACCACTACCACTCAACCATGTAACACACACCACACACACCACACACACACACACAAACCACACTCACACACACACACACACACCACACACACACACACACACACACACACACACACACAACAACACACACACACACACAAACACAACACACACCACACACACCACACAACACCCCACAACACACCCACACACACACACTCACCCAACCCCCACCCAACAACACAATACACACACACACACAATACCCTACACACACACCCCACCACACACCACACACACACACACACATACACACACCACACACACACACACACACCACACACACCACACACACACACACAACACTACACTACACACACACCCCTACACCCCCCCCCCCCCCCCTACACAGTGTTATCACGGAAACAGCAGTTATCTGGTTGCCAGGTCTGATCTGGAGTGTGAAATGGGCTTTAGAGTGACACCCTGTCCTGATATCAGCACACAGGGTGCGTGTGCACCCAAAGTTCACTTTATGTGTGTGGTGTGCGTACTTTATGTGTGTGTACTTTATGTGTGTGTGTGTGTACTTTATGTGTGTGTACTTTGTGTGTGTGTGTGTGTGTGTGTGTGTGTGTGTGTGTGTGTGTGTGTGTGTGTGTGTGTTGTTGTGTGTGTGTTGTTGTTATCGATACTACTGCTACTGCTACTGCTACTGCTGCTGCTGCTGCTGCTGCTGCTACTACTACTACTACTACTACTACTACTACTACTACTACTAACTACTTCTACTACTACTATCTTATAAGAATGCGTGTTTTATATCTATGATCATACACAAAAAACCCACGCACACGCACACACACATACACACACGCACACGTACACACACAACACACACACACACCGCGCGACGCGCGCGCACGCACACACACATACACACACACTTACCCCCCCCCCCCACACACACAGAGGCTTTAAACTTACACAAACACACACACATATTACACACACACACATTGAGGCTCTAAACTTTATTACCAAATAATAATATAAACTTTTTTCCTTTCATCCTACATTCCCTCACAAAATATTTAATCCCCTACTCCCTCAGAACAAATAAAACAAACGTTAGCCAAAAAAGAAGTTGGGGTTCAACATATGTTGTGGTTCGATCCCCCGTGTGTGACCAAATATTTTTTCCTCATCCACTCTGTGAACTGTGGTCAGGGCACTAGTCTTTCAGATGGGACAATAGAAGGATAGTTATCGAAATACATCCCACACATAAAACCAAATAACTGGTACATATTATTTGAGAAACCACTCCACTGGAAACGAGCTATACAGCTCCGCGTGACTATACACACGGTACCCAATCCAGGAAAGGCAGAGCAAATTTCAGCACACGACTTCCAACCAACCACCGCTACTGGCTATTATCTCTACCGGAACTATGCAACTAGTGGGTGTGATTGAACCGTTACTGGAATAAAAAGAACTGGAAGAAGAACAGAAGAATAGATAACGTTTTTTTTTAAAAAAAGAAAATAAACAAAGGTAGGGAGAGATAGAGTGTGGGGGTAGGGAGTGGCTTTATTCTGGTCACATGAAGACTTGAGGATAAACCAATCACCACCCATACCTTTATAATCGAGCTATGGATAGTTGGACAGCGCTATTTCGAGAGGGGTGGGGTCATGTTTCGCTTTTAAAGTGTGAGACTTGTTTCCGTTTTCCTAAGAATCAAAATGCTTTGTCATTTTGGAAACACGCGTGTAAATGTTGCAGAGAAGGAGGAGGTATGAAAAGAATGTGGGCAGATAAAAAGTGCAAAAGCACTCAGTGACAATTTCAACCTGATGTCACAGAACCTGTTTGACACAAACTGTCCTAGCTGTAATGTGTTTACGCTTACAGAGATAGAGACAGAGAGACAGAGACACAGATAAAGAGACAGAGAGACAGAGACACAGAACAGAGACACAGAGACAGAGACACAGAGACAGACAGAAACACAGAGACACAGAGACAGAGACACATAAACAGAGACACAGAGACAGAAAGAAACAGAGACACGAGACAGAAAGGCAGAGAGGGATACACAAAACAGACAGAAACAGAGACAGAGACTCAGAGACAGTGACATAGAGACAGAGAGACAGAGATACAGAGGTAGAGACAGAGATACACAGAGACAGACAGCAACAGACACAAACAGATCCACAGACACAATAGACAAACTAGCTACACATTGACAGCCAAACTTCTAAAACACACAGATGGACACTGGCCGCCAAACAAGCAAGCAAGCAGCCACTGCTAATCTCTATTTTATTTTCTGTTTTAGATTACGATAACCTTTTCAGTTGTATTGTTTTTATACTCTGGCCCTATGCATTGTATTTAGTTGATAATTATTTTCTCGTTTGTTTCTCTGGTGGTGTTTGTCGGTGTTAGTGTTGGTTTGGGTGCTTTTTAGGGTTTGTTTTTTGGTTTGGCTTGGTTGTAAATATTTAGCTAGTTTTTATCATTGTGTCTGTTGAACTGTTTGTGTTTGTTGCTGTCTGTCTCTGTGTTTCTGTCTTTGTGTCTTTATCTCTGTATCTCTGTACCTCTGACTTTCTGTCTCTGTGTCTTTATCTCTGTATCTCTGTACCTCTGACTTTCTGTCTCTGTGTCTTTATCTCTGTATCTATGTACCTCTGACTTTCTGTCTCTGTGTCTTTATCTCTGTATCTCTGTACCTCTGACTTTCTGTCTCTGTGTCTTTATCTCTGTATCTATGTACCTCTGACTTTCTGTCTCTGAGTCTTTATCTCTGTATCTCTGTACCTCTGACTTTCTGTCTCTGTGTCTTTATCTCTGTATCTCTGTACCTCTGACTTTCTGTCTCTGTGTCTTTATCTCTGTATCTCTGTACCTCTGACTTTCTGTCTCTGTGTCTCTTTGCGTGTGCATCCCGTTTAATCTTTTTTGACAGCATTGACCTTCACAGTTTTCTGGTTTTTCAATAATCTCTCTGTTTTCTTTCATCCTTTCTGTCTCTTCCGTTTCTCTTTTTCGTCTGGCTGCCTCATCTGTATTTCTGTACATCTAATAACAACGATCCCTAAAATAGTTTGCAATAAACTGCAGCTCCTTTTACAAACTGCCAATCATCACAGTAAAAAAAGTTCAATCCCTGCATCCTCGCTTTTATGACCATGAACCTGATACCATTTTTATCTTCCTGTCTTCCCTTTTTCCTGTATATTACTAAACCAGGCATTTATGGTTATCACCAAGCCGAAATATCCACAGTCTGTCTAAAAATACCGCTGCCTTTTCAAGCAAGCATGAACTTCCTGCGGAGATGAACTGGCCATCAAACGCCATACAGGACACCCGGGGACAGGGATTGCCCCCTGAAAAAGCCATGACTTCACACTGAACACAGACAGAGAAGGGCAAAGAATGACCCCGAAAAGCCTGACCCCGCCTGGATCCCCGCTGTGTGCACACGGCCCTTCATTTCCTCTTCTCGCTGCGGCGTCCCGCGAGATGTCAGCAGGCGCCATCTTTTATTCATACGCCTCATGGAGACACAGGGTTGTGATCAGGTTTATTTGCTTTGATGGCTGTTTTTGATCGTTTTTTTTTCATCTTATCTATTTTATTTATTTATTGTTTTGTTTCGAGGAAAATGGAATCAGCACTCCTGTCCTTTTTTTTTTAACACCTAGTCTTCGTGAATGCAGTTTAAAAAAAAATTTGTCATCCATTCCCATCGGCACACAATGAACTACTCTTCCAAAAACGAGAACGGGTTTTTAACATGTGCGCAAGATGTTCTGCATGCGTTCGCATACGGGACCTCGGTTTATAGTATTATATGAAGGACTATGAAGTGGAGTGAGCATGATGTTAACTCCAGAGGAAAAATCCTCTTGAACCAGATTCGAACCCCAGTTAGCAGATCATGAGCGCATCACTCTGATCACCAGGCTATCCCGCACCCCTTGGGAGTAATTGGACTTAAGGGGTTATGAACAGTCACTGTCGGTCACGAGGCTTTTCAGTAGATAGGGTGATAATTATTGTTAACAGTGGACAAAACCAAGCAAATGGATTAGAAAGTTGAAGTCTCAGGGTTCTATCTTAGGACCCTTATTCTCAGAATTTCTGAGGATAAAAGAATAAGTAGAAGACTTTCTTTTTATTAATTTCCAGCCAACTAGAAAAAAAGTAAACTTGCTAATAGACAAACGTATAAGCAAAATGAATGGTATTTTTCACAGTAAAAGAAGTCTACATTTCTTTTTCATACGGAACACTGAAGAGAAAATGCATCTGTTTTTGTTTTTTTTAATAAGTCATCCTTCAAAGAAAAACAAAGAGAAAACCAACAAAATGAATAAATAGGAAACATAAAACAATTAAAAGAAAAACTGAAAAGAATAAAGAAAGAGTAAAAGATTAAAAGATGTATTTTACTGTGGCTAGTTTCTAATATTTACGTTGCTTTTCTTTTGCATGTAGGTGAGCAAGCTAGCCAGCGAAACAAGGCAAGTTTCATTTTTTGAGGATAAAAGAATAAGTAGAAAAATTTATTATTATTTTTTAATTTACAGCCAGCTGGAAAAATGTGAATTTGCTAACTAACAAATATATAAGCAAAATGAATCATATTTATCACAGTGAAAAAAAAACAATCCAAAAGGTGCTTAGCAATAGAAATGAAGAAGAAAGTACAGTGCAAAAAAGAAAGAAGATGAAAGAAAAAAGAAAGAAAAAAAGACGAGTCAACAGCAGCAGCAGCAGCAACAACAACACACGCACGCACGCACGCACGCATGCACACACACACACACACACACACACACACACACACACACACACACAACACACACACACACACAAGCGCGCACACTGTAAAACTTTCATATTTTGCTGCTTTCAAAAGAATAATGTCCCTTTTTCACGCAAAGAAAAGAACTCATGTTTCTTTTTCTGACGTCATCAGTGACGCATTTCCTGTCAAGTGGAGTGAATGTTATGACCCACATGTAAGACAGGACAGTCGTAAATCAGAGATGTGTCATTACAAAATCGGCTTTCTCATTTTCAATTTGTGCAAATAGAATCGTACGGCAATATAGGACAAATAGATCAACACAAACAAACAGCATAGAGAAAAACCAAACAAACACGCAGGCAAATAAACACACAAGGAAATCAAAAGTAAAATCTGTCTGCATGTATATATGTGCATGAAATAAATTTGCTGGCCTAAGCAGAGTTCCGTCCGTCTCTTCAAACTCATATCATATATATACTTACGCGCGCGCGCGCTCGCACACACACACACCCCACACACACACACAAAACACACACACACACACACACACACACACACACACACACACACACCAGATTGTTTTTATAGGCTTTGGTGTTCATTAAAAGAAATAATACCTTTTTTTTTTTTTTTAAAAAGCTGTTCCTTTTAAAGATGAAAACAAAACATCCACCATCAATGAAGCGATGTAAGCTTATATGTGCACGAGGTATAAGTTGCATTTCACTGTTGTCTTTCTGTTTTTATTTGTTGGGGTTTTTCCTCTGTTGTTTGGGTTCTGTTTATATTCACTGTCTGGCAATGTCTTTTAATCTGGCGGGAAAATAATTGACGTAACGTAGGATAACTGCGACAATAGAACCAGAACTTTTGAACTGTTGAGAGAAGGTGGGGCAGGTAGACACACAGGTAGAGAGACATATATATTTATCAATATTCATTCTGTTATTTCGAGGATGATGGAATTAGCACTCATGTGCATTTTTTTTACATCTAGTTCCCATGTGCACGCAGTTTTGTCAATTTTGTCATCTGATCCCTGTCTACATTTCTTTTTAGAGAGAGAGAGAGAGAGAGAGAGAGAGAGAGAGAGAGAGAGAGAGAGAGAGAGAGAGAGAGAGAGAGAGAGAGAGAGAGATCTTTATTTCGAAGGTGATGGAATGAAACATGTGTCCTTTTATATCCAGTCCCCATGTCCATGCTGATTTGTAAATTATGTTCCCACCGTACAAATGGTCTGCTCTTTTCAAAGGCGGAACAGTTTTAAGGGAATGCGCATGCTTTTCTGCATGCGTTTGCATACGGTGATAGTCTCATTGAAGAATTTCGGAAGTGTGGAGTCGGCACTGGTGTTGACTGAAGTGAGAAAAAAATCAGAAAAAAAACACAGATTAAAGATAGAATGAAGAAGATAACAATCACCGAAAGTTGCTGAATAGAGAAAAAAAACACAGCCATAAAGACAGAAAAAAGCAATTAAAAAAAGAATCCCCAAAATATTTTGAACTAGCATATGAAATAAAAGTATAAACTGTCGTGATTTTGGGAGAGACAGGCGGATGAAGAGGTTTGTGAGGACAAGCCGTGTATAATCATACTGAGATGTCAGTCAATACTAGTTGTTGACACAAAGAAGGTGGTTTAGTGCGTTTCACTTCCTACTGGGGTGAGGAATGTTTGACGCACAGGTGGGTACTTTAAAATTATATTTAAAAAAAATTCAAGATCGGTTTGTGTCTGTTTACATCAAGAGTAGTGATGGCAATGATGTACATGATAATGATGATGATGGTGATAATAATGGTAATGGTGGTGATGATAATGATGATAATGATGATAATGATGATGATGGTCATGATGAGGAGAACAATTAAAGTAGTAGTAGTAGCAGCAGTGGCAGCAGCAGCAGCAGCAGCAGCAGCAGCAGCAACAGCATCATCATCATCATCATCATCATCATCATCATCAGCAGCAGCAGCAGCAGCAGCAGCAGCAGCAGCAGTAATAGTAGTAGTAGTAGTGCTCTCTCTCTCTCTCTCTCTCTCTCTCTCTCTCTCTCTCTCTCTCTCTCTCTCTCTCTCTCTCTCTCTCTCTCTCTCTCTCTCTCTCTCTCTCTCTCTCTCTCCCCCCCCCCCCTCTCTCTCTCTCTCTGTGCCTGCTCTACTTTCTTCCTCCTTTCATTTTATCGTCTGTTTACTCTTTTGTTTCTCAGTTCACATTTAGCGGGTTTAAACTCTGAATAGTAACCATCTACATCACTATCAAAGTCATCATTATGAACTGAAATTTTCAGTTTCTACTCTGTGTGTTCTACTAAATCTGCAAATTTTCAATAAAACCGAATTTCAATCGAAATCTAAATTCAACGTTTGCTGTAAACTTTATGTACAAACAGAACAAAAAATGTTTCCTGTGAATGATGATTCTATACATATTTCTACTTCAAAATGTTGGCGCTGGCGAAATATTCTTCATCCATTGAAAGTCCATTAACTCAGGTATGCAAGCTCCACTTGAATAGACACCCGTTTGGCACAAAGGTGGGTAACCCTGTCAGCCAGCTACCCGGGGTGTTGCTGTATTGACATGGACGGGTAGTGGCAAACATCAAAGGCCAACAGTGGCCACCCCGCTTGTGGGGGTGGTGTGCAGGTGTGAATTGACTTGCACATTTCTATGGCGCCCCCTTTTTTTATCAGCTACCTCTTTAATGTATGAATTATTTTATTCTGCTTGTGTAGGGCTTTGGTTAATGTGTCTGTGTATTACTACCTTACGTTTGTTTTTGTTTTGTTCTGTCCGCCCCTTTCTCTATATTTAGTGGTTATGTGTGACTGACCTTTTTCATGAAAGATTATTTGTATTATGTGTGTGTGTGAGTGCACGCGTGTTTGTGTTTGTGTGTGTTTTGTGTGTGTGTGTGTGTGTGTGTGTGTGTGTGTGTGTGTGTGTGTGTGTGTGGTGTGTGTGTGTGTGTGTGTGTGCGTGTGTGTGTATGTGTCTGTCTGTCTCTTTGTCTCTTTGTCTGTGTGTGTCTCTCTCCCTCTGTGTGTGTGTGCGCGTGTGTGAGTGCGTGCGTGTGTGTGTGTGTGCATGCATGCACATGTGCGTTTATGTATGAGATAGATAGACAGATATAGCTAGCTAGCTAGACAGACAGATGAAGGGATAGAGAAAGAGTGAGTGAGCAAGCCATCAGGAGAGAGAGAGAGAGAGAGAGAGAGAGAGAGAGAGAGAGGAGAGAGAGAGAGAGAGAGAGAGAGAGAGTGTACCAATATTTCTTAAAAAGCAAATTTGTGCATACATAGGTTTTCAACTCCAGTGCTTCCTTCTTGTTTAAGCTCACAGATCTCTGGTAAAAAAAGAGCACTTTTGGAAAGCCTTAAAAACGAGTTCTTGTATGTATTGCCTTCCTCTCACTCTTTTAAAGGCAGCCATACTCTATTTGTGGGTGCACTCTGAACAACACAACTGTCATTCACTTGTCTAGCATGTCTAGCATGTCATTCACAAAGACCTCAGGAGGAAAAAATGTACCCTGTGTTTTGACATCAGCAAGCGTTTTACACCCAGGGTAAACCCTCATCATCGACATGCCTTCATCCATCCCGCCATTCCAGCCCCCAGTACAGTCCCCCCCCACTCCCGTCTGTTCCGCCATTTAAGCGCTGATCTCAGGGCCTGATGAACTCAGATACCCTGCTATTGGCTGCCTGTGGCACGTGACTTTCCGCTTCCGGTGACGTATTTCCAGTAAAGTTGGAGGATATGCGTGGTATGGTGTTTGTCAGCGAGCATGTAATGAGACTGCCGACATTTATCAGGTAATGGGGAGAGAGAGAGAGAGAGAGAGAGAGAGAGAGAGAGAGAGAGAGAGAGAGAGAGAGAGGGGAGTATTGAAGCTGATACAGTTTGGCTTGGGGTGGGTACTTGGGGGAAAAACACAGCTAAAAGGTGGACAGACATATAGATGAGCAGAAAGACAGATCGATAGACTGATAGAAAGAGCAGACATATAGATAAAGATGAAAGCAGACAGACTGATGCAAAGATGATTAGCAGGACTCAGATCCACACAGACAGATAACAGCAGCAGGCATTAGCCAGCCAAAGGAAAAAAAGTCCAGACAGGATCACAGACAAGGCAGAGAGACATAGTAGCATTGACAGACTGGCAGATAGACAGAAGGCATTTTGATGAACAAGGGCCAAAACAAAATCAGACAGACAGATAGACAACAGACAGACAGACAGGCAGGCAGAACAGACACACAGGCAGACAGGCAGACAGACACACAGGCAGACAGGCAGACGAGAGACAGACAGACGAGAGACAGACAGACAGCAGACAGACAGCAGACAGACAGACAAACAGACACACAGGCAGACAGGCAGACAAGAGACAGACAGACGAGAGACAGACAGACAGACAGGCAGACAGACAGACAACAGACAGACAGACAGGCATCAGGCAGACAACAGAAGGCAGACAGACAGATAGACAGATAGACAGATAGACAGACAGACAGACAACAGACAGACAGCAGGCAGGCAGACGCAGAAAGTAAAAGACAGACAGTCACAAAACAGCAACAGACAGTGAAGAGACAGACAGACAGACAGAAGGCAGACAGACAGTGAAGAGACAGACAGAAACAGCAGACAGACAGACAGGGACAGGCAGACAGCAGCATGGAATGTAACCAGGACCCCGGGAGGCAGATCATCTGTCATGCAGACTGCATCTGCACAGACAATGGATGGCAGGACCACCGCCGTCGGCCAACATGCAAACATCATTCCGATACCCCCCTCCCTCCCTGCCTGCCCCCTCCCCTCCCCCTTACACTCCCCCTTCTTTCTCTCTCATCGGAAACTCTTCACTTCCTCTCTACTCCTCCGCCTGCAAACATGGCGGACAGACAGGGAAGGGAGAGAGAGCCCATGAAAAAGAAATCTTGGCTGTTGGTAAAGAAAGAACATCATTATTTCTGTTTGCCTTTGTGAAAGCAGCTGTGAGGACGACGTTTTAAGTGCTCTGCTCTGGTAGCTAAAGTACTGCTTTGTTCCCTCTGTAGTAGGAACGCTCTGTTTGCACAGCAGCAGTGCTTGATAAAAAGGTAAAGCTGTCCCTTACGTATATGGTCGTAGTAGGGGAGTGAGGCGTCAGAGACCTCACTTCTCCAGGGCCAGCATATTGAGGGCAGCGCCCATCTCCTCTCCCTCGCTGTTTACCTTCCCTGACCCTAAAGAGGGCAGGTACCCATTGACAGCTGGGTGAACTGGGGGACTGTACTGAAACCAAGGCGCACAAAGGGTCACCCATCCACTGGTAACCACACTCGATGCTGCTTAACCCTGGCTTGAGGAAAGCGAGCGATCGATCTGACCACTGAGCTATCCCGTCCCCGCTTCTTCAAAAGACTATCAATTAATGAAGGCATCAGGGCCAAAAGAAATAACCGTTTCAATATCATTATCAAACACGGGACACAATAATACACTCAGATCATGGCTGTATCAGTTCCCTGATGACACAGACATCATTCAGGACAGCAGCCGATCAGAACACGCTCCGGCAGGTGCTATTAGCCGATGAGGTCAACAAGGTCATGGACGAAATGAATCCTGTAATGTCTGCCTCTTAGGGGTGTAGAGAGTGAGGGGGAGACAGACGTCAGAAACCTGACCTGAGAGCAGACACACAGACAGATGGTGGAGGAGGAGACAGGCGGAACAGTCAGGGAAGGTTGGAGGGGAGGAGGGAGGTGGGGGAGGAGGGAGCAAAGAGGAAGACTGACTGGAGACAATGACAATCCATTGTCCTTAGGGTTTGTCAAATAACAGGAGTCTGGGGAATGGAGAAATCACAATATCAGTGTAACAGGACCTAAAGTTAATTTTCAAATCAGATTAGGGATTGTTGGGAGGACAGCTTTGTGATCAGCCGGGATCTTCCCATCACCTGCTTTTCCAACCTGCAGGTGATCTTCTATCACATCTCATCATCATCATCATCATCATCATCACATCATCATCATCATCATCATCATCATCATCATCATCATCATCATCATCATCATCATCATCATCACACCGCAAATCTCTCCTTGGAGTGGGCAGGTAAAACCTTGAAATATTGTCTGCAGAAGCATGGCCATGTGTGTCTGGGAGATAGAAATGAAAACACTATTTTCAGGATGAGATGAAACGACAGGACTTCACCCCGTGAAGGTTTTTGGAGAAAATGGGCATGATTATTGAACGATATGATGATGAAGAGTTGAAGAAAAGCTAGGGAAATTGGGAAAAGCAGAGGTGGGGGGAGGTGTACGGCTCGGAAGGGGCAAGGGGCAGAGGAGAAAAAACTGGGAGGATTAGCATGGGAAAAAGACTGTGTCTAAGTGTCAACTTTTGTATTTTCTTTTTTGAGATATAGCCAAAAGATATTTTTCCACAACTGAAAGAATTATTAGATTGAAATAGATATTTGGACTTGTTTTTAGACAGTTTCAGTCCATGAAAACTTTGTGGTACTTTGTAGAGAAATCCCATAACCCACGAGAAAGTGAATATTTTAACTGACAACACCGCCAGGCCATATATATAGAGCTCCTGACTTCAGTGAAAGCACGCAAACTGAAATGGTTCTGGTCCGTCACACGAACATCTGGACTGGCCAAGACTGTCCTACAGGGAACAGTACAAGGAGGGAGACGAAGAGGCAGACAGAGAAAACGATGGGAAGACAACACCAGAGAGTGGACTGACCTTGAGGGGAACGAAATACAACAGAAAACCGAGAACTGTGAGGAGTGGAGGAAGCTGGTTGTAAAATCTTTAGTTGTGCTCCAACGGTCCGCTAGACTACGGGATAGATAAAGGTGAAGATTGAAATCCATGGATATTTTTGTCAAAGCAACAACAACAAACTGCCCCACCTTTCGCAGAAATAGAGTCAAACTCTGAAACAAATACAATTAAAAAAAAAGCATTGTAGACGTTCAGTGAATGATAAAGAACATTACAGCTTTAGACAAACACATTTTAACATACATGCTCTTATAGTAACAAAGAAACTTTATTCAAAGACAAAAGGAACACGTTTTACAGTGAAAACATGCATCAATATCAAAATTAAACCAAATCAAATCAAATTCTTTTATTCTTTCAACATAACGAGCCAGATCGCTGGCTCGAAAAATATTCTACAGATAAGAATTACAATGGCAGTTTGTCATATCACACCTTTCACTTATCACCGTTACTTTCATCACTCCTTAAAAAAAATTCCACAAAAATATAACTACAAAACTTTTGACACTTTCAATCCCTCATAGATTACAAGGAAAGAAGTGGGACGGGGGGTATTGTTTTGTCAACTGCACTGGGTGCCGCTGAAGAGGAGAAGAGAATCAATGTTGTGATGACTGTGCGTGTGCCCGGCCCTGTCATCTCAGCCAGGTCTGCTGGGGCCAGTAAGACGATGCCCTGTATGTGGTGTGAGGCTTCCCGGTGCACTGTGTGGGCTTTGGGTGATGATGAATGATCAAAATGATGGGTTTGTCCGGGGATTTATTAAAAAGAAAAAGTAGGGCTGTTTTCCTCTCTGTCGCTGTCCTTCTCTATGTGTATGTGTATGTCTGGCTCTTTTTGTGTTTGTCTTTCTCTTGTTATGGCTCTTTCTGTGTCGGTTTCTCTGTCTGTCTTTCTGTCTGTCTGTCTTTGTCTCTGTTCCTCCTTTTCTCCCCCCCCCTCGCTCTGTCTCTCTCTCTGTCTCTCTGTCTCTGTGGGTCTGTCTGTCTGTTTCTCTTGTACTTTTTAATTTTTACTTATTATTTATTTATTTTCATACTAAGGGCAAGGTCCAGATGCAATAAAACTATGTCAATGCTTATCTGGAAACAAGAGTCTCCTTCTCCTCCTTCTCCTCCTCCTCCTTCTCCTCCTTCTCATTATCATCATCATCATCATCATCATCATCATCATCATCATCATCATCATCATCATCATCATCATCATCATCATCATCATCATCATCATCATCATCGTCGTCGTCGTCTCATCATCATCAACATCATCATCATCACACACATCATCATATCATATCATCACATCATCATCATCGCATCA
>CM060320.1:4653164-4658164 GCA_030674155.1 Stramonita haemastoma
CTTAGCAAGAACGCTGTTGCCTTCTTTGTTCTTACTAAAATTCATAAAGGATCGCTGTATCAGGGGAGTTAATTGCAGAAACTGTACAATTAACTCACTCGACGAAGATTTCTTTCGTGTTTAGCTGTGCATATATGACATCAATTACATCCTCCCAAAATATCATTCTGACGGCAAATTTAATATCCCAAGATTATTATTTCGTTTGCTATCAGAAAACATTTATTTTTTAACTCAAAGAAATCATGCCGATACATTGGACATTCTAGAAGATGATATTTTTTGTTCCTCGGCTAGAAAATAAATGAATGAATAATCTTTATTTTTCAAGGGTAACAGAGTAAATATTCACATACTTTTTTTTCATCCGGCCCTTGCCCTGATTAGGGGAAAAGCACCCCCCCCCCCCCCCAAGACTCCCCCCCCCAAAAAAAAAAAAATTCAAACCAACAACAAAATAAAGAAAAGAATATCAAAACCATCACCAACGATAAAATTTCGACCAATGATTTAAAAACGGGATAGATTACAGTCAACAAAAGCATAATCCCCACTAAATACATTGATTATCATTTAAACAAAGAGAGGTATATGTTCATCACACCCATAATCCCTAACTGACCCGAGATAATAGTAAGTGAATCAAATAGATTAAAATTGATGGAAGACAGCTGAGAGGAGAGCAAGCCAACCAAAATGAAATACAAACATATCAAACATTTTGACATATTTACACATCGTAACATATTTATATGTTTACATTTTGAATGAATGAATGAATGAAAAAATTAATTTTTCAAGGGTAAACAGAGTAAGTAATCATTACATACTTTTTTTCATCCGGCCCTTGCCCTGATCAGGGAATAAAGCTAAGAAACCCCCTCCCTACCTCTACATACCAGCATCACCACCAGTAGCAGTTCAAACAATATTTTAAAAAAGAAAACAGAATACATTCAACAAAACGCGACATCCCAACTGGATACACTAATAATTATTTAAACAAAAAATAACATAGCAAAAAACATTTTAAAAATAGCAAATATTCAGGACCATGAAACAGAAGGCATTACAAATATATAATGCGTGAGTGTGTGAGTGTGTGTGTGTGTGTGTGCGTGTGTGCGTGTGTGTGTGTGTGTGTGTGTGTGTGTGTGTGTGTGTGTGTGTGTGTGTGTGTGTGTGTGTGTGTGTGTGTGTGTGTGTGTGTGTGTGTGTGTGCGTGCGTGTGTGTGTGTGTAAGCGGGAAAAACAAGCAAAGTAGGCATAAAAGGGGGAAAAAAACAGATTAAAAAACAACAACAACATAAAATCCTTTAAACACAAAAGACTATATGAAAACACATTTCAATATTCAAACTTAAATTTTAACAGAGAGAGAGAGAGAGAGAGAGAGAGAGAGAGAGAGAGAGAGAGAGAGAGAGAGAGAGAGGAGAGAGAGAGAATGGAAGAGCGAGCATATATGCATACATACATACACACACACACACACACACACACACACACACACACACACACACACACACACACACACACACACACACACACACATATATATAATATATATATAATATATATATATATATATATATATATATATATATATATATTAGCAGTATTGTTATCTTCCTCCTCCTCATTGTTATTATTGTTGTTATGATAATAGTAAATTTTCATTCATTGTTATAATAATAATAATAATAATAATAATAATAATAATAATAATAATAATAATAATAATAATAATAATAATAAAAAACAACAACAACAATAAAATAAAACAATAATAATAACAAATAATAATAATAATAAACTAATACATACTAATATACTTACTACTACTACTACTACTACTACACTACTACTACTACTACTACTACTACTACTAGTGATAATGATGATGATGATGATGATGAATGATGATGATGATGATGAATGAATTATCATTATTAATGCTGTCATTATTGTTGTTGTTAAGAAAATAGCATTGGAAGACAGGCAAATACCCACAGAAAGAGACACAAGGACAGGAAGGATGCAGAATACTAACAGACAGGTGGGAGCCAGGCTGAACCAGTCCCTAACTCACTGCCTCATACACCCAGACACCTGTAGAAATACAAGCAAAACGGATGGGGGAAAAAGTGCAGAAAAAATTGCAAGTCAGTTGAACCTGCACACCACCCAGACCACCCTGGTGGCCACTGTTGGCCTTTGATGTTTGCCACTACCCGTCCATGTCAATAAACCAACACCTCGGGTAGCTGTGTGACAGGGCTACCCGCCTTGTGTCAAAGGGGTGCCTCTCCGCAGCATTAACTTGTAGAAAATTTGCATAGAGGATGAATGGAGGTACAGTGAATGAAAACTATTCAACCACTATATTAAAGTTAGAATGCACTAAGAATAAATGTTTATATAAAAATATACCCGAAGTCAGTAATGTGGGTATCTTGATAAAAGGCAAAATCGTGGCAACATAAACAGTCACTATTGTAGACCTCAGAGCTCTAATACCATTTGAATTTAATCTAATGAATCCATAAAGGCATGGGTTTGAATGTTGGCAGCAGCTTCCAGTGAACAGAGAGTGGGTTTTTCTTGCCTCTCCAGGACACTTGAAATACAGACCTGCTAGCGCTTGACATCCTTCTATAAGTTTATATTTCCAGCAGAAGATCAAATATGCGGGTTAAAGATCTTGTGACTTTATCTCATCATTTAGAGTCATGGAAACACAAATATACCCAGCATGCATCATGTACAAAAAGTGAGCTGCCTGAAGTTGAAATGTGTCAGTTGAGGACAGCAGGCAGATCTCCTGCAAAGCAAAAACACAGAAGATCAGGTCAGCACTTCGCACTCATCTTTTACAATCAGAATCAGGGAATTATTAATTGGATCTGTCCATCATGTAATTTATTCGCCTTTGTTTGTTTCTGTGTTTCTGTCTCTGTTTCTATCTCTGTTGTCTGTCATTCCCTGTTCGATCTTCTCATCTGACTCTCTGTCTACTTCTGTCTGTCTCCTTTCTGCTCACTCACTCACTCACTCACTCACTCACTCACTCACACTCATCTCACGTCACTCACCATCACTATCGATCTATCGATCTTCATCGATCATCATCTTCTTCATCTATCTTCTCTCATCTATCTTCTACTTCATCTATCACTACTCATCTTCTCTCTCTCTCTCTTCTCTCCTCTCCTCCCCCACCCACCCTGAAGTCTTGCTCTCATCCTGAAGAGGCCCACACAGGGCTTAATCATCCCACACCAGGACACAGACAGAGGCAGGATAGGCCATATATTAAAGGAAGAGACCCCCACCGGGCCCCTTAAAGGATTCCTTTGTAAATCAGCAATCCTTGCAATACAAGGACCTTAAACACCAACCAAGCTAACCAATAAAGAATGACTTACTCTGGAATATCTGATCCAAGAAAGACATATCCATCCAAACAGGAGAGAGAGAGAGTGCTGTCTTTATTTATCAGCTCCAATGATTGGATGACTTGGTTGGTTGTTCTTTGTAATAGCCTGAACTTTCTTGTCTTGCTTTGTTTTTTTTCTTCTGTGTTTAGTTTCTGTGGTCAGCTACAGAGACAGAGATAGATAGATAGATAGAGACAGAGACAGAGAGACAGAGAGAGACAGAGACACAGAGAGATTCAGAGACAGAGACAGAGACACAGAGGGAGACAGAGAGATAGAGAGAGAGAGTGAGAGACAAGACAAGAGACAAAAGAGAGTGACAGAGAGAGACAAGAGAGAGAATGCAAGACAAGACAAAGGCAAGGCAAACTCTTTTATTTCGAGGATAATGAAATAAGCAATCGTGTGCTTTTTAACCTAGTCCCCGCCTTATCAGGGATAAGATCCAGATAAAAAAAAAACCCTCATACAAAACAACAACAATAAATGATTCAAATGCCAACGGCAAGAAACCTACATACTACTAACTAGAAACTACTACACGACTACACTTACTACTACTACTACTACTACTACTACTACAACTACTACTAACTATACACTAGAGAAGAGACAGAGACAGAGAGACAGAGACACAGAGAGGAGAGAGAGAGACAGAGAGATGAGAGAAGAGAGAGAGAGAGGGGGGGGAGATACAGTCAGAGACAAAGAGATAGGGAGAGATAGAGATAGATATGCAGGCAGACACGTAAGTTGGTAGGAAGGACAGGTGAACAGATAGCAAGCAAGCCAGACAGACATGCAAATGGGCAAAGAAAACAAGCACACAGACAGACAGATAGACAGCAGATAGACAGGAAAAGATTGTGCAGAAATATGGTTATTGACAGACAAGCCATACACAGACATAGTGTGACCAGTCTACATCAATTTCCCATACAAGCCCAACAAGGTAAAAAGAAAAAAGAAATAAAAGAAATGGGGAATGTGGGGGAAGAGGGGCCATCAAAATTGCAAGTCAGTTGACACCTGCACACCACCCAGACCACCCAGGTGGCCACTGTTGGCCTTTGATGTTGGCCACTACCCGTCCATGTCAATAAACCAACACCTCGGGTAGCTGTGTGACAGGGTTACCCGCCTTGTGTCAAAGGGGGCCTCTCCGCAGCATTAACTTGTAGTGAAGTTTGTATAGACGAGTGAATAGACTTTCTTGTGAATGGAGACTGCTTTTTCCCGCCTTGTTGAAGAAGGAATATGCTGAGAATGATAACAGTTATTTAAAGACATGAACCGAATGATAGTTTATAATGATAAGGTGAATTTAAGTCTCAATAAAACTGCTCCTGCAGTGAACACCCCAAAGAGTTAATGGTTTGCACTGCAGAGAAAGAGAAACAGCAATTGTAACAATGCTGTTTCTTTCTGATGCTTATTTTTTTGATGCTTATATAGCAAGGAAGGCAAAGCTTCACCACAGGTCACATGGAAAAGGAAAAGTGAAAGGAACAAATGGTGGGTTGGTGGTCTAGAGGTAACGTGCCTGTCTAGAAAGGAAAAGTC
>CM060320.1:4663164-4675664 GCA_030674155.1 Stramonita haemastoma
GGCATTGTTGTCAGAACAGACAGCAGTGGGGAATTGTTATGGGTGCTGCAATGGGGAACAGCTGGACAGCTGCTGTGTTGTTTTTTCAGAGAGCACTCTGGCCATTTACAGTTGGGACATTTGCATTGATCAGCCTAAATCAGCTGTTCCAATACTGGTTGCTTGTGATGCCACCTCCGTTTGTCTAGGAGGTTAATGCATTCTAAGAGAATATAGTTTGAATACACCCAAGCAACCCCACCACCCCCTACCCCCTCGAAATACCCCCCCCCCCAAAAAAAAAACAACAACAACAAAAAAAAACCCTTCAAGCCTATTGCTTAAACTGATGCGCTATATTTTCTTCTCTTTTTTGCTCTTTACACCGTCAGATATGTCTGAGAAAAATAATGACGTGTCTTTTCCAGCTCCTCTCATGGGCCCTACAGCTCAGTTTGCATGGATATCTTCTGTGGCTGTACAATCTTCCCAAGGTCTCTTCATAAGGTCGCTGAATAGCGTGCACCTCTGAAGGATGTGCTCGCAAGTCTGATTTTCTTTACGACAGGCACACAGGGGAGAAGGAGCGAGTTTCAGCTTTGTGGACATGTGGTGATTTAGCCTGTTGTGCCGCAGTGCGAGTCCTACAATGATGACTGGTTCATCCCCCTTTTTTGAGATGCACTAAATAGAAATGAAAGTTTTACTTTGCAGGTGACTTTTCCATCACCCTCAGGTGGACTTTTCCACCACCCTCAGGTGGACTTTTCCACTAACTTCAGGTGGAAAAGGTGGACTTTTCCACCACGCTCAGGGGACTTTTCCACCCCCCTCAGTTCTGCTAACCATTGTCATGACGCTGCCCACAAACCAAACATCGGACAAGACATGTAAATGGCCCCTTATTTCAAATCACCCCCTGGACAAAAAGTAGGGCCATTTAAGCGACTGTCAAGGCAAAGCCTCATCACAACCCTGTCACGCTGCGCCATGAGGCGTAAGAATAAAAGATGGCGCCTGCTGAGACCTCGCGGAGCGTGGCGTGATGGGAAAATGAAGGGCCGTGTGCACACAGTGGGGCTCCAGGAGGGGGATGATTTGTGGGTCATTCTCTCCCATTGCTGGTGTAAAGTGTACATTTTACTAGGGCAGTTGGCTTTCTGATGTTGTGTGTGTGTGTGTGTGTGTGTGTTTTGTGTGTGTGTGTGTGTGTGTGTGCGTGTGTGTGGTGTGCGTGTGTGTGTGGTGTGTGTGTGTGTGTGTGTGTTGTGTGTGTGTGTGTGTGTGTGTGTGTGTGTGTCTAAATCTGTCTATCCCTCTGTATGAGCATGTGTGTGTTTGTGTTTCTGTCTGTCTGTCTATCTATCTGTCTGACCGACTGTCTGCCTGTATGAGCATGTGTGTGTGTTTCTGTCTGCCTGTCTGCCTGCCTGCTTGTCTATTGCTGTCTGCCCGCTGCTGCATCTGTCTGTCTGTCTGCTCTCTTTTCTTCTGCTTTTTGTGTTTGTTTTGGAAGTCCCTCATCAGGCCCGGCAAAAGCAGTAGGAAAAAAATGTAAATGCTTATATGTAACCTTTTAAAAATAAAGACTATTCATTCATTCATTCATTCATTATCATTCATTCATTTATTCATTGACTCATACATTGATTCATTCATTGATTCTTCCATTCATTGCTTTCTCTCTCTCTGTCCTCTTCCCTCTCTCTCTCTGTCTCTCCACTACACACACACACACACACATCACTCCACACACAACACCCACACACTCAACACACACACACACACAACACAACACACACACACACACACACACTCGAACCACACACACACACCACACACACCACACATACACCACACACCATCACACCACACACACACACACACACCACACACAACTCGAACACACACACCACCACACACACACACACACACAACACACACACACACACACACACACCACGCGCGCACATCCCCCCCCCCCCCACCACACTACTTCTCCCCCACCCTCTTCTTCTCACTCTGGCAAAGAAAAACCCCACACAGCTGACAAAGATAAGGGGGAGGCAATACCTTCCACAGGCCAACACATCTTTCTCAGCCTGCTTCCCACCTCCCCCACCCCCCACCCTCCCCCACCCCCACCCTCCCCCACCCCCCACCCACGAACCTACCCACCCCTTCCCCCCATCCCTCATATACTCTAAATAAACAGACATGTCCTGGGTAAGTAGCCACCCGAACAGGATCAGCAGACAGTGAACGGGTACATCAGCCGTCAGCCGTGTTCGCTGTGCACTGGGTGCCAGCCAGTTAATGAGTGCATACCCCTCACAGCAGCATCCACCCGCTAATGAGCGATGCAGCACAGCCAGCAGCAGGTGCTATGGCAGCCAGTGCAGTCCCTGGTTGAGTTGTGACCCCAGGGGCAGAATTAGTTTGGTGTATGGTTCGCAGTGTGTGGATTTGTTTTGTTTCGGTATTAGTTGAGTTCTCCCTCCCATTTTCCTTGTGTTTTGTTGTATGAGGATGTGTGTCTTTTATTGACGTATTTTACAATGTATTTTTGGTTTGTTGTTTTTCATTTTATATATTTTGTGTTTAGGGTGTTTTTTTTCAGACGATTTTTGTTTTTGTTTTTCTTGTACTTGTACTTGTTGTTGTTGTTGTTGTTGATGTTGTCGCTTTCTTCTTTCTTCTTCTTCTTCTTCTTCTTCTTCTTCTTCTTCTTCTTCTTCTTCTTCTTCTTCTCTTCTTACAGTTTTCACAGTCTTACAGTATTCACAGTCTCCTTCTTCGTTGTCTTCTTTCTTCTTTTCTTTCTTTTTTTTTGCTGCAAATCATAGTGTAGTACCTCTGCACTCTGTGGAAAAATTTTATTTCATGTTTACAAATGTTTATTATTTTTTTTAACTTTCAGAGGCATGTTATCAACATGACATGGCGCTTTGGCCTCCTACACATACGGAAACAAATTTTCCAATTCAAAACCAAAACATATCCCCACCCATCTCAAAAATAGCACTGTCAACTATCCATAGCTCGATTTGAAAGTAGTGATTCGTGATTGTTTATCCACAAGTCCTTTTTTGTGACCCAAAATAAAGACACTCCCTACCCCACATTCAGTCTCTTCCTCCGTTTATTTTCTGCTGAAACTACCGCACTCCCCCACCACCCCCTCATTTCCTCCTCCTTCCCCATTCAGGTAACGGTTCAATCACACCTGCTGTTTGCATAGTTCCGGTTCGGATAATAGCCAATAGTTGCGGTGGAAAAACGTGTGCAGAAAAGGACTCCGCCTTTCCGGATTGGTTGCTGTGTGTGTAGGCAGGTGAAGCTTTACAGATCGTTTCCTTATTCTTCCTATCTGAAATAATCACATTTGGCAATTGTTTCAATGTCGTGGGATGTTCAGGGCGTCAGAGTGGGGGTGGGGAGGGGGGCATGGAGTGGTGGGGTTATGGGGATGTAGAGGAAAGGGGTGGGGGTGAGGGTAAGCCAATGGGGGAATGGGAGGGACAATGAAGGTATCCAAGGATGACAAGAAGTTAGAGAAACATTTGGATATAAACATCAGAACTGCATTGATTGATTGACGGATGGATTGATGATGAGTGAGTGAGTGAATGATTAAAATAAGAGAGAGGGAGAGAGAGATGAGAGATGGAAGAGAGAAAAGAGAGAGAGAGGAGAGAGAGGAGAGAGGAGAGGGAGGAGAGGAGGAGAGAGAGAGAGAGAGAAGTGGACCTAAAACTAAGTCCGTCTGTATTTCTGTCTGCCTGTCTCTCTCTCTCTAAGTCTTTCTCTTTCTCTCTAACTCTCTGTCTGTATGCCTGCTTGCCTGTCTGTCTATCCATCCCTCTGTCTGTCTCTTTCTTCTTCTCTATCTGCTCCAGACTCTTGTTCTTGTCTGACCACTCCACCTCTCCCCCTACACCACCCCACCACCCCCCATCCTAACCTCTTTATCTCTCCTATATCGCCCAGTGAACCACACATCAGCGTTCTCATTACATGCCCACTGACAAACGCCCCATGCCACACATTTTCCACAGTTGTCGGAAATACGTCACCGGAAGCGGAAAGTCACGTGCCACGGGCAGCCAATAGCAGGGTATCTGGGTTCATCAGGCCCTGAGATCAGTGCTTAAATGGCGGAACAGACAGGAGTGGGGTAGGGGGGGGGGTTGTTCTGGGAGGCTGGAATGTCCGCGTGGATGAAGGCATGTCGATGATGAGGGTTTGCTCTGGGTGTAAAACGCTTGCTGATGTCAAAACACAGGGTACATTTCCTCCTGAGGTCTTTGTGAATGACATGCTAGATGACAGTTATGATGTTGTTCATAGTGCACTCACAGATTGAGTATAGCTGCCTTTAAAAAGCTATTATAAGGCCGTCAGAGCAAGCAAGCACTCGCTTTTAAGGCTTGCAGGAGGGTTTCTGTAGATTTATGGGCTTACACAAGGAGGGTGTAGGGGGGTTGAAAGCCTAGGTATGCAGAAAGAAATATGCACTTTTAGGAAAGATGCTGCTGCACTCTGTCAGTCTCCCAGTGGCCTGCTTCAGCAATCTGTCTGTCTGTCTGTGTCTGTGTCTGTGTCTGTCTCTGACTCTGACTCTGATTCTGACTCTGTCTGTCTGTCTGTCTCTCAGCCAGCCACCACACCCACAAGTAGAAACACATTCCTCATTATATTGTTTGCCCATTGAATACTACTATGGTTAAAAAAAAACGCACCAACACACCAACAGCGTAAAACACAGCTCTTTCTCTCCCTTCAAGCAAAACCTAATCCCTCTCCCACCTACCCCCCCTACATCCCCAAAGTCTGAATGCAGCTACCTTCATGGTGGGCAGAGCAAAAGGTGTAACGCAAAATCTGACATTTAGTGAACCTGGGAGCTCTAGCAGAAGAACGGGAAAAATTGATAGCTGACAACCCCCCCCCCCCAAAGTCCTTCCATAACTATAAACCGTGTGCCAATGCACACAGAGCATCTTGCACACATATTGTGTGTGGTGAAAAACAATGACAAAGTTGACAAAACTGCATACACACGAGGACTGGATGTAAAAAAACTCACGAGTGCTTATTCCATTATCCCCTAAATAAAAGAATGAATAAAGAAAGAAATGAAAGTTGTTTTCCCCATTTATTCAACTGTTCAGTCACATTAACAAGATGTTTATCGCATTACCAAGACATATGGCCGACAAGGAATACACATGGCTCCTCATTCAAAACTCCCCCTATGGACAAAAGCAGACGAATTTAAACAACCGTCAGGGTTAGGTCTGATCACAAACCTGTCACCCTGCGCCATGACGCGTATGAATAAAAGATGGCGCCTGCTGAGATATCGCGGGGCGCCGCGTGAAGGGGAAATTAAGGGCCGTGTGCACACAGTGGGGAATAGGTAGGGGGAATGACTTTTCGGGGATTTTTTTTCGTCTGGTCTAATTTTATGGTTTTATTTGAATAACTTTTGTCGTGGGAATTTAAAGTGGATATGCTAGATCTATTTATATTCATTTATTTATTATTTATTTATTTATTTATTCTTTTATATCGAGGGTAATGGAATAAGCACTCATGTGCTTTTTTTTACATCCATATCCGTGAGTATGCAGTTTTTTAAAAATTTTGTCATCCGTTCCCAACGGCACACGATGCTTACCCTTTCGAAAAGCGGAACAGGATTTAACGTGTGCGCAAGATGTTCTGTGTGTGTTCGCACACGGGGCTTCGGTTTATAGTCTCATCGGTAGGTGGGGGGTGGGTTGGGTAGGGGTGGGGGATGGTAAGGAGTGTAACAAAATCCTGTCCTCTATTTCTAAAGATTTCATAGCAAAGAATAAAGCTACATTTTTGTTCTCTCTGTTTGTTTTGTTTGGGTTCTTCTATTTAAAAATACTGTAAAACATGCAACACATTTCAGATGTGGATGTTGATTTTAGAAAGATTGAGAGTGTTGCACAGATTACCCGACCAACACTGCAGGTGTCTGTAGCTCTCGACCCCGGTTGACGCCGGGATATATTATGATAGTAAGCGTAGAGTACAACCCTGTCAAGGAGTCTCAAAGCACACGCACATTCACAGCAGCATCATTCTATCATCCTCATTCTTATCGATCATCGTGCAATGAAATGGCCAGAATGGCCTTTGCTCTGTGACCGTTTAAATGTGGATCATTAATTTTCATGGTATACTTTTCATTTTTCAAAAACTGCAGCTTCAATTTTTCTCAGATTTGTTATTTTTTTCAGCAGACGAATAAAAAATTACATTGGTAATAAAGTGGCTGCACCTTATGTCTCATTTTCCTGCTGTTCCATCTTGTCATTTTCTTTCTTTTGTGGGAAAGAAATGCGCGCGCGCGGTGTGTGTCAGTCTGTCTGTCTGTCTCTGTCTCTGTCTTCTCTTGGAGATGTGTGTGTGTGTGTGTGTGAAAAGAAAAAGAAAAAAAGAAATAAAAAAGAGAGAAAGAGACAGAGAGAGAGACAGAGGGATATATATATATATATATATATATTAAATATATAGATAATATATAAAGAAGAGAGAGAGAGACAAGAGAGAGAGAGAGAGAGAGAGAGAGAGAGAGAGAGAGAGAGAGAGAGACAGAGACAGAGACAGAGACAGAGACAGAGACACATACAAAAAAGCCAACTAGCCAGCCAGACAGACAGAAACAGAGACAAAGACAGAGAGAGCTAGCCAGCCAGCAGCAGCCAGCCAGCCAGGGCAGCTACACAACTCCCCCAGTTCTCTTGAACAGGAAGGCAGGGCAGAGGTTGATAGATGGCAGTGCACTGTACAACATGCACACGTAGTATGTCACCCTCCATCTCCCCCTCCCCTCCCCACCCCCTCCTCCCCCCATCACCCTGCATCCTCTCCTCCTTCTCTCCTAAGCCCCCACCTCCCCCCCACGCCCCCAACCGACACACAGACCCTAGCCCCCCCCCCCACCCACACACACACACACACCCGCGCGCGCGCGCTCACACACACACACACACACACACACACACACACACACACACACACACACACACACACACACACACACACACACACACACACACACACACACACACACACACCCTCTCCCTTCTCGTACACATGTGTTGCTGTTTCTACAGACTGTTTGATGTTCAGCAAAGCACTTAACGACGCTATAAAATGTCAACACACATATACAGACAGACAGGCACACAGACACACACAGAGACAGACAGACAGACACACATACACACACACACATACATTCACAGACAGAAAGACACACACACAGTACAGAGACACAGAAACAGACAGACAGACAGACAGACACCCCCCCCCCCCCCCCCCCCCCCCACACCACAGAAAACTGCCATTTCCGATAAAATCTAAAGATGTCCCATTTCTTAACCCTGTGAATAATCTAGCATTTCCCACATAACTGTACAACTTTGTTCTTCGTCTATCAATCTATGTTATTTTTTCATTTTAGTTTGTCCTCTTTAGTCTCTGTATTTTGTCTGATATAAGCACTAAGCTATTTATTTTGCGGTTTTTTGTATTTAGATTCAGATTGATTTTTTGATGTTCTTTGAATAAATGGAGGAGTAAAATGCCGAAAACTCTTTAAATAAGCACATGATTATATGGTTCTTGCAGAGTGATAGTAGTAGTAGAAGTAGTAGTAGTAGTAGTAGCAGCAGCAGCAGCAGTAGTATAGTATTATAGTGTTGTAGTAGTAGTGTGTAGTAGCAGTAGTAGAAGCAGCAGTATGTAGTAGTAGTAGCAGCAGCAGCACAGCAGCAGTAGTATGTAGTAGTAGTAGTAGTTAGTAGCGTAGTAGAAGCAGCAGTAGTAGCAGCAGTAGTAGTAGTATAGTAGTAGTAGCAGCAGCAGCAGCAGCAGCGTTAGTAGAAGTAGTAGAAGTAGTAGTAGTAGTAGTAGTAGTAGTAGTAGTAGTAGTAGTAGCAGCAGCAGCAGCAGCAGCAGCAGCAGCAGCGCAGCAGCAGTAGTAGTAGTAGAAGTAGTAGAAGTAGTAGTAGTAGTAGTAGTAGTAGCAGCAGCAGCAGCAGCAGCAGCAGCAGCAGCAGCAGTAGTAGTAGTGTAGTAGTAGTAGTAGTATAGAGAAGAGTAGTAGTAGTAGTAGTGTAGTAGTAGTAGTAGTAGTAGTCAGCAGCAGCAGCAGCAGCAGCAGCAGTAGTAGTAGTAGTAGTAGTAGTAGTAGTAGTTAGTAGTATAGTAGTACAGCAGCAGCAGCAGCAGCAGCAGCAGCAGCGAGTAGTAGTAGTAGTAGTAGTAGTAGTAGTAGTAGTAGTAGTAGAAGTAGTAGTAGTAGTAGTAGTAGTAGTAGTAGAAGTAGTAGAAGTAGTAGTAGTAGTAGTAGTAGTAGTAGTAGTAGTAGTAGTAGTAGTAGTAGTAGTAGTAGTTGTAGTAGTAGAGCCACTTGTAGTCTTTGCTTTATTTTTGCTTCGTTGTTTTGGAAAAAAAGTGATAAATTTTTTTTCCCGTTGGTGGAGAAATGTGAAGTGTGTACCTGAACTCTGCGAGGAGTCAGGGGCATAGCATCAATTGGTCAGGCACTGTGACTTGTCATGGGCAAGTTGAACCTGGCGGAGCCTATCTTTCTCCTAGCAGACTGCATGCTGGGTATGTTCGTGTTGTGCATTTTACCGGCCAAGACGGGCCTGCTCTTGTGCTAAAGATGGCTGGAGTTTGGAGTGTGGGCAAGGTGTTCTGCACGGGCTGGTACAGGGGATCCTGACCTGCAGTCTTCCCCTGTGGGAAGGCCGGGGGAGCTGTCAATATAAATAGCATCCCCACCTTCTGGGAATTCTGTGCTAGAAATTTCCTCTTTTCTATCACTCTCTTTGTTTCTGCCTTGGGTTCAAACGATGATTAAACCCACACCTCTGGCTGAGTAGGGAGGCGCTGGACCTCTAGACCACCGATCCACAGGCTTCCTTCACTTTCACCTTCACCTGTCCCGTAGTCCCGCGCATCGTGGGGGCACAACTGAAGATTTGGCAACCAGCATCCTCCACGCCCCCGGTCCTCCAACCTCCGTAGCAGATCACTCCACCCAAGGGCTGTCCACTCTCTGATGTTGTCTTCCATCATTTCCTCTGTCTGCCTCTTCGTCTCCCTCCCCTTAATGTTCCCTGTAAGACTGTCATGGCCAGTCCAGAGGTTCGTGTGACGTGCCTCTACCACTTTAGCTGGCGTTTTTTCACAGAAGTCTGTGATTTCTGTGATCCACCCGCTACTAGCTGGCAAATAGGCTGTTGTGCTATCTTGATGCTCCCTGCATTATTCAGGGGTATTGTGGGTTTGGGTGATCTGCACAGGTTAAAGCTACGTGGCCATTTCTGGCTTTTCATTTCCTATGTCAAGTCACAGGTCTGAGCTAATTACAGCCATTTTTCTCGTTCACTCATGGGCAATAGGGCATAAGGTAATCCTCTGTCAAGTCTGCTCTTTAATCGGTCCTCTATGGTAAAGATCATTGATTTATTATCTGTCTGTCTGTCTGTCTGTCTGTCTGTCTATCTGTCTGTCTGTCTGTCTGTCTGTCTGTCTATCTATCTATCTGCTGGCTGGCTGGTTGGCTGGCTGTATGTCTATGTATCTATGTATCTATGTATCTATGTATCTATGTATCTATCTATCTATCTATATCTATCTATCCATCCATCCATTCATTCATTCATTCATCCAAACATTCATTCACTCATTCATTCATTTATCCATCCATCCATCCATCCATCCATCCATCCATCCATCCATCCATCCATCCATCCATCCATCCATCCATCCATCCATCCTCCGTCCGTTCGTTTCTCTCTCTCTCTATGTCTCTGTCTTTCTCTCTCTGTGCCTCTGTCTGTCTGTCTTTGTTCTTTCTGTTTATCTTTCTATCTCCCCACCCCCGACCTGTTTGTCTTTTTGTTTGTCTAGTGTTTGTCCAATTGTCTGTGTGTCCGCTTTTGTGTAGGTGTATTTCATCTTTTTCACAGAAGAGAGAGAGAGAGAGAGAGAGAGAGAGAGAGAGAGAGAGAGAGAGAGAGAGAGAGAGAGAGAGAGAGAGAGAGAGAGGAGAGAGAGAGAGAGAGAGAGAGAGAGAGCGCACACACACACACACACACACACACACACACACACACACACACACACACACACACACACACACACACACACACACACACACTGAGACACAGAAAAGAGACAGAACAATCTCACGTGGAAGCACTTCACACTATGGCCACCAGGTGCCTTCCAGTTTCCTTCTCTGCAAGACTACCAAGGCTGCTGCTTCTACTGTTGCTGCTGCTATAGAAGTGGTTGTTGCTACTAATATGGCAATTTCTATTGGTACCGCAACTGCTACTGTATTAATACAATTAGAAATGCTACACGCATACGGATGCAGTCGATGCTTCAAATAAAAATCAAACAACTTCCTTTCAATATACGATTACAAAAAAACATCGGTCAATAAGTCACACCAGGTGCAGAACATCAAGCCAGGGTTTAGTTTAGCACCTCCCCCCCCCTTAACTTGTGGCAAATCAGCAACACTGTACGCTTTGGGATTAATGAGCCTACTTACAAAGTTATATCCCAACGCTTTAACACTTTTTTTTTCTGTCAAAAATAATACAAGTCTCTAAGCATTCAGTTTCTGAATTCAATCCTTTTTTTTTTTTAATTCAATCCTAAAATCGCAAGGACCCGTCCAATGTTTATTTGGTTCTGCTGTTGTTTTTTTTTTTTTTTTTTTTGTTTTTTTTTTTTCGTGAGTTTGTTGGGTTTGTCAGTTTTTTTGATTTAGTTTAAACATGGTTTTAGTTGTTGGTTACGTGTGGATAGAAATATCTAGTTGATCTATCGGTGTGGGATTTTGCATATTGTTTTAATCTTTATTTTGTTGGGGTTTTCTGTACTAAAAATGTTTAGCAAGCGTTTTTAATAGTGTTTAGTCCCTTTTTCTTTTTGGTTTTGTCACTTTTGTTTTTTGTTTGCTTTACGTTTTATTATTTTTTGTTTTTGGCGTGTTGGGGCCTTTTTATTTATTTATTTATTTTTAAAAGTGGTTGTAGTCAAAGAAATTTTATATTTATCTAGTTCACCTTACTGACAAGAGTCCAAACCTTCATCATTTATGAGATCAAGTAAAAGAAATTTGAAATCTATCTAGTTCACCTTCGGTACAGAGTATGGCCTTCCACATTTTTATGAAACTAATAATATGGTAAAATGATAATAATATATGGAATTTATATACGCTAAATCTTGTAAAGCAACAAATCACAGCGCTTGTAAAAAAAAAAAGGCTGCGGCTAAAGCCTTCATAAAATTGTCCTTTAGATGAGACTCTAAACCGAGATCCCGTGTGTGAACATGTGCAGAACATCTTGTGCACACGCTAAAACCAGTTCTGATTTTCGGAAGAGTAGACCATTGTGTGCCAGTGGGAACGAATAACAAAATTGACAAAACTGCATACACACCGGGACTTGATGTAAAAAAGCACATGATTGCTTATTCCATTATCCTCGAAATAAAAGAAAAAAAAAACAGATGACCATCATGTGCCCTGCGTGAGAACAGCAGTTTGACAAACGTACACTGCCCCTAAATATCTCACCCCATTTTCTTGTCATGTCATAGAACAAGGTTGCAAGCAGTAACCCTCTAGGTCCCTGCTTCTGTATGTCTGTCTGACCCCTCCCCCTCTCTCTTTCTTTCTTTTTTTTTCGGGGGGGGGGGGGGGGTTATTGTCCCTAATCAGGGCAAGAGCTGGATGAAAAAAGTATGTGAATGCTTATCTGTAACAGTTGAAAAATAAAGATTTTTCAGTTTTTTCACTCACTCTCTCTCTCTATTCATTCATTCATTCATTCATTCATTCAGTCATTCAGTCATTCAGTCATTCTCTCGCTCTCTCTGTCTGTCTGTTTGTCTGTTTGTCTGTCTGTCTCTGTCTCTGTCTGTCTCTGTTTCTCAGACTCAGCCAGCATCCCGCGGTGTTTCAAATTTGTCACGGATGTTCTTTCTGGTCCTAACTCCACGCAGCCCAAAATTAACTTCATCTCGACGCGTCATGCTGAGACGGCGCAATGCTCACACGGGTCGTGTCTCTATTCGGGTCACAGCCTCTGCACCGGAAGCGGAAATATCGAAGTGCCTAGACACAAGAGATGGAAGACTAGGGGGGCAAGTCAGTGCAAGCTACGCATGCGTGAGAATAGGTTATGTGATTGAGAGTCTAGACGTAACAGATGGGAACCATGTTGGTTCATGTTTTTCACATAAGTGTTGAATCTGTCTTGCTCTATTGGGGAGGGTTATTATCTTGATATAATTGGCCCAGGTCATAAACTTTGTCAGTTATGGATGTAAGCAAAGTGCCAAAGTTTCCGTTAGAATGTAATGCAGTTGAAGTCAGCCATGACATGCTCTTAGCATAACAACCAGTACTCTCCATTGGAGGAAAATATCGTCTGAAGTCG
>CM060320.1:4680664-4690532 GCA_030674155.1 Stramonita haemastoma
CGTCATCCTAACTGTATACACTGATAATTATTTAAACAAAAAATAACATAGCAAAAATATTAAAAATAGCAAATATTCAGGACCATGAAACAGAAGGCATTACAAATCTATAATGCATGAGTGTGTGTGTGTGTGTGTGTGTGTGTGTGTGTGTGTGTGTGTGTGTGTGTGTGTGCGTGTGTGTGTGTGTGTGTGTTGTGTGTGTGTGTGTGTGTGTGTGTGTGTGTGTGTGTGTGTGTGTGTGGTGTGTGTGTGTGTGTGTGTGTGTAAGCGGGAAAACAAGCAAAGTAGGCATAAAAGGGGGGGAAAAACAGATTAAAACAACAACAACATAAAATCCTTTAAACACAAAAAAACTATATGAAAACACATTTCAATATTCAAATGGTAAGAATACAGTTTGAATCCAACATAACAACCAAAATACTCCTCTCCATAATAAGTCTAGGATAGAATATCTGAAGGTGGAAGTTGGAGGGGAAAGGAAAGGGAAAGGAAGCAAGAGAGAGAGAGAGAGAGAGAGAGAGAGAGAGAGAGAGAGAGAGAGAGAGAGAGAAGAGAGAGAGAGAGAGAGAGAGAGAGAGAGAGAGCATCGCCAAATTACATCGTCATCAAAACAAACCAGTCAGCAAAAATATTTAAAAAAACTCACACTTCCATAAAAAATAACTATCATCAATGAAACCTAAAAACTCCCAATTTGACCAAACCTAACAAGGAAAAGAAAACCCAGAGAGAGAGAGAGAGAGAGAGAGAGAGAGAGAGAGAGAGAGAGAGAGAGAGAGAGAGAGAGAGAGAGAGAGAGAGAGAGAGAGAGGAGTATCTTCAAATTACATCAAAACAATTTAGTCAATATTTCAAAACACTCTCACTTCTGAAAAAAAAAGAAAAGAAAATCATCAAATATCTATAAGCTCATAATGTAACCAATTCTTACAAGAAAAAAAATCCCAAAAGGCAAACAACAAACAAAAGAGCAAGATTGTATAGAAAATTATTATTTTTTTAATCAAATAGGAGCGAAACAACATTTAAGGTTATAAATACAAACCAGTTTTAAATCAAACTAAACATTAAAAAATAATATGTATACTGATGAAGATGAAAAAAATAGCAAATCATCAGGACCACAGAGAGAGAGAGAGAGAGAGAGAGAGAGAGAGAGAGAGAGAGAGAGAGAGAGAGAGAGAGAGAGAGAGAGAGAGAGAGAGAGAGAGAGAGAGAGCGTCATCAAATTGCATCGTCATCAAAAACAAACCAATCAACGAAATATTTAAAATCACCCACAAAACACTTCTGTAAACAAATTATCATCAATGAAACCTATAAACTCACAAAACATTCATATGAAAATTAATATATTCTGTGTGTGTAAGTGTGTGTGTGTGTGTGTGTGTGTGTGTGTGTGTGTGTGTGTGTGTGTGTGTGTGTGTGTGTGTGTGTGTGTGTGTGTAAGTGTGTGCGTGCGTGCGTGCATACATGCTTGTGTGTGTGTGTGTGTGTGTGTGTGTGTGTGTGTGTGTGTGTGTGTGTGTGTAAGTGTGTGTGTGTGAGGGGGGGGGGAAACAAGTAAAGAAAGCATAGAAGGAAATAGACACTGAAAAAAAAAATGAAAAAAAAAACAACAAAAAAAACTATTTAAAATTCGTATATCTATATTTGAACAGTAAAACTACAATTTCAATTCAAATTTTTAAGAACCGAAACTTTCCTATCCTATCCAATAATAAGACTAGGATAGCATATGTAGAAGTGGAAGATGGAAAGAAAAAAAAAAAATAAAAAATAAAAAAATAATAAAATAAAATAAAATGAAATAAAATAAAGGTATCTTTAAATTACATCATGATCAAAACAAATCAGTCAACAAAGTATTTCAAAACACCCACAAAACACTTCTGTAAACAAATCATCAATGAAACCTATAGGCCCAGGCTCACAATGTGGCCAGGCCTAACAATGAAAATAAAAATCCGGAAGGCAAAACAAACAAAGAGCAAAATTGTATAAAAGAAGTAACAAATAGGGGCGAAACAACATTTAAGGTTACACAAACAGTTTAAAATCAAACCCGATACATTAAGAGATACAAAATTTACTAATGAAGATGAAAGAGAAAATGCAATTATTCAGGACAATGGTACATAAGGCATTACAAATCAATAAGCCAAAACATTCATATGAAAAATAATACATTCCATGTGTGGTGTGTGTGTGTGTGTGTGTGTGTGTGTGTGTGTGTGTGTGTGTGTGTGTGTGTGTGTTTCTGTGTCTGTGTTGTATGTATGTGTGTGTGTGTGTGTGTGTGTGTGTGTGTGTGTGTGTGTGTGTGTGTGTGTGTGTGTTGTGTGTGTGTGTGTGTGTGTGTGTGTGTGTGTGAGGGAGGGAGGGGAAGCAAAGACAGCATAAAAAAACCCACACACATGATAAAAAAAAAAATATATATAATAATAATAAAAAATAAAAAACCCTTAAGCACAAAACACTAAATAAAATCACATCACTATATCAAACAGTAATTCAATTTTAATTCAACATAGCAACCAAACATCTATACAGTGATAAGTCTAGGATGGAGAAGAGAGAGAGAGAGAGAGAGAGAGAGAGAGAGAGAGAGAGAGAGAGAGAGAGAGAGAGAGAGAGAGAGAGAGAGAGAGAGAGAGAGAGAGTGAGAGAGAGAGAGAGAGAGAGAGAGAGAGAGGAGAGAGAGAGAGAGAGAGAGAGAGAGAGAGAGAGAGAGAGAGAGAGAGAGAGAGAGCATCATCAAATTACATCATCATAAAAAAAAATTATTTTTTAATAAAAATACAATTAAAAATAAGCAAAACAAAAACAAAAACAAAACCAAAAAAACAAAAAAAACAAAAAAACCCCACCTCAGTCAATAAAGTATTTGAAATTGATATTGTAGAAGAACAAAAGATATTACAAATAGTTCAATCAAACAAATTTTAAAACAATTTTAAATATGCCACCTGGTTATGCAGATGGATGAATCCAAATGAACTACCAAAGTGGTCATCCAGTCACCTTTTGCCACCTGGTTATGCTGATAGATGAATCCAAATGAACTACCTAAATAGTAAGACTAAGTTATAAGGCACTCTGTGAAGGTTGGAGATAAGTCAATATGCTTAAAGATTATTTAAAATTATGCATTACTATGCTTCCATGTAGGCTACAGTTGATGTCTCAGTTTTGATAAGAATGTTGAACATAAGAATGGCAATGGATTAACTTAAGGGCATTGACTAAGATGTTTATCTTTTTTCTTTTTTTTTTTCTTTTTTTTTTTTTTGGGGGGGGGGGGGGGGGGTTGAGGGGTAGGGTTAGAGTCTGTTGGAATTAAAGTGGATATGAATATTTCGTTTGAAGACCTCTCTACTTTGGGAGCACTTCAAGTTCAATGGTAGCATGTTCCAGAGCATACTACCAGAGTAGGAGAGGCTTGATTTGAATAGATCAATTCTTGGTATGGGTCGCTGAAGTTTTGTTGAATCTCGAGAATTCAAGTGAAATGTTGATTTCAATGTTGTAGGAGCTTGCCCATAGAGGATTTTATTTATAAACATAGCTTTATTTATAGCAAGCATTTCTCGTAATGGAAAGACTCCCAATTTTGTGTAGTCAGATTCAACTAAACTTGAGGACTTTAAGAGTACTGCCTTGAGGGCTCGTTTATAGTTACTAATAAGAGGTTTTAACGTATTTGCACTGGCAGTGTCAAAGAGTGTAGAGCAATAATTAATTGAAGACAAAATATAAGCCTGTAAAAATAGTTTTCTAGCATGTAAGTTTAAGAAGTGTTTTATTCTACAAAGCTGATAGACTTGTGTGGACACAGTGTTGCTCAATTTGGTTACATGTGCTGTCCATGAGAGGTTATTGTCTATTGTAATACCTAGGACTTTGTGATTGTCCACTTCTTCAATTAGGGTTTTGTTTATGAATACAGGGGGAGTGGAGTTGTCAGATTTTGTCTTTTTTGTCTTGTGGTGATAAGCATTAGTTTGGTTTTTTGTGGATTGAGGGACATATGGTTTTGTTGACAACCATTTCTCGAGAGAGTCAATACTTTTTTGTAATGAAACTGATATTCTATCTATGTTGGTGTGGCTAGTATGTATTGTTGTATCATCACAAAAAAGCTGACATGGGTCTTTGATATGGAGTGGAAGGTCATTGACATATATACAAAATAGAAGTGGGCCTAGTATTGAGCCTTGGGGGACACCATATTTGACTGGTAATGTACAGGACTTGGAATTATCGATACACACATATTGCTCTCTGTTTCCAAGAAAGGATTTCAACAGTTGTAGGACATTATCTGATATCCCATACAATGACAGCTTCTTACATAAAAGCTTATGATCAATTACATCAAAAGCCTTTGCAAAATCAACAAAAAGGGCACCACAGAATCTGTTGTCATTTAAATTAGTTAACCAACTTTCAACTAGGCTCGTAAGAGCAGTGTGACAAGAATGACTTTTTCTGAAACCCGATTGATTCTTGTTTAGAAGATTGTGAATCTCAAGATGGTGATAAATGTGTCTATGAATGTGTTTTTCCAACGGTTTTGATATTATTGATAAATTAGAAATAGGTCTGTAATTACAAGATTTTGAATGGTCTCCACTTTTAAATAGAGGAATCACTTTAGCTATTTTAAACTGCGTTGGAAAATAGCATTTTTCAATGCATAAATTATATATATAAGTTAATGTGTTCAGAGATGATAAGGAGCTGCTAACTTGAGAATTTTACTGTCAATACCATCTGGTCCTCTACTACTATTTTGTTTCAAGCTATTTAGATATCTGAACACTTCAGAAACACTTATGAAAGGGATTTTTAATTTTGATTTAATGTTTTTTGATGAGCAAAAGCTTTTTAGCTCTTCTAAGGAGTTTAATTCTGTCTCATCTCTTTTTTATAACTGTTTCAGCTATGGTGGTAAAATAAATGTTGAGATCATCTGGGGAAATTTTATTAGCAATGGGTTGAGTTGGGTATTTATTGGTTAATTGATTGATAGCCTGCCAAACAGCTTTAGGATTGTGTTTTGATGAGGCAAGATTTTGGAAATATTTTTGTTTTGCTTTACGTTTTAATGAGTTTACTTTGTTTCTTTGTTCTTTAAGAGAGAGAGAGAGAGAGAGAGAGGAGAGAGAGAGAGAGAGAGAGAGAGGAGAAGAGAGAGAGAGAGAGAGAGAGAGAGAGAGAGAAGCGTCTTATGCCTCAGAAGTTTAGAAGACGACGAGAACAACATAAGCAAAATATGACCTGTAAACACACTTACGTGTGTATCTGTGTACGTTTGTTATGAATGAGGACAGAAAGTGCTACATATATTCTTAACAACAATACCACCAACAACTAACGACAAACATAATCACAAATAACAGCAGAAACAATGTATAATTTACTGTCATTGTGTGTCTATTTTTGTAAATTTCGTAACCCTTGATAAAATAATGCTCTGTAGAAAGTGACGGTGAAACTTTCCTCCTAGTTTTTCTTTTTCTGCTATGTTACGCTCTATCTGTGTCTCTGTCTGTCTGTCTGTCTGTCTGTCTGTCTGTCTGTCTGTCTGTCTATCTATGTGTCTGCCTGTCTGTCTGTCTATCTATGTGTCTGCCTGTCTGTCTGTGTCTCTCTCTCACGCACACTTACACGCAGACACAGACAGGCAGACATGCATAGATACATACAGAAAGACAGATACACAGACACAGACACACAGACACACACACGCACACACATATCCTCGATATAAAAGAATTAACACAAACACACACACACACACACACACACGCACGCACGCACGCAACACACACAAACACACACACAACACACACACACACACACACACACACCACACACACACACACACACACATACACACACGTTTATAGAATGAGACAGTGGAACCAAAAAATAAGCAGTCAGGACAGGACAAAGACAACCGAACTAAAATCCGCTTCCAAACATCGACAGAAACCAAAGCGCTAAACAGGGCGGAGGGTGGTGGTGGTGGTGGTGGTGGTGTGGTGGTGGTGGTGGTGTGATGTGTGTGTATGTGTGCGCGTGTGTTGTGTGTGAGTGTGTGTGTGTGTGTGTGTGTGTGTGTGTTGTGTGTGTGTGTGTGTGTGTGTGTGTGTGTGTGTGTGTGTGTGTGAGTGTGTGTGCATGTGTGTGTGTGTATGTGTGTGTGTGTGTATGTGTGTGTGTGTGTATGTGTGTGTGTGTGTGTGTGTATGTGTGTGTGTGTGTGTGTGTGTGTGTGTGTGTGTGTGTGTGTGTGTGTGTGTGTGTGTGTGTGTGTGTGTGTGTGTTTGAGGGGGCGGGTTGTCAAAGAGAAAAAAAAACGAGGAAAAGAGTTACAGAGACAGACAAACAATCAGACAAACTCAAAAGTACAGGCTACTTTTCCTGTCATCCCGATTTTATCAAACCACCATGGCCAAAAAGGACGACAAAAAAGCCACCCCCTCACAAATTTGCTGCCCACTTTGAGCCATCTGCTCTAAACTACGGCCAGCCCTCAATGACAGCACTGACCCCACACCCTTACAACATTGATTCTATGCTAACTGTAGCGGTAGCCAGTGCAGGTGATACGTTTTACCCCTATCCCCGCCCATCAGCTACACAGAGACAGATAGGAAGACAGAAAGACAGACAGGCAGACAGACATAGGGAAAAACGAGAAGGAGAGAGAGAGAGAGAGGGGGGGGGGGGGGGGGGGAGGGGGAGGAGAGAGAGGGGAGAGAATTCTTGATCTTTTATTTATTCTTTTATATAAATGATAATGAGAGAGAGAGAAGAGGAGAGAGAGAGAGAGAGAGAGAGAGAAGAGAGAGAGAGAGGAGAGAGAGAGAGAGAGAGAGAGAGAGGAGAGAGAGAGAGAGAGAGACTTTGATAGGACTCTGCATTGGCTAGGCTAGTCTTTCATTCCATCTGATAACTCTCTCTCTCTCTTCTCTCTCTCTCTCTCTCTCTCTCTCTCTCTCTCTCCTCTCTCTCTCTCTTCTTTCTCTCTCTCTCTCTCTCTCTCTCTCTCCCATTGAATTATAATATTGACTGTTCCACTTTGGTGGTCGGGGCATAAAGAAGAGGAAGGGGACAGATGTTTGAGGATACTGGGTGGCTGGTTACAGGTTGTCAAAAAAGCTGCCTTTCTTGTTTCCTTCTCTTTTGCATCATTGAACTGTTGTGGGCAATTTTGTGGTTGAAAAATCAGCCAGGTGCTCTAGTTTCTCTCCTCCCTCGCAATTTTTCTCTTGTTGAAAGATTCAGAAGCATTAAGGTGTCATCGTTTCGATGGTTGTTAATGTGTCCATGTATCTGTGTGTCTGGTTGTTGGTCTCTTGAATGTCTCTGTCTCTGTATCTGTCTTGTCTCTGCTGATTGAAATTTCTACATATTATCTTTTTCTGTTTCTATTTCTCTCTGTCTCTTTCGCTGTCTGTTTTTTTTCTCTCTCCCTAAATTATTATGCAATTGGTTTTCTTTATTATTATGCATAAAACTCTCTCTCTCTCTCTCTCTCTCTCTCTCTCTCTCTCTCTCTCTCCCCCTCCTCTCTCTCTCTCTCTCTTCCAAAAACCGAAGACTAATCCACTCCCCACCCCCCAACCCCCCTTAAACCACTAACACTCTTCTCTCCTCTCCATAAGCCCCACCCCTTCCTCCCAACCCCCCCCCCCCCTTCCCCAAAACATACACTCCCACCCGCCCCTCCTCACCCCATTTTTCTCCCCATTTTCCGTCGTCTTTCACTTTAACAAGTAAACCCTTGTCCGAGACCACTATAATGGAACCCTCGGCTTATTGACTCCTTGCAAGTTGTTCATTTTTCCCCCTTTTGGCCCGGCCCCCATACACCCTCCCCTTCTCTCTGCCCCTACCCTCTCTCCTTCTGTCACTCCCTCTAGCAGAGAGAGAGAGAGACTAGCCAGACCTCCCAGTTAGCTGAGGTAGTTTAATAACGGGGCTGCTTCATACAGGGTCTGGATGAATAAATTGAGATTGAGAGAGAGAGAGAGGGGAGGAGAGAGAGAGAGAGAGAGAGAGAGAGGAGGGGGGGGGGGGCAGGGGGAAAAAGAAATTGCAGAAATGGGAGGGAAGGGGCGTGGAGGAGATTTGAACAAAAAACCACAAAGGGGGAACAGCGAGCTGTAGGGACCACCAGAAAGAGAGGAGAGAGAGAGAGAGAGAGAGAGAGAGAGGAGAGAGAGAGAGAGAGAATGATAAAAAGAAAAGGAAAACGAATATGTATCAGTGTGGTCCTGATAAGGCTGAAATGAAGAGAACGAACGGTTTTCTGAATAACACAGCGATGTTTTCCTTTTTGTTTGCGTGTGTATTTATTTTATTTTTGCAATCGTAAAGAGGAGACTTTAGCACCATATACAATCCTGTTTACAAAAAGTACAGACCATTTTCATGATTCCCTTTTGCCACACCGACTTCTTGGTTCCTTGGTCCAGCCCAAAAGATGTGCAAAAGTTTTCAGAAGGAAGCCGGCGTGATTTGGTCACGTCCCCGGGTCACGGCTGTTGTGCTAAGACAATCCTACAGGGGGCACTGGAGGGAGGAAAACACTGGGGCAGACAGAGGAAGAACTGGAGGATGCAGAACTGACATCACAGACTGGATGACCGAGGAAGAAGTTGATAATGCAGAACTGACATCACAGACTGGACTGACCGAGGAAGAAGTTGATAATGCAGAACTAACATCACAGACTGGAAGACCGAGGAAGAAGTTGATAATGCAGAAACTAACATCACAGACGGGACAGACCGGCCTTGACATGGCGCTGTTGTGAAAGGCTGAAGACAGACAGACCAGCCTGGAGAATATGGTCGACAAAGCGTTTCTGGTGTGCCCCCATGACCATCTTGGTCAAAGGACTGGTGATGATTAAAAAAAAATTAATTTATACCTCTTTAAGTCACGGCGGATATCTCTGCGTGGAACTCGGGCTTCTCTCCCCGGCGACAGCACGCCGTCACAAAAGCAGCGCCACCCGTTATTGTTTTCTTTTCCTGTCTGCAACTGAATGTTTCCCTGTCAGAGCAGCTTTTTACTACAGAATTTTGACAGGGACAACTCTCTTGTTGCCGTGGGTTCCTCTACGTGCGCTAAAAAAAGAATGTGCCTATGCTAGACACGGGACCTCGGTTTATCGTCTCATCCGAAAGACTAGCACCAGGCCACCACACATGGTCAAATGGATGGGGGGAGGGAGGTGTGTGAAGTTTCTGGCTCAAAACAGGGATAAAACCACCCGCACATTTCCGACCCAGACTTTTTTACAGGTGACAGGACATGTTTCAGTAACAGGTTAGGTAAAGGTGTCCCATAACCTGTGTGGTCGTAGGGGAGCGAGGCGTCAGAGACCTCAGCTTCTCTAGGGGGCAGCATGCCTTCCCTGACCCTAAAGAGGGCAGGAGCCCATTGACAGCCGGGTGAACTGGGGGGACTGTACTGAAACCAAGGCGCGCAAAAGGTCACCCATCCAACTGGTCACCACGCTTGACGCTGCTTAACATTGGCTGGGGGAAAGCGAGCGCTCTGACCACTGAGCTATCCCGGCCCCTTGTATCAGTGCTTACCATGAAGAATGATATCGCCCACAGATGACCAGGGAACAAGTGTGTCTCCTTTAAACCTGACCTGGCTGAGTTAGGCTTCCGTCACCTCGCTAGGGGGTTCCTTCCAGTTTAGATAACAGCATACCCGCCCCCACCCCGATCATTAAAAAAAAATGTTAATCCCCCATGTACCCAGAATAGAATGAGATAAGCTTTTGGTATCACTCCGGGTGAAGTTCAAGTGGTGATAGTTCTGAATT
>CM060320.1:4704432-4706932 GCA_030674155.1 Stramonita haemastoma
CACAGACTGGACAGACAGAGGAAGAACTGATGATGCAGAACTGACATCACAGACTGGACAGACAGAGGAAGAACAATGATGATGCAGAACTGACATCACAGACTGGACAGACAGAGGAAGAACTGATGATGCAGAACTGACATCACAGACTGGACAGACAGGGAAGAACTGGATGATGCAGAACTGACATCACAGACTGGACAGACAGGGGAAGAACTGGATGATGCAGAACTGACATCACAGACTGGACAGACCGAGGAAGAAGTTGATAATGCAGAACTAACATCACAGACTGGACAGACAGAGGAAGAAGTTGATAATGCAGAACTAACATCACAGACGGGACAGACCGGCCTTGACATGGCGCTGTTGTGAAAGGCTGAAGACAGACAGACCAGTCTGTACAATATGGTCGACCAAAGCGTTTCTTGTGTCGCCCCCATGACCATCTTGGTCAAAGGACTGATGATGATTTAAATTTTTTTTTTATACCTCTTTAAGTCACAGCGGATATCTCTACGTGGAATTCGGGCTTCTCTCCCCGGGGAGAGCACGACGCCACAAAAGCATCAGCGCCACTCATTACTATTTTCTTTTCCTGTCTGCAACTGAATGTTTCCCTATCAGAGCGGCTTTTTTCTGCAGAATTTTGACAGGGACAACTCCTTTACATGCGCTAAATAATTGTGTTACACACAGGACCTCTTTTTATCGTCCCATCCGAAAGACTAGCACCAAGACCACCACTCATGGTCTGATGGATTGGGGGAAAGTTTCTGGCTCAAACAGGGATCAAACCACCGCACATTTCCGAACCTGACATTTTACAGGTAACGGGGCATGTATCAGTAAAATGTAAAGGTAAAGGTGTCCTATAAACTATGTGGTCGTAGGAGAACGAGACGTCAGAGACCTCAGCTTCTCTAGGGGCCAGCATGTTGAGGGCGGCGCCCATCTCCTCTCCCTCGCTACTTTACTTCCCTGACTCTAAGAGGGCAGGTACCCATTGACAGCTGAGTGAACTGGGGGGACTGTACTGAAACCAAGGCGCGCAAAAGGTCACCCATCCAACTGGTCACCACGCTTGACGCTGCTTAACATTGGCTGGGGGAAAGCGAGCACTCTGACCACTGAGCTATCCCGGCCCCTTGTATCAGTGCTTACCATGAAGAATGATATCGCCCACAGATGACCAGGGGAACAAGTGTGTCTCCTTTAAACCTGACCTGGCTGAGTTAGGCTTCCGTCACCTCGCTAGGGGGGTCCTTCCAGTTTAGATAACAGCATACCCGCCCCCACCCCGATCATTAAAAAAAACGTTAATCCCCCATGTACCCAGAATAGAATGAGATAAGCTTTTGGTATCACTCCGGGTGAAGTTCAAGTGGTGATAGTTCTGAATTCACACCCCCGTTAGACTGATTATCAGGGTTAAACCTTCTCTGTGTGTGTGTGTGTGTGTGTGTGTGTGTGTGTGTGTGTGTGTGTGTGTGTGTGTGTGTGTGTGTGTGTGTGTGTGTGTGTGTGTGTGTGTGTGTGTGTGTGTGTGTTGTGTGTGTGTGTGTGTGTGTGTGTGTGTGTGTGTTGTGTGTGTGTGTGTGTGCGCGCGCGCGCGCGCGCGTATATGTGTATGTGTATGTGTGTATTTCTTGTGTGAAGTATGTTTTTATTTTACTTAAGGTTTTTTGTTTTTGGTTTATTATCTACTTTACTATTTTTTTATATTTTGGTTTGAACACAAGACTCACTGTTAAGGGGAAGGAGTTATAAGGAAAGAAAACGCTGCTTCTTTGTTCAGTAAAATAGAGTGTATTGAATTAGTAATAACCAGACATATACAGAGAAAAAAATGTGCTGCACGAATGCATGTAAGTACATATGCGCCCCCCCCCCCCCCCCCACCACCACCCACGATTGACCTCACAACCACCACCACCACCACCACCACCACCACCACCACGGCCATAAGGAGAGCAGTAAGGACAGTGGCTGGCTATCAATGTCTCAAAGACACTCAGGCCAATCAATGTCACTGTCACTGACAAACTCCTCGTGTACATGGACCAGGTGCGCTTGTGCGCTTCTCAAGGTCACTGCTTTATACAATATTCATACTCTCTCTCTCTCTCTCTCTCTCTCTCTCTCTCTCTCTCTCTCTCTCTCTCTCCTCTCTCTCTCTCTCTCTCTCTCTCTCTCTCTCTCTCTCTCTGTTAGAGTCACAGGAACCTGAACAAGTTGTAGATCTTGCAAAGTTTATATTCTACGCCTTTAAAAACAGGAAATCTCAATCCCCTTAGTAGGTAAGACACCATTAAATTAGGCATTTCTGCGTATGACATGAAAGTTATGCTAATTATGCAATGGCCAAAGACCTGTTTGTCTGTCTGTTTGTCTGTGTCTATTGTTTGTTTGTTTGTTTTCTTGTCTCTTTTTGCTGTTTCTTCTTTTTTCTTTTTGTTTCTGAAGGAACTAGTTATCTGAAATGATAATGTGAACTTGA
>CM060320.1:4711932-4719432 GCA_030674155.1 Stramonita haemastoma
CACCGACTTGCCCCCCCCCCACCTCCCCATCCCCCACCACCCCACTCCTCCCCTTCCCTCCCGCTTTTGTTTTGTATCCAGGAACTTCGCTATTTCCGCTTCCGGTCCACGAGCTGTGAACACGAATAGAGATATGGCCCGTGTGAGAATGGCTGCATCCCAGCGTGACGCCCCACGATGAAGATAATTCTGGGCATGCTGTGTGCAGCAGTTGAGAGAGGGAGAGAGAGAGAGAGAGAGAGAGAGAGAGAGAGAGAGAGAGAGAGAGAGAGAGAGAGAGAGAGAGAGAGAGAGAGAGAGCATCCGTGATTGACATAGTCCTCTGTAACATTATGAAATGGATGCTGGTTAGGGGGGGTATAGGATGGTGGGGTGGTGTTGGTGGGGTGGGGTGGGGGTGGGGGGTGGGCGGAGTTTTGGAAGGGTTGTATTACATTGTATTGTGTTGGGTTTTCTTTTGTTTTTTATGGCAGTGTATTATTTTGTATTGAATTTCATTGGATTGGATTGTGTTATTGAACAGTATCGTGTTGTATTGAGTTGTATTACATTGCATTGTATTGTATTGTATTGTATGTATTGTATGGCATTGCTTTGCATTGTGTTGTATTGTATTGTATTGTATTGCATTGTATTGCATTGCTTGTATTGTATTGCATAGTATCGTTTTGTATGGCATTGCTTTGCATTGTATTATATTGTATTGCATTGCATTGCGTTGCATTGCGTTGCGTCGCCTTGCATTGTATTGTACTATATTGTATTGTATTGCATTGTACTGTACTGCATTCTGTTGGTTATACTATTGTATACTTAATATCTCTTCCGACAGACGCAAAGCACTTTGCAATGAACAGACAAATATTTACAAGTTCTCTCTCCTTGTGTCCTCTTCTAGTGTCGTTTGTTATCTTATTTGTTTGCACCAAAAACAAGTGTCTACATATATCAACACAGGCATGATACACAGGTTCAGCAGCAAAGCAAGGACATCTAGTGTCAATGACCATATTAAATTTGACATAACAACAATCAATATTACCCAACGATTCTGACAACTATATCAATACTCTGTTTCAGTTTTTAAAGGCTTTCTTCGCTTCTCTCCCTGCTCTCTGTCTAGTTCCAATACAATCCAGTCATTTGTTTACAGCCCGGCCGACCACAGAGGCCGTATCAGGGCTGCAACAGATCTCAGATTCCATGGTACAGGTACCTATTGACAGCTGGGTGAACAGGGGGACCGTACTGAAGCCAAGGCGCGTAAACGGTCACCCATCCAATTAATAACCACGCTCGATGCTGCTTAACCTTGGCTGGGGGAAAACGAGTGCTCTGATATTCCATTCCTCTGTAAGAACCACGATGGCTGAATATAACTATACCAGTCATGTTCACGCATATCAGATGGAAAACGTCCCATTGACTCAGAAATCCCAAACTGCTATCTGAATAGAACGTGGCAAAACAGGATCTATCAGGAATTTGCGGTAAAATGTGGGACTCTTTTACAAATGACCAGAACAGTTTGAAATACCCATGCACTGTTGATCAACTCTGTGTTTTGTCCTTCAGTCTTCAGTGTTTTGCTAGTAATGGCGGGATCTTCTCCCTCACTCATGAGTGAAGGGGCATGAGATGACAAGTTCTAGGCAAAAATAATTAATGAAACGGTTTTTCCCTTGATAGATGACTTGATGAAAAAAAATGCAAACCATTGCTTATTCAATGTACTGTCTGGAAATTAAAATTTGACTTTGACTTCCCCCCTCCCCCCACTCCCCCATACCATTGGTGTTTCAAGGTGTTGTGTGTCTTTAGTTTATTTCCTGATCCCTCTGGGTTTTTGTTGTTGTTGTCTGTTTGTCTCTATCCCCCCCCCCCTTTCCAGTATACACACAGTGACTAGATAAAAAAAAACAACAACAACAAAAATCCACACAAGTGCTTATTCCATTATCCTCGAAATAGAAGAATAGAATAAATAAGGTAAAGTACTCCTGTCTCTCTTTTTTGTCTCTCTGTCTCTCTCTCTCTGTCTCTCTCTCACACACACATACGCACACACATACCACACATACGCACACATACACACACACACACACAATACGCACCACACACACCACTCCTCCATCCCCCTGCCCATTCCCCTCGCAAACCGCCCCTCTCCCCACGCACACACAGACACACTCCCTCACACTCACTCGGTCACGCACCTGAACGCACTTTACGCTTGAGAGAGATTTTCCCCTACATCCATTCAAATAAGCGTATCCGCCCACAACACACACACACACACAAAACCACACACACACACACACACACACACACACACACACACACACACACACACACCAGAGGAAACTTATTACATAGTCTACACTGAGATTGACACACTTTTTTGTTTTATTCTGCGTCTCGCTTCCATGCTTTTTCGTTGTTTTCTTTTCTTTGTTTAGTTTCTTTATTTTTTCTCAGGGATGGGTGCAAATAATGACTTGTTGCTTGTTGCAGGAGACAGGAGTTGACTGACTTCTTCCTTTCACTTCTAAAGAAGTGAAAAGTGGGGGCATTGTACTGATTTTGTTCTCTGTTAATTAAAGCAAGGGACGGGATAGCTCAGTGGTCAGAGCGCTCGCTTTCCCCCAGCCAATGTTAAGCTGCATCGAGCGTGGTTACCAATTGGATGGGTGACCTTTGCGCACCTTGGCTTCGGTACAGTCCCCCAGTTCACCCAGCTGTAAATGAGTACCTGCCCTCTTTAGGGTCAGTGAAGGTAAAGCAGCGAGGGAGAGGAGATGGGCGCCGTCCTCAGCATGCTGGCCCCTAGAGAATCTGAGGTCTCTGACACCTCGCCCCCCTACGACCACACAGGTTATGGGACACCTTTACCCCCTCCCCTTAAAAAAAATCAAAACAGTGTGTACATTGTGTTGTGTTGTGTTGTGTTGTGTGTTGTGTTTGTTGATGTAGTGTGTTGTATTGTATTACTGTATTTTCCCACGGGGATGCCTGGGGCCTGTCAGTATGAATAGCATCCCCACTTTTTGAAATTCTGTGCTAGGAATTCCCTCTAATCTATCCCTTTCTTTGTTTCTGCCTTGGTTCCTTTTTCTTCTCGTCACCTCTTTCTCGTCTATTTTCTGCCTTCTTGGTCCATTCTCTTGCTCTTTTTTTTCCAGAAAGACATAAGATTTTCTCTTCCATGCCGAAATCGGATGTGCTGGGCCTGACTAGCAGGCGCTTAACGGCAGCGCAACTCATTTTTACTCTTCTGAGAGATAACAATAGTTGCTGTCTGAGCGATTGACGAAGAAAGTATCACTGTATAATTTGTGTTGTTCTATCTGTCTATCTATCTATCTATCTATCTATCTATCATATCTATCTATCTATCTATCTATCTATCTATCTATCTATCTATCTATCTATCTATCTATCTATCTATCTATCTATCTATCTATCTATCTATCTTATCTATCTATCTGGCAACCGTGGGGGCACCCATGAAGACTTGACACCAGTTCCCTCCATTCCTCTCTCTCTGTTCTGCCTTTCTCAAAATTTGGTTGAGTTCTAGGCCTGTCCATTCGCTGATGTCCTCCATCTCTTCCTTGGTCTGCCTCTTTTTCTTCTCCCTGGACAGTGCCTTGCAGTATTGTTTTTGCAAGTCCTTTTAATCTTGTGACATGCCCTTACCATTTAAGTTTGTGTTGCTGGATTCTGTTACGCACCTCTTCGTTGCTTATATAAATTTTTATTATTGTATGTTATTGTATTAGTTGTGATGTATTGATTGTATTGTTTGTAGTGTGTTGTATGTGTATTGTAGTGTATGTAGGTAGCGAAAAGAAGAGGAGAGAGAGAGAGAGAGAGAGAGAGAGAGAGAAGAGAGAGAGAGAGAGAGAGAGAGAGAGAGAGAGAGAGAAGAGAAGAAGAAGAAGAGAAGAAAGAGAGAGAAGAAGAAGAAGAAGAAAAGGACCACGACGAGAGACGAAGAGAAGACGAAGAAGAGGAGAGAGGAGAGGAAGAGAAAAAGAAGAAGAAGAAGAAGAAGAAGAAGAAGAAGAAGAAGAAGAAGAAGAAGAACAACAACAACAACAAAAACAACAACAACAACAACAAGCAAAAAGAGGTGCACTGTACTCTCATGCACTCATGCACATGTCTGGCTGGCTTACGGACACATATGCCAATCAATGCGTGCAAACACACACACACACACACACACACACACACACACACACACACACACACACACACACACACACACACACACACACACACACACACACACACACACACACACACACACACACACACACACGAGAACAGGAGCGGCGAACACTGCAGGATTAAAAGAATGACAGAAGCAAATACATGCAGCCCCACCCCCACCCAACCCCCACCATCCACCTCCTAAAAGAAAAAACACCACACAGAAGAGAGGGATGCAAGGCGACAGTAACTGACGCTGGTGAAGCGTGCCCGGGGTGGGTGCAGGGTCTCCAGTGGACAGTGGCCTTGGGGGGAGCGGCCGAGCTTGGGGAGAATGTAATGAGACATGACAGGGTCCGTGGTTTGATCCCCGCCTTTGTCCTGCCGCGGTCAGTGCTGCGCTAGGACATACAGTTGGTGGTTCAAGAGGGCGAAAGGGGGGAGGTGGGGGGGAGGTGGGTGGGGGGGGGGGGTGGGGGGTGGAGGTGGAGGGGTGGTGGAGAGGAGAGAGGAGCGAACTTTGTGTGTGGGTGGGTGGGTGTGGGGAGAAATTGGGGTGTAAAAGGGGCAGTTGCATTTGGGTTTTTGTTTGGTTTGTTTTGCATTTTGTTCATTTTGTTTTGCATTTTGTTTGTATTTGGTTTGTTTGCGTTTACTGATTTTAAAGATTTAGCGTTGCTGTTAGTTCGGTTTTTTTTTTGTTGTTTTTTTTTTTTTAGTTTGCTGTGGTTTTGTTGTTTGTTGATGTTGTTGATTTTGGTGATGTTGTTACTGTTGTTGGCGATGGTGGGATAGTGGTAGTGGTATGATTGCTGTAGTTCGTTGTTCTTCTGTTTATTGTTGTCAATGTTGCTTTTGGCGTTGTTGTGAGTAGGTCTAGCTGTTGTTGTTTTAGATATGACGATGATGCTTTGTTGATAATATTGTCCTTGTTATTGTTGTTGCTGTTTGGTTGCTGTAGGAAGGTTAACTAATCTTGGTGCTTGTGGATGAATTTTAGTTATATTTGGTGCATTTGTCTTTATCGTACCAAAAAAAAAGCAAAAAAACAACCAAATGAAACAACAGTAAAACCCACTCCATTAACCAAAATTGTTTTGTTGTTCTGTGCTTATTTCTGTAGAACAACAGCAGCAAAAACAAAACTCCCGAAGGCGGAATACAGCTACTGTCGGGAAACACTCGTATTGGTAACAGCTCCTGTTAAGGTGGACCTCGTGACTTCTGCTGGAAAACCAGAGAAGAAAAAAGAAACTTACAACCAAAACAGACCTACAACTCATAAAAGAAAACAAAACACAGCCCCCCCCCCCCCCCCCACACACAACCACAACCACAGACACACACACACTCACGGACAGACAGGCCGACAGAAAGACGTACAGAAAACAGACAGTACACACACAGAGACAGACAGACAGACAGACAGACAGACAGACAGACACACACACACAGACACACACACACACACACACACACACACACAGACACACCACACAACACACACACACCACAACAACACACACACACACACACCACACCACACAACACAGCACACAAACCAAAACCAACCCATAAAAATCTACACCCCTCCTTAAAGCTCTTTTCCTCCAAAACAATAATTTAAAAAAAAAACACTCTTTCACATGTAATCATTACTTCGCTACATGTCCCATCCTTTTGTAGACAATCACAACTAGTAGACCTTTCCAACATTGCACCCCCCCCCCCCCCCTCCCCTAATAAAAAAAAACAAAAACCCACAACAAGGGGACTTTCAAGGGGAAGCTTAAAAGGAACATCATTTTGACGTCACAAAGCAGGTTCAGGGAGGGAGTAAGCAGCGATTGCGTCATCGTTGTCAGACCAGAGGCGATGTTTGACGTCTGTGTGTTCTTAATCATGTAGGCTAGGTGTAAGAGAGAGGTGCGTTTATAATATGTCCCCCTGGACAGGTTTTAGCCAGTTGCTGGTCATTTGCATACAGTGTTGTGTGTGTGTGTGTGTGTGTGTGTGTGTGTGTGTGTGTGTGTGTGTGTGTGTGTGAAACCGAAATCAGGAGCTCTTTTATTTACTTGATATTCATTTATTTATTCTTATATATCGAGGATAATGGCATAAGCACTCATGTGCTCTTTTACATCCAGTCCCCGAGTGTATGCAGTTGTGTAAATATTGTCATCTGTTTCTGTCATCTGTTCCCACGGCACTCAATGGCCTCTTCCCAAAAGCGGAACAGGATTTAACGTGTGCCCAAGATGTTCTACGTGCGCTCGCACACGGGCCTCGGTTTATAGTCTCGTCCGGACTTTTGGGGAAAGTGGAGTCAGCACTGATGTTAACTCCAGGGGAAAAATCCCCTCAAAAGGGAATCGAACCTGGGTGTCAAATTGCAAGCTCGATGTTCTGACCACTAGGCTACCCTGTCCTCTTCATGGGGCTCTAAGGCATTTTTAATTCTTGTTTTCCCCTCCTCGTTAGTAATGACTGTGATCTCTGTAAGAAATACCACCAGCATATCAACAGAAAAAACAAAATATTTTTTCCCAATCTGTCCACACCAGTACACCAGGGGTCAGCATGAACTGGGCCGTGTCCCTTTAAGTGTGAGAGGGGTGGATAGGGCAGACAGGCAGGGCAGGGTAGGCTACAGCTAATCCTCCTACCTTCCACTTCATTACCCCTCTGCCTTCTCTCACCTCCCCACCCCCACACTGGGCGAGTTAGCACCCCGGGTGTTACAGTTAATCCAATGCAGGCTTCAGTTTACTTTACACCCTGTTCAAGGACTCTCCGCCGCCTCTGATTGATGATGTTTTTTCTGCACACTCTGTGCATTTACACCTTGAATGGACTCAAAGCTTTTAGGTTGTTTGGTTGTGGCGGGTTATATTTTTGTTGTTGTTGTGCGTGTATGGTGGGTTATTTATGTCAGAAAGTCAATGTTGAAATTTGTCGCTTTGAAAAACAGAGAAGAGATTTTTCAAATCAAGAGACGGGTTTATATATAGGAATGAGTACGACTACATCGTAAGAAATATAACTGGGAATTAAAAATAACTTTTTTAAAATGAAAGTAATCACCTTTCGATAATCAACCTGTTTCTATTTTGACTGATTTTCACACTATAAGAGCCTTATTGATGAATAAGATGATTTTACGCACCTCGAAAAAGTGATAGTCCTTTGTAATAAATGTCTTTGGACAGGGCCTGTACTTCCATGTATGTCCTTTGTTTTTCATACGCACAGCATAAAGTGATTTTTGTTGACAAACTCTAA
>CM060320.1:4721932-4734432 GCA_030674155.1 Stramonita haemastoma
TAAAACAAATTACACCAGGTTCCTTTGAACATTTCTTCAAAGAAAAAACAACAACAACAACAACAACAACAACAACAACAACAACAACAACAACACACACACACACACACACACACACACACACACACACACACACACACACACACACACACACACACACACACACACACACACACACACCCAGCAAGCAAAAGAAAAAAAACCCAACTAACTTACAAACCAACCCCCAACCCCCCAAACAAAACAAAACAAAACAAAACGGAAAACCCGAAACCCCTACGCTATATATATACACACTCCTAGCCTCTCCCCTTGCCGTAGGCTGTTGACATCCCCCTGTTGTGTTGTGGGGATGTTTACACCCTGTGTATCTACCTAGCCTCCTCCTCAAAGGGCCTCTTTTGTCCGGGATACTAAAACCCCTGTCCACAGAGCAGAATCATAAACAGGGAATGTTTCACATAAAGCCCTAGATGTGTGAGACTGCGTCGGTTGTTTTGTAAGATGTCTGGTTAAACCCATGAAGTTGATGATGGTGATGATGAGATGATGATGATGATGATGATGATGATGGTGATGATGATGATGCTGTAGTGTGTGTGTGTGTGTGTGTGTGTGTGTGTGTGTGTGTGTGTGTGTGTGTGTGTGTGTGTGTGTTGTGTGTGTGTGTGTGTCGGAAGTTGCCTATCTGAACAGAGTAAACCAATGATGATGAGATGACGATGATGACATTGTTGCTGAAGTGTGTAGACAGCGTGGGTAGTAGTTGTAGTAGTCTTCATTTTTACGTCCTTCCACATAAAGTGATACCGGACGTCAGTGTGTGTGTGTGTGTGTGTGTGTGTGTGTGTGTGTGTGTGTGTGTGTGTGTGTGTGTGTGTGTGTGTGTTGTGAACGCGCGCGCGCGCACGCGTCTGTGTGTGTATGAGTGCACAGCGCGCGCGCGCGTGTGTGAAAGAAGGAAAACAAGACACGCTACTTTACTGTGACAAGGCATTCCGGAATTGGGACAGTGCTAACTAAAATGATTCACTGACATCCAAGTGTCACATCCTTCCTGGCCAAGTTTTTTGGTGTGTTCCGCTGTGGTGATTTTCATAATGACACCAAGGCTTTCTATAAACAGCACAGCGCAGCGCAGGACGGGGGGAGTTGTAAAACGAAGCGAGATGAGAGAAGGAAGGACGGAAAGACAGAAATAAAGACAAAACAGGATCAAGGAAAGAAAGAAAGCAGAAGAAAATAATAACTTAAAAAAAAGGACCGGAGTCAACGAGTAAGTTTTACGTCTCTCTTTCTTTCTTTGTGTCTCTGTCTGTGTTCAGTGTGTCTGTGTCTGTCTGTCTCTGTCTCTCTCTCTCACCACAGACACAGATACAGACAGACACACTGACACAGCACAGACACAGACAGATAGACAGACAGACACACTCACACATAAACACACCTACCATTTATGCTGACTTGCACACGCATGACACACACAACACATGCGCACACACATGCAACACACATGTACACACACACACACACACACACACACACACACACACCACACACGCACGCGCGCGCGCACGCACACACACACACATACACAGAGTGGGTACATTCGCACACACATGCACGCATTTTTTATCACAACACACATATTATATATATTATATATATATATATTATATATATATATATATTATATATATAGTATATATGTGTAGTGTGTGTGTGGTGTGTGTGTGGTGTGTGTGTGTGTGTGTGTGTATTACACTCGTAACAATAGCAATTCAGGCAAGTAATTCAGAGAAGTGTAAAAACTGGTTATTGTGAATAGTTTTATCGTGAATTTAGAATTTAAATAACTACTGACACAAAAAAATTCCATCTCCTGTTTGTTTTGCTGTTGTGGCATTGGAAATGCGTCCTGAAGGCAACAATTGAAATTGGTTGAAAACAAAGCGTGGTCAAATGACAGTTGCTTTGCGATACAAGATGCTTATTACAAAACGACTCGAGATCTCTTTGTCTTCTCCAGTTATTTTTTTTAGCAGATTCTCACAATTTCTGAAGGGCCATTCTTGTTCTTAATACCGAGGTTATTGTACCAACAATATAAAGCAAAACTTAGAATATTATCTATGTAAGACTTGTAAAACAAAGCAAGAATCTTTTTGTCAACAGAAAATGAGTTCAGCTTCCTTAGAAAATGCACACGTTGTCGCCCCTTTTTGACAATAGCTTCAGTGTTAGTCCCAGTTAACTTTGTGGTCAAAAACAGTTCCCACATACTTATTGATTATGGATGTAGTAAGTAAATTTCAGAAGTGTGCTCCATCTTCTGAAATCGATAGGAAGATCTTTAGTTTTAGAAACATTCAGATCCAGATAGGCCTCATCACACACCAATGTACGAACTCGTGAGGGCTGGACCATGGTCTAGGACTGATCCAGATAGAGAGACAACAGAGCACTTTCGACCACAAATTTTACCAGAATAAATTTTCATATCTGCTTCTGCAGTCATCTGTGTACAGAATGTACAGAAGTGGCAAGATGGATCTAACCGATAAGATAATTATTTTGTTGGCAAAAACACCCTATGGCCTGTCAATTAAAAATTCAATCAGCCAACAAGTTGTTCAAACTTTGAAAGTATTTTGTTAACCAGAATATGAGGCTGCATTGTATTGAAAGCTGAGATAAAGTCAGCAAACAATATTCTGGCATGAGAATCAGGCGTTTCCAAGTGACTCTACAGCTTGTTCAAAATAAATATTTTGGCATCTTCGACACCCCTTCTAGACCTGTACGCAAATTGAATGGGTCAAGGTCTTTCTCTGCAACAGAAAGAATGAATATTTTACGACCTTTTCAAATTTTTCATCACAAGTGACGTGAGAGCTACAGGTCTAAAATGGTTAGGCAGGGCAGGATTGGGTTTCTTTGGAGGAGGTATTACATTGGAAGTCTTCCAAATAACTGGTATCTGGCAAGTGTCCAGCGAGGTCTGGAACAGGTGCTGGAAGACATTGCAAGCTCAGAGGCGCAATATACTATCTGGTCTGGTTGATTTGTAAATTTTTATTGCCTTGAAGGGCTTCCAGATAACTTTTTCATCAACAGTGACGCTATTCTCAAGAAGTAGAGACTGCTTTGGCCTTTGCTTCTTCTGAAAAATCATGCTTATCAAAGGAGTGAAAAATGCGTTGAAATGGCCTGGTAGGTTGTTTCACATATCTACCCCCTGCAGACTGATCTGTGTCCTATGTGGCCCAACTGCCATGTTTACTGCTGGCATATTATTTTTGATGCCCTGCCAGGCAGCAGGAAAATTGTTCCCTGCAAACTTGTCCTCTATCTTATGTTTATACTCAGGTCTAGCCTGTGAAAAAGCAGCTTTGACTTCTTTATGTACTTACTTTTTTGTTGTTCTGTGCCTGTGTAACATGCTACTTTCTTCTTGTGAGGTTTTGTAATATCATCGCCATAGATACATGCTGAGTTTTGCTGAAAATTTAGTTCTAAAAGCATAGCTTTAACCTGAAGATAAGAAATGCAACATTTTCATAATCATATCTGTGAATTGCTTCATTTGATACTGTCAATAACGATATATCAAAAGACAATAGTGTGTTATACTATCATATCACGTCTGTGTGTGTGTGTGTGTGTGTGTGTGTGTGTGTGTGTGTGTGGCAACACACAAGAATAGCTCATTTTTGCACATCATTGTAATGATAATATCGTGCTCTTAGGCTTGTACTCATTTCATGTATTGGTACTTTAAAAACCTGACACTCAGACATACGTAAAACGAAATGCAAACAGATACATAAAACTAGAGGCAGAGACACAGACATATATATTTATTATATAAAATCAGACACACAGACACAAAATAGAGCACTCCCAAGAGAGAGAGAGAGAGAGAGAGAGAGAGAGAGAAAACAGGAGTCAGATCAGAGAGAAATCAGTGGGCGTGACAACTGCGCGTTAGCTGGCTCTCTTGACAGAAGCCTGTCAACTGTCTATCCTCTCCCTACAATACCCCCACCACCCACCACCCCAACCCCCACCATCCGCCGACAGGAAAGGCCAGCCTACCTACTTCAACCCACAAAAGCCACTTGGAGTGATTCAAATCTAAATGAATACCGACATCAATGAAAACTTATCCCCTACACTGCCACGCGAGAGAGAGAAAGCAGCTCTATAGCAGACGACGAAACGCCAGGCGTGTTGATTGGTCCATGCCTGGATTTATAAAACCCGTCCCACCATTTGTCCGCGAGAATTTCTGTCACAATGGCAGACGACAGGAGAGTAGGCCTAGTAGTAGGGTTTGTGCAAACTTTATGGGAAAATGAAGAAAAGCGCTACGAATACTTGAGCTACCTGTTTATCATCTGGGCATCTTGTGTTGCCTTGTCCCTCAAGTTTGCTTACGCCCCGTACGGACGGTATTCGAGAGGAGGATGGGGGTGTTTGATACCCGGCAAAGCAGCGTGGTTGATCCAGGAACTACCCTCGTTTGTTGTGCCGCTGTGTGTGCTTGTTTTCACTGACTGTCCACGTGCGGGCCACTGGCGAAACCAGGTGGCTTTGGGATTGTTTCTGCTGCATTATTTTCAAAGGTAAGTGCCGCTTTCTTTTCTCTGATCGGGGTAAGCTTAAGGTTAGAGCCTGTGTTGTGTTTTTTTGTTTTGTTTCCTGTGCCCCCTCCCCTCCAGGGTCGAGTGTGTGTGGGTGTGCGTATTATCGCTGTTCCCTTCAGGTGGAGATTGTTCTGTGGAGCTCTCTCAGCTGATTAGGAAAGAAGCGGAATGTATACGTAGATTTAAGTGTAGAGAATTAAAAGTCTGAAACTAAAGTTAGCATTTTTAGATACTGGCCGGAAAAATCAAGAATAACAATTCAAGTTCCCAGTCAATAAAAGGTAGACAAACTAGAGAAAAAAAATCCCAAACCCATACACCAAAAAAAACCCCAACCCCAACAACACAAAAACCAACAAAAAAACATAACTAAGAAACAATCCCCAGAACATCAGCAACAACGAACAAACAAACAAAAAACCCAGCCCGGCAAACCATTAACAACAACAAACAAACAAAAAAATCCAGCCCGTAAAAGCATCGGCAATAATAAACCTGTAGTCTATAATGGATGTGTCTGAGCTTTTGTGACAGAGGGAAAAAACAAGGATATTGCTGAGCCGTTATGGAGCATACCAGTTGTTTTATGGCTCCAGATTTACCCTTCTTTCATTGACAGTTTCCAGTGTGCTGTTTTCTGTCTGCCTGTCTGCCTCTCGGTCTGTTTGCCTGTCTACCTGCCTGCCTGTCTGTCCTGTCTGTCTGTTTGTCTGCCTGTCTTGTCTGTCTGTCTGTCTACCTGCCTGTCTGTCCTGTCTGTTTGTCTGCCTGCCACTCTCTCAGTCTGCCTAGAGTCTGCCTGTCTGCCTGCCTGCCTGTCTTGTCTGTATATCTGTTCTGTCTGTCCTGTCTGTCTGTCTGTCTGTCTGTCTCTGTAGTGTCTCTCTCTCAAGGCTCCTAATCTATCTAGGATCTAGAGACAGGGTTTGGCCAGGTACATTTTGCCCCATACACACTGGCAGAAAATATCAGTGCAGTGTCCTAATGATTCCTCATGAAACTACCTCTATCTCACACACACACACACACACACACACACACACACACACACACACACACACACACACACACACACAAACAAAACAGAGACAGAGAGAGAGAGAGAGAGAGAGAGAGAGAGAGAGAGATACACAGACAGACAGACAGACAGACAGACAGACAGACAGACAGACAGACAGACAGACAGACAGAGAGAGAGAGAGAGAGAGAGAGAGAGAGAGAGAGAGAGAGAGAGAGAGATACACAGACAGACAGACAGACAGAAGAGAGAGAGAGAGAGAGAGAGAGAGAGAGAGAGAGAGAGAGAGAGAGAGAGGGGAGAGAGAATCTACCAACAGTATTTATCACATAACTAAATACACATTTCCCCCTTTAATTGTAAGGATAAGTTTTTTAAAAAAAAAGATGTTCACACCACGACTAGCCAAGGTCCAAAGAATCGACCAGATCACTCTCTTTCTGTCCATCAGTCTCATGAATACAAAACAGTTAATCTCGAAGTCGGAGTGTGGCTACCTTGATGGTGGGCAAAAAATAGTCGCATAAGTAAAATCTCACCATTGGTGAACCTCGGGGCACTAGCTGAAGAACGAAAAAGAACAATCCAGTATCGAAGCTGGTGCACATAATATCAATGGCAGTCAAAATGAATATCCACAGTTAGTTTTCAGGGTGTAAAGGATTAATTGGGCATCTTTATGGCACTTTAATGCAGTGTTTTTTTTTTTATCTTTAAGACAGTTTCATGCAGTGTGCTTTGGGCATCTTAAGGGCACTTTTATGTAGTGTATTTTGGGCATCTTCAGGGCACTTTTATGTAGTGTGCTTTGGCATCTTTAGGGTACTTTTATGTAGTGTACTTTGGGGCATCTTAGGGTACTTTTATTGTAGTGTTCTTTGGGCATCTTTAGGGCTTTTTCTTAATATGCTTTGGGCATCTTAGGGCACTTTTATGTAGTGTACTTTGTCATCTTTAGTGCGATTTCATAATGCGTGCTTTGAGCATCTGTAGACTACCCCCTCCAAAACCCCCACAGCAAAACAAAACAAAAAACAACAAAACTAAAAACACAAAACACAATGACATAATTTTTCAAAACATGTCTAAAATATTTCACAAGGGGTGACAGCTAACATGGCATTTCCAAAACTGTTGGGCTGATGCTGTGGTTTTGTTGGAACATGCCCACAGCTCAGGAACTAAACATCTGAACTTGTCTGTAATGAAATGATAGTCAGATATGAGAGGAGAGAGAGAGAGAGAGAGAGAGAGAGAGAGAGAGAGAGAGAGAGAGAGAGAGAGAGAGAGAGAGTTGTGGTTATAACTGTGAATGAGAGACAGACAACTTCTCTTTTCAATAAACAGAAGCACAGTTATTCGACATTTCAAGATGATAGAAGGAAGCCTTTGAACAAAAATTTCAACAAATTAATCAAGAATTAGGACTGAATTAAGAGTGTTTTCTCGCAGAGACAAAACATTATCAGGTAGAAACATATCACAATGATAAAACGATAAAAATAGTATATATATATATATTTTTTACACATGTATACAAATATGGTCCTAAAACATTATAAGCAAGTCGTTTAATATAAAGAGTAGAGTATGTTTAGATAAACTAGACAATCACCTAAAACGCATAGTTCTGAAATATGTGATGTTGTAAAACATTACCATTGTGCCTTATTCCAGCTGAAATTTACGATTATGAGAGAGGAGATTTTGTAGAAATGCAGGTCACAACGCGAAGAACTTACAAGAAATCAACTTAAAAGAAATAGTAGTGACTCGTGAAGTGGTGGTTGTAAATTTCCGTTATGGTTTGTCTTGTGCTTAAAATTAGAAATCGGCAAGCCAGTATTGGTAATAGGAATTTTTTCTATTTCGAGGAAACGGGTGTGTCACAGGCCGATCATGTATTGTAGGTCTACACAAATCTGTGAATCCTAATTAGGTATCTGTATCTTCTGGGTAAAAAAAGCGAATGATAATGGATCAACATAATGATGATGATGATGATGATGATGATGATGATGATGATGATAACAACAACAACAATAATAATCATAATAATAGTAATAGTAGCAATAACGAAAATGATAATGATAAAAATACATGGAATTTATGTAGCGCTGAATCTTGAAAACCAAGCAAATCAACGCGCCTGCATTTAAATTATCCACGCGCATGCAACCATTCACAAAATAGGATTAACAAATAATACATTTGCACACACACACACACACACACACACACACACACACACACACACACACACACACACACACACACACACACACACACACACACGCTACGGCAAGGTAACGGAGATGGAGGAGACTGAAAGAGGGAGAAAATGTGAGGTTTAATGATGGAGGAAGATACTAGGTAGGAAATGGGCGTATTTTTAGGTTGGATTCGAATAATATTCATGAATATCACTGTCTTGCATAAAGCGGGTAATTACTGCATTGCTATGTTTTTTTTCCGCGGCTAGTGCTCCGAGGTCCGCCAATGGTGGGATTTCGCATTATTATGAGACCGTTTTTGCCCACCATGAAGGTAGACGCATTTCGACTTTGGGATGTATGCTGGATATTTTCATGTTTCCGTAACCCACCGAACGCTGGCATGAATGACAGGATCTTTAATTTGCATATTCGATCTTCTCTATGTGTTTATATAGACAAAGAGAATGAAGGCAGTGGCATGTCTGCACTTGAATCTGACCTGGGAGATCGTGAAAATCCCCACTCTTAACTCACCAGACGCCTCCGAGATTCGAACCCACGACTTCATAGACCCATGGGATTGAAGTTGAACGGTCACAGCCACTCGGCTCTAGCGTCCGTCAGTTCTGTCGTGTCTCCTCACAGTCACAGACTCCCTCAAGTGGCACATGGCCACACGACCGAGCGGAAGGCTACAAACTTGTAGTTCAAATCCGAAGGTCGGGTGTTTTTTTCTCTACTCAAGACAGTGGTGGCTGGGGCGCTAGTCTTTCGAATGACGCAGAAACCGAGATCCCACTGGCAACGCGCAATAACGAATGTAAAGCAACGCCTGGCAGCAGGGGAGTTGTTCCTGGCGAGCTTGTGATTAAAAAATTCTTCACTTTCATGGTATGACTGAATAAGTAGAACCCCCCAACCACCCCAACCCCCAATAAATTACAGCTTAAACAGGGAAAACTGACACATAGCGCGGTGTCATACTATGGTTTCGTTAATATGATAATAGATAACGACATATTGAATTTATTTAGCACTATATCTTGTAAAAAAAAAAATCCGAAAAAAACTCCAACCCCCCACCAAAGTCGCACATAGCCGGAGTACAGCTGCCAGACAGCATGCAGACATGAGAAATAAACAGCGAATTACAGAGGAAAAATAAAGACAGCACAATAAAGTGTGTGGCCATATTCAGGCTCTTGATACGCCCTGAAGGACAGTGGCCAGAATGTCACTAGATAGAGATTTTATCCTTCAGTAGAAAAATACAATAAAATCACACAGTACAACATAATACAGCAACATAATACAGTACAATGTGATACAGTACAATATAATACAGTACAACACACTGCAGTACAGCATATTACAGTACAACACAATATAGAACAACATAATGCAATACAATACAGTGCAACATAAAACAGTACAGTATAATACAGTACAACACAATACGATACATTGCAACACAATACAATACAGTACAACATTTTACAGTATAACACAAAACAATACAACACATTACAGCACAACACAAAACAACATAACACAGCACAACACAATACAACACAATACAGTACAATACAATCCAACACAATCCAACATAATATACAACACAATACAATACAACACCAATGTAGTTAGTTGTAATCATTTTAGTAAAAGCATGATGACCTCACTCTCATCATAAACTCTCAACCTTCTTATTCACAGACAAGTAGCGGGACTTTACAGATGAGCAATAAATTTAGTTCGTGATCAGTCTGTATTGTACTTGATGTTTTCGTGGAATATGATGACTTGTATCCTGAAAGTGTGTATTACCGTTGTTAGATCAGTTAGATAGAGGGCTTAGTTAATAAAGGTTGCTATCTCCGTAGAACATTGATAATGGTGCGGAAACGTGAAGGTTCCCAGAAAAGGGTGTCATTGTTTCAGAATACTTATAGTGTGTGTGTGTGTGTGTGTGTGTGTGTGTGTGTGTGTGTGTGTGTGTGTGTGTGTGTGTGTGTGTGTGTGTGTGTGTGTGTGTGTGTGTGTGTGTAGTGAGTGATGTGAGTGATGTGATGTGTGTGTGTGTGTGTGTGTGTGTGTGTGTGTGTGTGTGTGTGTGTGTGTGTGTGTGTGTGTGTGTGTGTTTTTTTTTTTGTTATTTATTCTTTTATATCGAGGATAACAGAATAAGCAATCATGTGCTTTTTCATCGGTCCCGTGTGCATGCAGTTTTGTAATATGTTATCTGTGTGTGGAGTGTAGTGCTGAGTGTTGTGTGTGTGTGTGTGTGTGTGAGTGTGTGAGTGTGTGTGTGTGTGTGTGGTGTGTGTGTGTGTGTGTGTGGTTTTGTGTGTGTGTGTGGTGTGTGTGTATGTGTGTGTTATAACGAGGATAATGGGGATAGCACTCATGTGCTTTTTTTACATCCAGTCCATGTGTGTCATTTGTTAATCTTGTCATCTGTTCTTGTGTGTGTGGTGTGTGTGTGTGTGTGTGTGTGGTGTGTGTGTGTGTGTGTGTGATGTGTGTGAGATATTGTGCGGAAGTGTGATATTCTGAGAAAAAAGTGTCATTGTTATCATATGCTGATACTGTGTGTGTGGTGTGTGCTTGCACGTGCGCATGTGTGTGTAACTGATATTGTACGAAGTGTAAATTTTCTGAAAAAATCGTGTCACTAATTATTGGTATGTTAAAAGTGTGTGTGTGTGTGTGTGTGTGTGTGTGTGTGTGTGTGTGTGTGTGTGTGTGTGTGTGTGTGTAACTGATAATGTGCGGAAGTGTAAATTTTCTGAAAAAATCGTGTCACGGATTGGTATGTTAAAATTGTGTGTGTGTGTGTGTGTGTGTGTGTGTGTGTGTGTGTGTGTGTGTGTGTGTGTAGCTGATAATGTGCGGAAGTGTAAAATGTTCTGAGAAAATAGTGTCACTGTTTTGATATTTTGAGAGAGAGAGAGAGAGAGAGAGAGAGAGAGAGAGAGAGAGAGAGAGAGAGAGAGAGAGAGAGAGAGTACGTGTGTGTGTGTGCGGGGCGCGCGTGGGCATGTGTGTGTGGTGTGCGCTTATGTGTGTGTAGGTGTGTGTGTTATGTGTGTGTTTGTTTACAGTGTGCGTGTGTGTGTTGGCTTGCGTGTGAGGCGCGTGCATGTGTGTGTGTGGTGTGCATGCGTGTTTGCACGCATGGATGTGCGTATACAGTGCACTCGTGCAGACTCCTGTGTGAGAAGGGGCGTACATCTGTGCACATGTCCATCCACACATTTGTGATAAAACCTGTTGTATATTCTTATAACATTTCTTTCATTTATTCAAAATCATTTGTTACTTTTTCCTTCTTCCCCACCGTTTTGAACTGTTTTATTGGGTAAAAAAGGCCAATGTGTCCAATAACCTGTGTGGTCGTAGGGAAGTGAGGTTTTCTCTAGGGGCCAGCATATTGAGGCGCTGCCATCTTCTCTCCCTCGCTGCTTTACCCATTTACAGCTGGGTGAACTGGGGGGACTGTAATGAAGCCAAGGCGCGAAAACGGTCACCCATCCAATTGGGAACCACACTCAACGCTGCTTAACATTGGCTGAGGGAAAGCGAGCGCTCTGAAGTAGTTGCTTCAACAATGCTGCAATTGTAATATTTTTGGGGTGGCCCGAGGTGCTGAGGTGGAGAACTTGCGGATGCGTGGGACCTCTGACTTTCTGGCTTCTGGCTACAGTCCTGATATCAGGGCAATCTGGAAAGGACTATAATTCGACTAAAACAAACAAACAAACGAGCGCTCTGACCACTGAGCTATCCCGTGGAAGTCGATTAAATATTTTTTGCATCTTGTTTAGTGCTGAAACAGAAACACCTCCACTTAGACTCCGTTGCCGACTTCACAACACGAGTGGACCGAGCATTAGCGATCAGTACATGTATGTTTCGACTGACTTTCGTTTTGAAACATCAGTATCTGGATTATGTAATTATGGATAAGAACTAACGGTTTTCGAGACTTGAGAAGTGTAAAAGATTCACGTTTACTTTTCTTAAATCGCAACATCGATTGCGATGAATTGAACCAAGATAACGTGATAACTGTCCATCAAAAGAATACATCAATATGATAATAAGACAGATTGAGGACTTTAACTTTCCAAGCATTTAGAGCATAAAAGATGACGATAGGAGAGGGAAAGCTATGTGAACTGTGCTGTAAGCATCTAACTTAGAAGAGCAGTTCTTTGTCTGAGGGATTATTTATTCACACCGATAAAATCTACAGAGTTTTATTACCAGATCATGTGTCATAATTCTCGTATAAATCCTTGGCAAAAACTGTCAGATTTTTTGTAATATATCGGAACATTATTCTCTCTAAACATAATATCCCAACTTTAGCTACTCTGCTAAGCTCACGTGCTTTACAAGTAATTTTAAAAGTCATACAGGGAATCCTTCGGCAAGAAAAATTGATCATGAATAATGCATGTTGCATATTTTTGATCCATACATCATTTGGTACGGTAGGTGAGGGAGATATAACTCCACATACTTAGGTCTGTCGTGAATCATATGTGTTGAGTAGGTTCTGTGGCCCTTGTGAATGTGATTGCTTGCCCCAGCTCTAAACTGTGGCATTAC
>CM060320.1:4744432-4774432 GCA_030674155.1 Stramonita haemastoma
TCAAGGTCTGGGTTTGGTTCATAGCGTCTTCCAGAACACACCCTCCCTCTACCTGACTGCTTATCTGGCGGTCTGCATGTCTGTCTGTCTGCGTGTCTGTCTGTCTGTCTGTCTGTCTGTCTGCGCGTGTCTGTCTGTCTGTCTGCCTGTCTGTCTGTCCTGTCTGTCTTGGCGAGGTATCCTGTTGCTTGAGGCCAAGGATTCAGGCAGCCAGCTCTGGCCCGGTTTAGCTTCTGGCATCTTCCAGAACACACCCTTCTGCTGTACTGTCTGACTGCTTGACTTGTCTGTCTGTATGTCTGTGTGTCTGTCTGCCTTTGCCAGGTATTCTGTTGCTTCAGGCCAAAGGGTTTTAGGTAGGTCTGGGTTTGGCTCGTCGCATCTTTTAGGACACATTCTCCAACTACCTGCCTGTTTGTCTGTCCGTTCTGTTCTGTCTGTCTGCCTGTCTGTCTGTCTGTTTACAGTTGTGTGTAGAGTCGTCTATAGAGCTGTTTTTTCTGTCCGTCTTGGTAAGGTATCTTATTCCTTTGTGTCAGCAATTTCATACGGTTCTGGGTTTTGCACATACACGTCTTCCAGAACATATCCGGGGACTGGGTGAGAAAAAAGCGCATGAGTGCTTATTCCATTATCCTTGATATAAAAGAATAGATAAAAGAATAGATAATAGATAGATACCATTCATGTGCTTGTTTGTCTGATTGTCTACCTTCCTGCCTGCCTCTCTATCTGTCTGTCTGTCTGTCTGTCTGTCTGTCTCTGTCTGTCTGTCTGTCCCTCTATCTGTCTGTCCATCAGTTTGTCTCTACATCTCTCTGTGTTGGCAAGGTATCGTGTTTCTTTATGCCAAGGATGTGAGACAGTCAGAGTTCTGTGTTTCTGGGTATCATTTTGCAGCACACACCCTTCAGCTATCCCTCTACTTGCTTGTCTTTCATCTGCCTGTCTGTTTATATGTTATTTTGTAAATTGTTTGTTTGTTCGTGGCCGTTTCTTTATGTTGCCTGTATCTGTCGTTTGTTTTCGTGCACTTGATGTCTCGTCGACTCTTTCGCTGTTTGTTTGTTCGTTGCACTTGGGTTTTTTTCGGTCGCCTCTATAATATTATATATATATATATATATATATATATATATATATATATATATATGATATAAATATAATTATATTATTATCTTTTTTTCTTTGTTTTTCTTTCGTTTTTCTATCGTTCGTTCATGTATCCGTATTGATTTATCATTCATTTCTTCACAGACTGATCTGTCTTTATTGTTAAAGTTCTTTTCACTCTTCTTCCTCTCTCTCTCTCTCTCTCTCTCTCTCTCTCTCTCTCTCTCTCTCCTCTCTCTCCTCTCCTCCTCTCTCTCTCCTCTCTTCTCTCTCTCTCTCTCTCTCTCTCTCTCTCTCCCTTCCTCAAGGTTTTTGGATTAAAAAGAACTACTCCCTTTGGTTATTGTTAAGATCTTACTTTAGGTTAGGCTGTGAAAGTGGTAGAAAGAGATTTGATATTACTGGTGTAATTCCATTTTTTGCTTGCGATAGTTCGTTTGCTCTGTAAACTGATAGCAGTGAGTTTGTTACTCATTTATTGATTAACGAATTAATTAATGAAGTGAGGATTCCAAACAACCTTTTACATGTTCGTTTCCTAGTTTTTGCATAAATGTTTTTGTTTTTAAAGGTTTGAATTGCAAGTCCTCTTCAATATGTTTAACAAAAACAATGGGCAAACTGATGGGTGGATAGATGGATGGATGGATTGATGTGGGCGGTATGTGCGTTAAACATTCACTGGAACAATTTTTGTGATCTGAAAATGTAACAATTAAATCTAAAAAAAAATCAAAGGGCTTCACAACTGGAGAGAGCTTTTTTTCTACACCTTTTGTCAGGTGAAGCATTTTCTTTGAAATTTTATCATTCTTCGGGTAGAGCTTCGAGGTTTAACTAGCGGTAAGATTCTGCCTGTGCAACAGTTTTTTTTCTCCAACCATCAAGGCAGCTGCATTCCGACTGCGCGGAGATCTTGACTGGATGGGTAAAAATCAATGTTGTGTCCTTCAGTCACACTCACCACAACACTGTACGAATCATAAACATCGAAGAAAACTTATCCAACAAAGAGGCGACGATTTGGGAAAAATGGATTATGCCGTAGGGTGTCAGAAACTGACTGAACATCTACTAAAGTAGGCACTACTCGAGAAAGATCAACTAAGATCGATGGTTTTGAATACAACAACCGTATTCTTATCGTGTTAATGAAAAAACAAGATTCCAGAAAATAATACGGATATTTTTTAGATGAATGAACAAAATGCAAGTTTTGTTGTAAGTTCGTTTCTTAGAGAGGAGATACTGGATTATTTGTGCTGAACTGACGTTATTGCAGTTTGAAATGATGACATGACATGATATGAAAGAGAGAGAGAGAGAGAGAGAGAGAGAGAGAGAGAGAGAGAGAGAGAGAGAGAGAGAGAGAGAGAGAGAGAGAGGGAGGGAGGGCAGGAAGGAAGGAAGGAAAGAGAGGAGAAGAGGAAGACAGCCCTAGTTTATCACCTTCCACAGCCGCCCTGCTTTATGAATGAAGCCCTCTGTGGCTGTCTGCCTGTTCGTTTTTATTGTCTCTCTGTCTTCTGTCTGTCTTGTCTGTTGCTGTCTGTCTGTTCTGTCTCTCCTGTCCTCTCTTCTCTCTGTCTCTCTCTGTCTCTCTCTTCTGTCTCTCTCTCTCTCTCTCTCTCTCTCTCTCTGTCTCTCTCTCCTTCTCTCTCTCTCTCTCTACTCTCTCTCTCTCTCTCTCTCTCTCTCTCTTCTCTCTCTCTCTCTCTCTCTCCTCTCTCTCTCTCTCTCTCTCTCTCTCTCTCTCTCTCTCTCCTCTCTCTCTCTTGCTTTCTTCGTCTATCATACTTTTCTCCATCTTATCCAGTTACATCCAGTCTTTGTGTATACACGTACATGCAGTTTTATACATTTTGCCATCTCTTCCCACCGGCACACAATGGCCTACTCTTCTCAAAGGCGGAACAGGATTTAACATGTGCGCAAGATGTTCTGCTGCGTTCGCACACGGCACCTCGGTTTATAGTTTCACTCGTAGGACTTTTGGGAGGAGTGGAGTCGGCACTGATGTTAACTCCAGGAGAAAATACACCTTGAAGGGGATTGGAACCCGGGTTAGCGGATCATGAGCGCATTGCGCAATGTTAGTTCCGCCAGGTGTGCTTAGCCCCGCCATTACCTGAAAGTATCCGTGCAGTGCCCCAACAGCTTGTGAAGAAGTTACGGAAGACGTCAGGTCATCCTCATCCATTTTTCAAAAATCATTTATTTATCTGTAGTGGCGGTTTGACAGAGATGTATGACTGTGTCAGAAAGCTGTCTGGACACTATGTCCGTCTTCATCTAACGACTGGTATTGATGAGATGTGGGAGCCGTGTGACCGAAACACGACCTGTCCGTCTGTCTGTCTGTCTGTCTGTCTGTCTGTCTGTCTGTCTGTCTGTCCTGTCTGTCCGGACACGTGTAGCCAGGCCTGAGGCAGCACAGCTGTGGCTGACTGGTCAGTGAGGGAGGGAGGGAGGGAGGGAGTTAGGCTGTCCGGCTTCTGTCCGCTAACAGGGAAGAGAGGTCACGCGGCAAGGTGTCAACGTCATTTACATCTGCATTTACACCACTTTAAGTCACGGCAGATTTCTCTGCGTGAAATTCGGGCTGCTCTCCCCGGGAAGAGCGCGCGCGCCGCCACGAGAGCAGCGCCACTCATTTTTTTCTTTTCTGTCTGCAACTGTATTTGTTTTCCTATCAGAGTGGCTTTTTTTCTACAGAATTTTGCCAGGAACAACTCTCTTGTTGCCATGGATTCTTTTACGTGCGCTAAATAATGATATGTAACACACAGGACCTCGGTTTATAGTCTCATCCAAAAGGCTAGCGCCCAGACCACCACTCATGGTCTAATGGATGAGGGAAAAGTTTTGGGCCCAAACGGGATACGAACCGCCACACACACTCCGACCCGCACTTTTCGCTTTCTAGACAGGCGCGTTACCGCTACACCACCGATCCACCTAAGGTTAAGCAGCATCGAGCGTGGTTACCAGGTGGATGGTTGACCGTTTGCGTGCTTTTGCTTTATTACAGTCCCCCAGTTCACCCAGCTGTAAATGGGTACCTGCCCTCTCAAGGGTCAGAGAAGGTGAAGCAGCGAGAAAGAGGAGATGGCGCCGCCCTCAATATGCTGACCCCTAAAGAAGCTGAGGTCTCTGACGCCTCGTTCCCCTCCAACCACATAGGTTATGGGCACCTTTACCTTTTTTACCTTTTAAAAACGAAAAAAGGTTGAATCCCGCATATATCTAACTTTATGTAGAGGCATGCAGCTGTATTGGCAATGTTTTAATTGACCAGGATAGAGATATGATCCCCACCCTTAATTCACCAGAGGCCACTGTGGAGGTTTAAACCCACGACTTCACGGATCTACAGGACGGAAACCCAACACTCGTTCACTCAGCTATCCATCGCCACTAACATGACAGACCTTTAACAGTTTTTTTTCATTTTCCCAAATTTCCATCGCTTTGAAAACTTGGGGGAGATTTAATCTGTAGAAGAGCAGTTTGTAATTCTGCATGGCGTCCTTTGGGGGCAGATTGATTATGGAGAGAGAGAGTGGTGTGGGGTGGGGATGGGAAGTCCTGTTTCGAGGGTTTCTCTGACGCCTCGCTCATGATAGATTCATTCAGTGTCTAGCGTAGTGGGGGTACAGGGAGGGGTAGGGACAGAGACGTACGTGTGTGTGTGTGTGTGTGTGTGTGTGTGTGTGTGTGTGTGTGTGTGTGTGTGTGTGTGTGTGTGTGTGTGTGTGTGTGTTGTGCGTGTGTAATGTATAAGTGTGTGTGTGCACGCGCGCGTGTGTGATTTTGTATGTATGGTGTGTATGTGCGTGCGCGCGCGCGCACGCGCATGAATGGAATGTAGAGAAAGAAAGATAAAATGAGATCGATAGGTAGATGATGAAGAGAGAGAGAGAGGAGAGAGAGAGAGAGAGAGAGAGAGAGAGAGAGGAGAGAGAGAGAGAGAAGAGAGAGAGAGAGAGAGAGAACTGTGTGCACGCATACATGTGTACAGTGTGTGTACATGCATGCGATGTGTGCATGTGAGTGTATTTGCATGTGTGTGTGGTGCGTGTGTGGTGTGTGGTATATGTGTGTGTAAGTGTGTGTGTGTGTGTGTGTGTGTGTGTGTGTGTGTGTGTGTGTGTGTGTGTGTGTGTGTGTGTGTGTGTGTGTGTGTGTGTGTGGTGTGCGTGACAGGGAGGTAGTGTCCGGTAATCATTTGCATAGTCGGCTGATTTTATGACCACCTCGTAAAACTGAAGGCTCCTCGGTGTTCCCTGCATGTGTGTGTGTGTGTGTGTGTGTGTGTGTGTGTGTGTGTGTGTGTGTGTGTGTGTGTGTGTGTGTGTGTGTGTGTGTGTGTGAGTGAGTGTGTGTGAGTGAGTGTGTGTCTCTGAGTGTGTGTGTGTATGTGTTTGTGTGTGCGAGTGTGTGTGTGTATAAGTGTATGTATGCATGTATGTGTATGTGTGTGCGTGCATGCGTACGTGCGTGAGAGAGAGAGAGAGAGAGAGAGAGAGAGAGAGAGAGAGAGAGAGAGAGAGAGAGAGAGAGAGAGAGAGGAACTTAGAGAGCGTGTCCGTCCGAGCACGCGTGTTTGTGTGTGTGTGTATGTGAATGTGTGTGCGTGTGTTTGTGTGCACGCACGCGCGTGCGTTCCTTTCTTTCCCTCTCTGTCTCTCTCTCCCTCATGTACTCTTGTCTCACCCTATTTCGCCGCTGCCTCTCTTCCCTTCTCTGCCTGGTCTGTCTCATTTTTGATGCAGTTCTCTTTTTCTTTTACCTATACCATATATGCGCGCGCACACACACACAAACACAAACGCACAGAAACACACACACACACACACACACAAACACACACACACACACGTACACACACACACACACACACACACACACACACACACACACACACACATATGTAATGACAACAATATCTGATCTGACAATGTGTCAGAAGTGTCAAGAATAGAAGGAATCACAGACAGAAAGACAGACAGGCAGACAGACAGCTAGAAAGACAAAAAGACAGAGAGCCAGAAAGACAGACAGACAGACAGACAGCAGGCAGGCAGGCAGGCAGGCAGGTAGGCAGAACGGACGGACGACAGGCAGACAGTCTAGTCAGAAAGACAGACAGCATGACAGCTAGCCAGGCAGCCGGCCAGACAGGCAGACAGAGAGACAGGCAGACAGAGAGACAGACAGGCAGACAGAGAGAGAGACAGGCAGGCAGAGAGACAGGTAGAGAGACAGACAGACAGACAGACGTCAACAGTTCCCTGCATTGGCATACATGTGGACAGTGGTGACATACCTACATCCATACAGTTGTTATGAAAAGGTGAGGAGTGATCCTGTCAGCTTTTGTTGTTGCTGTTTTTAATGTACCCTAATGTGGCAGTTCATCAACACCTCTCTGTCGCTGTCTCACTGTGTGCGTGTCTCTCTGTCTTTCTCTCTGTCTCTCTCCCAGTCTCTGTCTGTGTCTGTGTCTCTCCCAGTTTCTGTCTGTGTCTGTCTGTCTTTCTTTCTATGTGTTTGTCTGTCTCTGTCTGTCTCCGTCTGAACTGTTTCTGTCTCTATTTCTGTCAGTCTGTGTCTGTCTGACTCTCTCTCTCTCTCTCTGTCCCTCTCTGTCTCTCTGTGTTACTTTCTTTATCTTTGTCTCTCTCTCGCTCTGTTTCGATCTCTCTCTTTCTCCCCCTCTATTTGTCTGTCTGTCTGTCTGTCTGTCTGTCTGTCTCTATCTGTCTGTCTGTCTGTCTGTCTGTCTTTCTCTCTCTCTCTCTCTCTCTCTCTCTCTCTCTCTCTCTCTCTCTCTCTCTCTCTCTCTCTCTCTCTCTCTCTCTCTCTCTCTCTCTCTCTCTCTCTGTCTCTCTCTCTCTCTGTCTCTCTGTCTCTCTCTCTCTCTCTCTGTCTGTCTGTCTGTCTGTCTGTCTGTCTGTCTGTCTGTCTGTCTGTCTGTCTGTATGTATGTATGTGTGTGTGTGTGTGTGTGTGTGTGTGTGTGTGTGTGTGTGTGTGTGTGTGTGTGTGTGTGTGTGTGTGTTAACCTACGTGTAGGAGTGAGTTTTACGTGTATTATTATCATACTATTATCACTATTGTTGATATTATTCTTATTGTCATCATTACAATCATTTTATTATCTTTAGTTCCTTCTGAGTTCATTTTGTTGTTATGAGTTGTAACAATGTTGTAGCTAATTATTTTTGGGTGGACTTTTCTTGGTTGCTAAGTTGTTTATTTCATTATGTTTCTTTGGTTGCTCTTTATCTATTAACGCTTCTCTTTTTCTTCTATAATCAAAATCATTTTATTGTGGCTTCTGATTTTCGTCTTCTGAATGAGTGCATTTGTATTATCTTATTATGTATAATGTCCTTATTCCTTTATGTTGTTTGGTACTGCATATAGTTTTACTGTTAGTATCTTTTTATCTTGATGTTATCCCTGAAAAGGGCGGGGACTGGATGTAAAAAAAAAGCACATGAGTGCTTATCTATTATCCTCGAATAAAAGAATTTTGCCTTGCCTTTGCCTTGCCTTGCCTTGTCTTGTCTCTCTCCAATGCTGAGATTCTTTCGTATGTGACCGTTTACTTACTGTTAAGGTAGCTGCATTCCGACTTCGAGGATGATGTCTAATTACAACGTCAGTATATGTGCGGGTTTTTTTGTTTGTTTAGTGGGGTTTTTTTTTTATAGATTGTCCCTTATGGCACGATGGCCTACTCTTCGGAATGGCGAATCGGGTTTTAACGTGTGCGCAAGATGTTTTGCGTGCGTTCGCACACGGGACCTCGGTTTATAGTCTCACCCGAAGGGCTTTTGGTGGGAGTAGAATCTTGTGTACACTTAAAAACCTTTTCTGCCTTTGGGAAGAGTAGGCCTTTGTGTGCTGGTGGGAACATGCGGATGACAAAACTTTACAAAACCGCATGCACACAAGGCCGGGACTGAATGTAAAAAAACACGCATACGAGCACATTCCAATATCGTCGAAATATCGTCGAAATAAAAGAATGAGTAATTAATAGCAACAAAAAAGTAATCTTCTGCCAGTGTGCAAGATTCAAGAACAGAGGATCAGTGAGAGTTGACACAAACACCACACTATAAAGAGAATGCTGAAACCCCGGAATGTCCGACACCTGACTGTGCATGTGGTCAGTTAGTCTTACAGTGCCGAGGCAGATCTAACAAGAGCCCTCTGTATGTATGTATGTACCTGTACCGAACCGTCTGTGCTTTCTTGACATTCTTTCTGTGGTTTTATTTATGATCTTTCGCCTTTCACGTTGTACAAAGAACGGCTATTGTATAGGTTACAACGATCAATTTGCAATCGTCCCCCAGCAAGACTTTTATCTCCCCTGTTGTCAAATTCGGGCATAGCGAAAGCCGACTTCGCTTAGGGAATCGCGTCGTCCGCAAACCAGTCCATCTGATGCTACTAATGCACTACAGTAACTAAAAAGCATGAACATGTGATATCTGATGTATGTATTGTAATGATGTATATACTAATAGCTATAATGCTACTTATAATATAACTTATCTGATATGATAATATACTATTACTACTAGATCCACTACATGATAGTGTTATGACTATTTACAATACAACAATGAAAGAAACACGACGACGATGATGATGATGATAATGATGTGATTAATAATCACAACAAATGATGAATATTGAATAACAATATACAACAAATGAAATAATGATAAAAGAATAATGATAATATATAATAATGATAATAATAATAATAACAACAATAATAATAATAATAAAAAAGTAATATATCAATAATATTGATCATAAAATAATCCAATAATGAAAAAAAACGAAGAAAAAGACTTTTCCGCGGAGTCGTGGTGTTAGCCGAGTTTAGGGTTTCCCGATAGCTGTGTGGATGAAGGATGACAGAACGACAGTGGTGTTTAGGTAAGGGCTCTCTGCACACAGTCTGTGGCTGATGGAGACTGCTGCTATCTGTCTGTCTGTCTGCCCTGTCCCGTCTGTCCATTCCCGATATGGCCTATGCGGTCGGCGGGGCTCTAAGCAACATCATTGGTCTGTCTGTCTGCATGTCTGTCTGCGTGTCTGTCTTTTTATTTGTATGTCTGCGTGTCTGTCTGTCTGTCTGTCTGTGTTTCATTAGACCTTGGGGCACTTAGAGAGAGAGAGAGAGAGAGAGAGAGAGAGAGAGAGAGAGAGAGAGAGAGAGAGAGAGAGAGAGAGAGAGAAGACAGAAGACAGACAGACAGACAGACAGACAGACAGACAGACAGACAGACAGACAGACAGACAGACAGACAGACAGACAGAGGGATGTGAGGGAGTAAGAAAAGGGAAGAAAGGGGTTTGGGGTGGGGGTGGAGGGAAGGAGTTTTGGTAATCGACATGAATGACAATAGCTGTATATCATCCTGAGGGTCATGTAAGTTTCATCACCATCATCGCTGTGTGTGTGTGTGTGTGTGTGTGTGTGTGTGTGTGTGTGTGGTGTGTGTGTGTGTGTGTGTGTGGTTGTGTGTGTGTGTGTGTGTGTGTGTGTGGTGTGTGTGTGTGTGTGTGATGGTGTGTGTGATGTGAGTGTGTGTGTGTGTGTGTGTGTGTGTGTGTGTGTGTGTGTGTGTGTGTGTGGTGTGTGTGTGTGTGTGTGAAGAAAATCGATATGAAGTACGATAGCTGTCCATCATCCCTAGGGTCATGATAATTTTATCACCACCACAACCACCACAACATTACTAACACCATCCCACCACAACCATCACCACAATGACCACCACCACCTCCCCATTACGACAACACCACCACCACCACCACCACCACCACCACACCACCACCACCACCACCACTCAGTCCCCATCACCACCCCCGCTACCTCCACCCGCTACTACCACCACTACCACCACTACCACCACCAACACTGCTTTGTTTCTCAGTGTGTAGCCACCCCTCTGCCCGGTGTGTTTTCATCCTCCATTAAACTTTGATCGGTTAAGAAGAGTTTTGCTGTCCTCAGCTTCACTCATACCGGTCTCTCCACACCGCAGCTAGACTTGAAGACTGCAAACATTGTCATTATCTATATTAATAGTTGTGTATGTCACTGTCTTTAATTATATGTTTTGTGTGTGTGTATGTGTGAGTGTGCTCTCTCTCTCTCTCTCTCTCTCTCTCTCTCTCTCTCTCTCTCTCTCTCTCTCTCTCTCTCTCTCCTCTCTCTCTCTCTCTCTCTCTCTCTCTCTCCTTCTTCTCTCTCTCTCTCTTATTCTCTCTTTCTTTCTCTCTTTGTCCCTTTCTCTCGAGACTGGACACAGTGTTTTGGTGCTAGCACCGTGACAGGGCTCTGTGACTGGGGCGAGTTGAGTCTAACAGAGTTCACCTCTCTCTATGCATAGACACATGCTGGGTATATTCGTCCATTCATTAAACTCCAAACACCTACACGAATCGTAATAATATATAAATGAGCATATTTGTTTTCCTGCATAGGTAAACGTACATAGCGCATAAATCCAGCATAACTCAGTCAAGGGTACAGGGCCCAGTGCTAAAATTAGCCCTCCCCTTCCTTTTACCAGGTCCAGCTATGGTCAGTTTCTGCTATGATCAGCACCTGCTGGGATGGAATGGATGGCAGGTGAGAGTAGGTGAAAGTGGGGGAACTACCAGCTATGTTACATAGGAAATGAAGTAACTCAGTGGCAGGTCTAGTCTGCATCATCTTTAAAACATCCCACAGTTTCCCCCACGTTCAGCTTTTAATTGTGATTAAATTAACGTCCCAGCGGATTTAGGGAGACGCGTTCAGCTCCTCTTGGCTGCTATTTATCCCATCCCAGCTGGTGCTAACTATAGCAGAAACTGACCGCACTTGGGCTTGGGAAAAAGAGGAAGCTAATTTTAGCACTGGGGCCTGGACCCTTGACTGAGTCATGCTGGATTTAGGCGCTGTGGTCCACCTTTGATTTTGGCCAGACAGCACTAGGATTTGAACTCACGGTTTCCTGGCTCCACAGGGATAAAAAAAAAATCCAACGTTCTTTCTGCTCAGCTGTTGTGGTATAGGTCAGCTAGCACACATGTAGGCCAAACAGAGGGTGCCGGAAACAAACAGGAAATATTTGTCAAACCCAAGGGATGGATAGGGGGGTACAGCTCCAGCAATAGGAAGCCCCTGTTGTTGTCGTGTTGGTTCTGGCCTGAAGCACAGACAGGTATAGACATAGCTGAAAACAAACAGTGCGGTGTGCACACAGTGGGTACAGGGGATTTCAGAATGGGATTGTCCAACACGGCGAGCAGAGGGGATTTTAGAAAGGGATTGTCCGACTTGCCCCGCGTGCATGGTTATTGTTTTGGTCATTTTCTTTTGATGCCGCCGGAGGTGCATTGTGGTTTGTGGTTGGGTGACCGTTCAAACTGGGATGGTGTGGTGTTCAGTATCGTTTTCGTTTTTTGGGCCGTTGTTTCCGCGTGCGTGCGTGCGTGCGTGCGTGCGTGCGTGCGTGCGTGCGTGCGCGCGCGCGCGCGCGCGCGCGCGCGCGTGTGTGTGTGTGTGTGTGTGTGTGTGTGTGTGTGTGTGTGTGTGCGCGCGCGCCTCTTTGTTCCATTTTTGGGAGGTTTTCTAAGCGCACGTTACCCTGCTGTTCTCTGTTTGGTCAGTCTACTGGATGCGACCCCAGTGGTTTCACCCCAAATCATAGTAAGGAAATAGTTTTGGAAAACTAACACTAAAAGAACAAAAAAACCTCGACGAAAGTCTTGCAATAATTTTTGGTTTTAATTTTTTTTTACAACAGTGTAGTAATTCAGGAATAAAAATTATTAGAAAAACAAGCATGGGCTGTCAATTAATACATAGAATACTAAAACTGTCAAATTTGACTGACTGCTCTGAGGTAATATGCCAGGGACGTAAAGTAGAATCTCTCTCTCTCTCTCTCTCTCTCTCTCTCTCTCTCTCTCTCTCTCTCTCTCTCTCTCTCCTCTCCCCTCCCTCCTCCCTCCTCTCCTCCCCCTCTCTCTCTCCTCCACCCCCTCTCCTCCCCCTCCCCCCTCCCCCCCACCCCGACACCTAACAGCAGTAGAAAAAAGGAAGGAAAGAGAGGAGGCTAAGAGAGGCAGGCAGGCAGGCAGGCAGGCAGGCAGGCAGGCAGGCTAGCCCTTCAGGGTATAGCAGGCCTGCAGAGAGAAGGGGAAGAAAGGAGGAAGGAAGGAAGGGAGGCAGGCTTCAAAGGCTGCCTGCACCGGACGACACGGGCGGCAGGAGTGTGTGTGGTGTGAGGCTTTTAGCCTAAAGCAGGGGTACGTGTCTACAGGGTTCCCTGGTCACCCACCCCCAGTGCTTTGGGCCTGGCAGGGTACGACGTCACAACAGCAAACAACCATCACCTTCTTCTTCTTCTTCTTGCGTGCTGCTAGAGTGCTTGCTACCACCACCACCGGCATGTGTGTGTGGGGGGGGGTGGGGGGGGGGGTGGGGGGGGGGGGGGGGTGTGTGGTGGTGGTGGTGGTGGGTGGTGGTGTGTTGTGTGTGTGTGGTTGGTGGTGTGTTTGGGGTGTGGTGGTGTGGTGTGTGTGTGTGTGTGGTGTGTGTGTTTGTGTGTGTTGTGGTGTGTGTTGTATGGGGTGAGTGGTAGTGTGGTGGTGGTGGTGGTTGTGGCGTGTGTGTGTGTGTGTGTGTGTGAGTGTTGTGTGTGTATGGTGGTGAGTGGTGGTGTGTGTGTGTGTGGTGTGTGTGTGTGTGTGTGTGAGTGTGTGTGTGTGTGTGTGTAGTGTGTGTTGTGTGGTGTGTGTTGTGTGTGTGTGTGGGGGGGGAAAACTTGTAGCTGTGATTTTGTATGTGTTTCTTACTCTTGGGAGATTTTACACACACACGCACGCACACACACATAGAGAAACACACACACACTCACTGACACACACACACCATCCATTATCCATTCCATTATCCTTGATATGAAAGAATAAATAAAATAAAATGAAATAAAATAAATAAGTAAACACACTGGCCAGTAAGATTTTCATGGAAGTAGAAAATTTTGTTCTGGCATCGTGGGAATTTGATTTTTTTTCAACAGAAATAGTGTCCTCACATTCTGGAAATGCTGTGCCCGAAAATCTCCGTTTTTATATAACTAATTTTGCCTCTCTCTCTGTGTCTATCTTTCTCACCCACCCACCCACCCACCCACCAACTCTCTCTCTCTCTCTCCTCTCTCTCTCTCTCTCTCTCTCTCTCTCTCTCTCTCTCTCTCTCTCTCTCTCTCTCTCTCTCTCTCTCTCTCTCTCTCTCTCTCTGACACACTGCTCTTAGCTTTATTCCCTGATCAGGGCAAGGGCCGGATGAAAAAAAAGTATGTAATGCTTACTCTGTAACCCTTGAAAAATAAAGATTATTCATTCATTTATTCATTATTCATTCTCTCTCTCTCTCTCTCTCTCTCTCTCTCTCTCTCTCTCTCTCCTCTCTCTCTCTCTCTCTCTCTCTCTCTCTCTCTCTCTCTCTCTGGCCAGAGACCTCTCAAATATTAGAATATTTTGGTGTTTTTGTTCTTTGTTTTGTTTTATTTTGTTTTGGGGTTTTTTGTTTTTTTTTAGTAACTATGCAAATTTGCTGCAAATTGTGTAAATATGTTATATTCACTTCCCCTTGTTTATGGACACCCTGAGTCTGAACAATAAACTATTTTGTCATTTGTCATTGTCATTGTCTCTCTCTCTCTTTCTCCCCTCTCTCTCTCTCTCTCTCTCTTCTCTCTCTCTCTCTCTCTCTCTCTCTCTCTCTCTCTCTCTCCCCTCTCTCTCTCTCTCTCTCTCTCTCTCTCTCTCTCCCTCTCTCTCTCTCTCTCTCTCTCTCTCTCTCTCTCTCTCTCTCATTTTCTGCCTTCCCACCCAGTCCATTCACTTGCTTGATATATTTTCAAAAAAGGTGACATGTTTCTTTTAACACGTGTTATGACGTTTCCTTTCCGTCGCGTTGTGTTTATGAGACTACAGAGTGACATTGGCAAAACATTGGGATGGGCACAGGATGTCCCTTCTGCTGTCATGTTTGTCCCTCTGATATTTGATGACATTTTTCCTGCTTTGAAATAGTTTATTTTACGCTTGTTAAGCTCTGCAGCAAGTGAAAGGGTGTCTGAGGTAGTTGAGCCCAGGTACATGAAGTCATGGACGACATCCAGTCAATGGTCATTGATACTGATGCCTGGGGGAGAGTCAGGACTCAGAGAGAGAGAGAGAGAGAGAGAGAGAGAGAGAGAATTTTTTTGGTGGTTGTAATCTGGAGATGATAATGTAAGTGGAATGGCTAGCCTCAGTAGGATCTGGCGGTAAAGAAAACCAAACAGGAGCATATCTCTGAAAGTGTACGCTTTTCAGCGACATGAGGAAGAAAGTGTGGCTGACGGAGATAACCCTACAGACCAAGCTGTACGGCCCACGAGAGGAGCTATAAAGGACATGCCATTATTTTTTCCAGACACATCTGAAAGTGTAAAGCGAACAAGAGAAGAAGAAGAAGAAAAAGATCTGGTTTTATTGGCTTTAAAAAATGAAATGATTGAGGTTCTTTGTCCTTTAATGATAATCTTTTTTTTCAGGTTTATAATGTTGGGTAGTTGAGCGGTTTGAGAGGTGTTTATTTTGAACTTGAAGTGACATTCAATACGAGTTACTGGACCTTCACGAGGTCACAGCCCTGGTATGACTCTGTGGTTGGTGGAACTTTAAAGCATCATTGGTAATAATGTATAATAATGATAATAATAATAATAATAATAATAATAATAAATAATAATAATAATAATAATAAAAAAAAAAAAAAAAATAATGTATAATAGTTATAAAGTGCTGCATCTCGTCAAACAAATAAATTGAAGCGCTCAAAATCATCCAAAATTTATTGAAAATGTTAACAAGAACCACAAACAAACAAAACAAAAACCCCAAAGAAGCAAACCGTTGATTTTCCTCCATGTTCTTTCTGTCTTTTCTTCTTCCAGAACCTTCGTGTTTCCGTTGCTAATCAAGGGAGGCAAGCCGACGCCATTATTCCCCTTTGTCATGGCCTTTTTCTTCTGCGGACTGAACGGCTATCTCCAGGCCGGTCACCTCCTCAAGTTTGCCCCCCTCCACTCTGGATCCGACCTCCGGTTTTATTCAGGTGGGTCACGAAAGTTGGTTGGCACCGGTGATATGAAAATGTATGTGTGCGTGCGCGCCGCGCTGTGTGTGTGTGTGTGTGTGTGTGTGTGCGCGTGCGTGTGTGTGTGTGTGTGTGTGTGTGTGTGTGTGTGTGTGTGTGTGTGTGTGTGTGTGGAGAGGAGAGAGAGAGAGAGAGAGAGAGAGAGGAGAGGAGAGAGAGAGAGAGAGAGAGAGAGAGAGAGAGAGAGAGGAGAGAGGAGGAGAGAGAGAGAGAGTACAACGTTCAGTTCTAACTCTTAGTCAATACTTAATATGATTTTATTATATTTTTAAAAGGCCAGGAATCAACAAAAGAAGATTTCAACTTCAAGAGAGGGGCAGGGTGGCCTAGTGGCTAAGGCACTGAGCTGGCGATTTGACTGCGCGGGTTCAAACCACACCCAGACACCCATTTTTTTTGGGGGGGATGGGGTGTTCCCTCAGAAGCGAACATCAGTACTGACTTCACTTTCCTGCAAGTCCTTCGGATAAGATTGTAAACCGAGGTCCACTGGACAAACACATGCAGAACATCTTGCGCACACGTTGAAACCCGTTCAGACTTTTGGAGGAATAGGTCATTCCGTTCCGGTAGGAGCAGATAACACAAATTAATGATAAAAAAACCCAGCATGAGCACTGGTTTCATGTTTAGACATTATTCCCAAAGTGCGGCTACCATAATGGTGGCTAGACAGTTGCATACGCCAAATCTTGCCATAAGTGAATCTCAGAGCATGAAACCGAGAAAGTATGAAAAGAACCCCAGCAACAGCAAAAAGCAAAGTTGAAAAAAAAAACCCAAGAGAAAATGTAAGAGATGAAATCTGTCAAATTCTAAAATCCCCGAAGTCGGACTCCGACTACCCCTGTGGTGGAGAGAAAAGGTCACATACGCGAAATCTCACCGTTGCTAAACCTTGGAGCTCTAGTCGAGGAACGAAAAAAAAATCCTTCTAACATTCACATACTCATTCGTTCTGCCAAACACTTGACTCTTGAGTTAGGGATTCTACAAGAGCTGTTTCTATCAATCACACCACATCAATTCAGGGATTTCCCCCACACATACATTAGCCTACTTTTCTCTGATTGGTCGAGGCTGGGGAGGGGGTGAAACTGATGCGGGTTGTCAATTTAAACTGTCTTGTCTAGTACATGTGGCGTCAGTTTCTCGATTCTGGTTGAAATGGGCGGGTGTTGTGGGTGGTGTTTGAGTTGCATGTTTACACTGGGCGTTGGGGCGATTGTTCGTCTCCTCATTAAAAGCTAGGCAACACGGTCTCTCAGTCAAATGTTAAGTATGCATGCATGCAGGCACGCACGTAAGCACAGCAGAGAGAGAGAGACAGAGAGAGAGGGAGAGAGAGAGAGAGATTTTATTTATTTATTTATTCTTTTATATCGAGGATAACAGAATAGCAACATGTGCTTTTTCATCGGTCCCGTGTGTAGCATTTTTGTAATATTGTCATCTGTTCCCACCGCACACGATGCCTACCTTACGAAAGGGAACAGGTTTACGTGTGCGCAAATGTTTGGTGCGTTCGCACACGGGGCTCGGTTTAAGTCTCATCCGAAGACTTTTGGGAGAGTGGAGTCAGCACTGATGTTACTCCAGGAAGAATTTCTCGACGTTCGAACCGGTTTCAATTGCACGCATGTTCGACATGGCTATCGCCCCCTAAGAGAGAGAGAGAGAGAGAGAGAGAGAGAGAGAGAGAGGAGAGAGAGAGAGAGAGAGAGAGAGAGAGAAGTTTACAAATATTTTCTCTCCCCTTTTTCTCTTCTCCCTCAACTCCCGGAGGAGTCATTAGGGCAATGCACTGATTTTGTTTTCAGTCCGTGTCTTTAGGGCAAGTTGAACCTGGCTGAGTCTTTCCCTCTACAGGTACAGGATGCATGCTGGGTATGTTCGTGTTACCGTAGTCCGCTAAACGCTGATACGAGTTGTGCGATCTTTCACCTGCTTTTTGATATTCTGCATGTGCCTAAACAGAAAGCAATCAAGACAGTGGCAAGTCTGCATTTTCGGTTGAATTAGGAGATCGCAAAGACAAAACCAAAAAAGTTATTATGTTACAGAAACATTTATCAAACTATCTGAACTCAGAAATGATTTTGAAATGCGAAAAAAGTCAACATAACCCCTCCCTCCCAATAAAACAAAACAAAAACAATTGGCATCCTTCAGTCTCGAAAGCTACGCTCTATGTGTTAATTCTGATACAGAATCGGTTGTGGCTGGCCAGTCCCACACGGGAATGACAGTCCCTATGGCAGAGGGCACAGATGAAGTCTGACGCTGGTCTGTCTGCATGATCTGCAGCCTTTCTTCTCATTCTCTTTGCCTCGTGCTGCTGAGCAAGTGTCTCTTCCAACTTGGAGAGACCTTTCTGCACAGTCTGTCTCCAGTCTGACCATTCGAGGGCATTTGCTTCCCATTTGTTCTGGTAGATGTTTAGGGCTTTTAAGTTCGTCTTGCGCACATCTTTGAATCGCAGTTGTGGTCTGCCTGTGGGACATTTTCCCTGCACAAGTTCTCCATACAGGAGGTCTTTGGGGATCCGACCATCGTCCGTGCGCACGACATGGCCGAGCCAGTGCATTTCTCTCTGTTTCAGCAGCGTGTACATGCTGATGCATCCAGCTCTTTCCAGGACAGTGTTGTTTAGGACCTTGGCCTGCCAGGTGATGTTCAGGATGCGTCGGAGGCAACTCATGTGAAAAGCATTGAGCTTTCGCTCTTGTCAGACACGTAAAAAACAAGGACTCGCTGTCATTCAGGAGGGTGCTCAGGACACAGGCTCTGTAGATCTGGATTAGCTTTGCGTGCTCATTCAGCTTGCTGTTGCTCCATGCTTTCTTTGTCAGTCTGGTCATGGTGGCAGGCGCTTTGCCGATAGGCTTGTTGAGCTCTGCGATAGTTGAGCCCAGGTACACAAAGTCCTTGATGACATCCAGTTCATGGTCATTGATGCTGATGGCTGGGGGAGAGTCAACATCCTATCCCATGACTTGTTTTTCTTCAGGCTAGTGGTAACCCCAAAGTCTTGGCAGGCATCGCTGTGGGTCCTCAGCTGAGTGGGCGGTTACTGCTGCATCTTCTGCAAAGAGGAAGTCACGCAGGCACTTCAGCTGGACTGTAGTCTTGGCTCTTAGTCTGGAGAGGTTGAAGAAGTTTCTGTATCATCTGCTTTGGAGGTAGATACCTTCAGCTGCAGGACCAAATGCGTGTTTCAGCATCACAGCAAAGAAGACTCTAAGCAGGATGGGGGCCAGGACACATTTTATATGTAACATTAAAAAAACGACTAAACATTGTTCCACACTTCAAAAAAGAAAATCAACCCTACTCTTTGTAAGCAGCAAGCATGTTTGTGTTATTACGTTTCTTTGCTCTGTGTGGTGTATCAAGACCCAAAAGCTGCGTAAACAAAAACAAAAAAAATCAGAATGTGTGGCAACATTTTCTGCTATATTAAAATGAGGACACACACACGTGCGCACGCACGTACGTGCGCGCACACGCCACACACACGCGTTCACGCGCCCGCGTGCATGCATGCATGCAGATATGAAGCGGTTTTCAGCAACTGCCTGTTTATCTACATTGTTTAGTTGCAGTGGGCAGCGGAAACAGTTAAGGCTTCAAAGTGATGTATGGGTGTGTGCAGGGAAAGTAGTGTCACCTGTCTAGTTGACAGTGTAGAATATTCATCTGCTGGCCTCGCTTTCCCTCCATCTCGGAATAATTACGAGAAATGAGAGGAGGAGACATGAAGAAGAGAGAGAAGAAGAAGAAGAGAGAGAGAGAGAGAGAGGAGAGAGAGAGAGAGAGAGAGAGAGAGAGGAGAGGAGAGAGGAGGAGGAGAGAGAGAGAGGAGGGAGGAGAGAGAGGGGAGAGAGAGGAGTGAGGAGTGAGAGAGAGAGAGAGTGAGGAGTGAGAGAGAGAGAGGGAGAGAGAGTGAGAGAGAGAGAGGAGAGGGAGAGAGTGTATGTGTGTGTATGTGCGTGTGTGTGTTTGAGACATTGGCAATGACAATAGTGTATTGTGATAAACTTTGGAGCCCACCTCAAGGGGACAGTGGGAAGGGAACCGAGTATAAGACAAGCACATATGACTTAACTGCGGAAAAAGTATGTTACATAGCCTCCAAATCAGCATGGTATGGATTCCACATCATATCAATTTTGTAGGCGTTCGCAGAAGTCTTTGTTTATGACTTCTATTTATTGAATTTTTTTAGTCATTAGAATGATGTGCACACTCTATCTTAATCCCGTTATGTGAAATTCACAAGTTCTTTTACTATCACCATTACCATTGCCATCATCATTACCATCATCATCACTAATATCATCACCATCATCATCACTATCATCATCACCATCATCATCACTATCGTCTACTTCATCTCATTCATCACATACGTTTTTTTCGTTTTACTAACTGTAACATCAAAACCAAATCAACAAGCACGTAACCTTTCCCACTAATGTCATCACTGTCATATTGTCTCACTCCATTTTCACCTTCAACTCGACATAATTATACTTAACTGCTCACGGTAATGTCGGATCGGTGGTCTAGAAATAATGCACATGACTAGAAAGCAAAAAGTCTGGGTCGAAAGTGTGTTGGTGGTTTGATCTCCGTTTGGCTAACTTTTCTTCCATTCCATTAGACCATGAGTTGTGGTCTGGGTACTAGTCTTTCGGATGAGATGATAAACCGAGGTCCTGTATGTTGCACATATTTATTTAGCGCATGTAAAAGAAGCCACGGCAAGAAGAGTTGTCCCTTAATAGAACCTGTTAGTTTAAACAACATTTCATTCAGAAAATAACAGACAGACAGACAGACAGACAGACAGACAGACAGACGGGCACACACAGGCAACACACACACACACACACACACACACACACACACACACACACACACACACACCACACACACACACACACACACACACACACACCCCACGAGTAACAACACACTAGAATCTTGAGATCATACAAAAAAACTGTTTCTTTATTGTTATTCGTCCCAGTTCACTCTGCTTGCTTCTGCCCTTCTTCTGTCTTTGCACACTTGTGAGAAACACTTTTTATAAAGGTAGGATGCACTTTTGACGTAGGGTAACGGAAACTGGGCTGGTAGTTTTGCTGTCTGGAGGCAGACTGACAAAACCTAGATTTTTTGTGCCCTGCACTTCAGAAGACGGACAGTGTCTGCTTTTGAAGTGCGGAGTGAAACCTTCACTCCAGCCTGGCTGGTAGTCCTGTCACTGGCATTTTGAGAGAGAGAGAAAGGGAAAACAGCTACACTTCACACAAAAGCCACTTGCTGGCAGCCAAGCAAGGGGCAGAGAGAGAGAGAGAGAGAGAGAGAGGAGAGAGAGAGAGAGAGGAGAGAGAGAGGGGAGGGAGGGAGGGAGAGAGACAACAGACAGACAGACAGACACAGACAGTACAGAGAGAGAGAGAGAGAGAGGAGAGGAGAGAGAGAGAGAGAGAAGAAGACAGAAGAAGAAGAGAGAGAGGAGAGAGAGAGAAGAGAGAGAGAAGAGAGAGACGAGAAGAGGAGAGAGAGAGAGAAGGGAGAGAGAGAGAGAGAGAGAGAGAGAGAGAGAGAGAGAGAGAGAGAGAGAGAGAGAGAGAGAGAGAGAGAGAGGAGAGAGAGAGAGAGAGAAGAGAGAGAGAGAGAGAGAAAGGACAGAGAGAAGGCTATAAGAGGACAAGAGAAAGTTGACGACAATCATTTGTCATCTCATGTCAACGTAACCTCCGCATTTACGCCCATGTCACTCACCCCTTTCTCCTCTCCTCCTCTCTCTCTCTCTCTCTCTCTCTCTCCTCTCTTCTCTCTCTCTCTCTCTCTTCTCTGTCTCTTTTCTCTCTTTCTCTCTCTCTCTCTCTCTTCCCTCTCTTCTCTCTCTCTCTCTCTCTCTCTCTCTCTCCTCTCTCTCTCTCTCTCTCTCTCTCTCTCTCTCTCTCTCTCTCTCTTCTTTTTGTGTCGATTTTTTCTGTCTTCTCCCATATCATTTTCCAGTCAGGCTAACAGAGCGTGTATGTGCAGCAAGTGCGCGCGCGCACGCGCGCATAACCCCCCCACACACACCCACGAAAACACACACACAGAAACAGAAACATACACACACAACTATTCAACACACACATATCACCACACTCACACACACACACACACCACGCAAGCACGCACGCACGCACGCACCCTGCGCACCCCACACCACACCACCCACACAGACGCGCACACACACAACAAACAAAATATTATAACATTACAAGAGAAACATAACACACACATATCCACTCACACACTCACATGCACACATACACACATCCACTCACACACACAGACAGACAGACAGACAGACAGACACAGACAGACGCAGACAGACAACACACACACACACACACACACACACACCACACACACACACACACACACACACACACACACACACACCTTTCCCCCTCTGTTTCTCTGTACTGCACTGCGTGTGCTGTGCTGTTTTTGACAGTCAGCATAATCATCCCAATCATTTGTCAGGGCGGTGTCTATTTTCAGACAACAGCAAAGGCCAGCTGGGCTTCAAACGTGGACTTTGCTTACCCAGCATTCTCAATACGTGTCAACTCCCTGATCGTTATTGAAAAAATAAATAATATGGATGTTGGCCGTGACATCACACGTGGTGGTGACGTCACAGCTAATCCGATGTCAGCATGCATTTAAGAGGTCAGCAGTAAATGGCGTTATGTTCACTCTTTCTGAGTCGAGTTAGTAGTGACGTCACTGGCAATATGACGACGACATTGATAACGTAAGATGTGGAAGGGTGAGAATGACAACAACGATGACAATGGTGGTGATGCTGCTGCTGCTGATGACGTGTGGCGGATAGCCTGGTGGTTAGAGTGATGCTTCCTGAACTGCTGACCGGTTCAATTCGTTCAAGAGGATTTCCTCCGGATAACATCAGTACACACGTTAAACCCGTTCGCTTTCGGAAGAATACTGTACAAAAAACTACATACACACAGGGATTGATGTAAAAAAATAAAATAAAAAAAGCACACGAGTGCTTATTCCATCATCCTCGAATAAAAGAATAAAGAATTTAAAAGACGATGATGGTACGTTTGTGTCGTGTGATAATGGTGATGATGGTGGTGGGGATAATGATGATGGTTGTGGTTGTGGTCGGGATGAAAACGATAATTGTGTGGTGGTGTTGTGGTTGGTGATAATGATGATGATGATCATGGTGGCGGTAGCGGTAATAACGATAACGACAATGATAATGATGACGATGGTGGCTGTGTGTGCAGGTATCGCCATCTTCCTCACAGGCATGGCGGTCAACCTGCACTCAGATCACATACTGCGCAGTTTACGAAAACCTGGAGAAAAAGGATATAAAATTCCATATGGTGAGGCATTATTATGTGGTGTGTGTGTGTATTGTGTGTGTGTGTGTGTGTGTGTGTGTGTGTGTGTGTGTGTGTGTGTGTGTGTGTGTGTGTGTGTGTGTGTGTGTGTGTGTGTGTGAGAGAGAGAGAGAGAGAGAGAGAGAGAGAGAGAGAGAGAGAGAGAGAGAGGAGAGAGAGAGAGAGAGAGAGAGAGAAATATCAAATCAGCTGTTTGTCTCTCCTTTTCTGTTCTTCCATTGGGGTTTGGATGAATGTACTAAATAAAGGGAAAGCTTTCTTGTAAGCCACACAAGATTTAGGAAGTGTACAACGAAATATTGTGAAGACAAAAGTTGCAACGTTAGAAATAAGAAATTCGGCATTGGCGTTGAAAATTTGTGAATGCATTTCTCAAGGATGACAAGTAGAGAATTCTAAAAGCAAAATGACTGCTGTCACGAATATTACATTACTACGACCAATTTTTTTTTTTACACTATTCTCCTATGAAGTAACTTCATGTGACTTCTTTTCCTTACCAAAGAATGAAAACTGACCTTTAAACTGTCTGAATTGGGAAATGATTATTTAGAATAATAGGAATATGCGTTCATCATGAAATAGCTATTTCATTCCTCTTCTTCTCCTTCGAGCTCTTAGAACTCTCAGACAGCAACTGTTATTGTCTGTCAGAAGGAGCCCACATGCATTGCGCTGCCGTGAAGCACCTCACTAGGCAGGTCCAGCGCGTCCGATTTCTGTTGCCTTAAACAGATTTTATTCAGAAATTTAAAAAAAAGAAAGCAAATAAACATTTTATAATCATAGCAATGACAAGCTTGTAGCTTATGATGTGCTCAATTAAACAATAAAACGAACATGGTTTCATTGAACACACCGATTTCTGTTTCTGTTTTGGAGAACTTTATGAAGAAAATCAAAGAAAGTATGCTATCAAACCAGGGAATAAGGTGAAAAAGTACAGCTGTGGTGGTTTCGTTGTACATTTGGGTCACATGTTCAGAAAATATTGAGCACTTCTCGATGTAGCGCTTTTCTTTCTTTCGTTTTATTCAAACACAATAAAGGTAATGCACATAGGAAAAGATCGGCTAATACAAACATTCTGCCATGACAGCCATATTTTGTCTTCATATCTGCATTCCTAGTTTTTAATCGATATATATATATATATATATATATATATATATATATATATATATATATATATATATATATATATATATATATACACACATACGTCTGTGTATATACCAAACATCATCATGATCCCCTGGTTTTCATGGCCAGATTAACTTTAACTTGTGCTGACATGAATCTATCAAAAAGTAACTAGTAAACAAAAACACAATCTTATTTCGGTGCCAAAAAATAACTCGGATTAAGTTTAACAACGGTAGGCTATTTCAGTGAAAGGAATTGAAATGAAAAGACTCGGATCAAATTTAACAAATGAAGCTTCTACCTGAAAAGAAAATACTTTGGAGGGACGTAGGAGGAGGGGAGAGAGAGAGAGAGAGAGAGAGAGAGAGAGAGAGAGAGAGAGAGAGAAGAGAGAGAGGAGAGAGAGGTGTGTGTGTGTGTGTGTGTGGTGTGTGTGTGAGAGAGAGAGAGGAGAGAGAGTGAGAGATGAGAGAGGAGTGTGTGTGTGTGTGTGTGTGTGTGTGTGTGTGTGTGTGTGTGTGTGTGTGTGTGTGTGTTGTGTTTTTGACACACAAGCATACACACGGCCACGGCATCACGTGGAAAACACAGACGACAACAACGTCATAAACCTTTCAAGATTTCGCGTTTTACTTTTTTTTTCTTCTTCTTCTTTAAAAACCCCATAAGATTCTGTACTTTACTTTCTTCTATTTCTTTAAGAACATAATCTTCCAGTGATGTTTTAGACATCTTTATCTGTACTTTAGCAACTACGACAACATTTTTGCTACAAAAGAAAATGTTTTCCGAAAGTCTGTTTGTGTAAAAAAAACAACAACAAGAAAACAGACATTTTAAATTACACTTGCTTGCTTTTGCGTGCTGATATTAGAGCCATTACATATTGTTAAATGCTTTGGTGTGTCCTAAAATCCTAGAGTTATTGAATAAAAAAACAAACATATTGATTACGAACAGCATTGCTAGATTAAGTAGGCATCCATCAGTCTCGGAAGGAGAAGCTCTAGAAGCACAACGCCAGGGTAAGTATGGAGGGCAAGCTGTTACCCATGCAGCAGACTCCCCTCTCCACGTCGCTGGAATGGTCCTTTGGAAAATCAATCGTTGATGTGAATGGATGAGGACTGGGGATATATTGGTATGGCCAGACCGTTTGGCGGAAGAGAGGCTGGGAGTGTATGTGACCTAGAAGTGCAGACTATTGATCGGCAACATCCTTGGGAAGATTGGAGAGGGAGAGGACAGTGGCATTTGGCTGTATGCAGTTTAGCTATCGACTTTTACCTGTCATCCGGCCTGCCTGCCTCTCTATCTCATGTCTCTCTCCACTGCTTTTTCTGTTGGGTTTTGTTTTGTTTTTCTGTCGGGTTTTCTGGATAATTCTTTTATATATTGGTGATTCGTTTTTGTGCTGACAAGCGTTTTATGATTTTTTAAACAATATTTTTGTTGTTTTTTTTTGTTTTATCTAGTGTTGTTTGTTTGTGTGTTTGCTTCGTTTATTTTGCTATCGTTTCTTTTTTCCCCTTTTTTTCTTCCTTTTTTTTTTGGGGGGGGGGTATATTACCTCTCTGTCTACACACACACACACACACACACACACACACACCACACACACACACACACACACACACACACACAATATATATATATATATATATATATATATATATATATATATATATATATATATATAATATATATATATAGTAAATAATGATAAAAACACGACTGAGTTCAGTGACTGTATTATATATATTTGTAAAGTCGCATCCATCGCTTTTTTATGAAGGAATCTTTTTTTTCTTCTCCTTTTCTTCTTTCCTTCTTACTGTTTCCTTTTGTTTTTGTTATTTTTTAATTCTTTTCTTACTTTCTTTCTTTCGTTATTTCTTCGTTGAAGTTATTTGTTTTTTCTTCTTTCTAAAATTATTCTTTGCTCTAGTATTTGTTCATTCCCTCATCTAAAAAAGGATGTATGCAACTCCACAATGTACATGCACACAGGGCGGTAATCTGTCAAGCTAGCTTTGTGTTTCACAGCATTTTTCTCCGACTTTGTCAGCTCAGCAAGTTAATATTCAATGATATATATATATATTTTTTATTAGGCATTATTGTGATGTTCACAGTCTTTGATAACTTTATGTCTTGTGTAAGTCATATGGTTTTAATAAACTACCTTTGATATAATCATTTTTCATTTATTGTCTGTTTTAAGTAAGGTTAATTCCTCTCTGATATCACCATTCTTTCATTGTACATTTTCCAGTTACTTAAAGAGGTAGTTTAAAATGTAGCATAGCTCTAAAGATATTACTTTTTCTGCGTTAGATACTGCTGAAGAATGACATCAGTTAGTCGTCGTATATTGTTGCTCAATTACTCGTTAGCATTGTAAAATATTCTTCGCAGTCTTTATACGCGTTTAGATGCGTACTGCTTTATAATATTATTATTGATTCATTGTATAAGATCAGTTTAAACTGCGAATACATATTGTTAGTAATTCATTCATTCGTTTATGCGTGCGTACATGCTTTCATTCACGCGCTCGTTCATTTGTTGTTGTTTTTTTTTTGTTTCTCCGTTCATTCATTCATTCATTCATTCATTCATTCATTCATTCATTCATTCATTCATTCATTCATTCATTCATCCGTTTATCCATTTACTCATTCATACATTTGTTAGTCTGTTCATTTGTTAGTTCGTTCATTCATTTACTCATTTAAAACATCCCTTAGTTGGTTCGTATGTTGGTTCAATCATTCATTTATCTGTCGGTTCATTCATTCATTCATTCATTCATTCATTCATTCATTCATTCATTCATTCATTCATTCATTCATATTTACTCATTCATTTATCTATCATTCAATCGGTTCGCGTGTTGGTTCATTCATTTATCAGTCGGTTTGTTTGTTTATTTGTTCAGTTATTCATTCATTTATTCGCTTTGTGCGTTTGTTTGTTTGTTCGTTGCAAAGGTAGAAGTGTCCCATAACTTATGTGGTCGTAGGGGAGCGAACATTTATTATTTTGTTTTTATCTATTTTATTTCGAGGATACTGGAATACGCGCTCTTGTGCTTTAATTTTTTTTTACATCCAGTCCCTGTGTGTATGCAGTTTTGTAAATTTGTTATCCGTTTCCACCGGCACAAAGTGGCTTACTTTTCCTAAAAGTGGAACAGGCATTAACATGTGCGCAAGATGTTTTTCGTGCGTTCGCACATCGGACCTAGCTATATAGTATCATCCAAAGGACTTCTAGGGGGTGGAGTCGGCACTGATTTGACTCCAGGGGAAAATATCTCCTTGAACGAGATTGGAACCCGTCAGCAGATCAGGAGCGTAATGCGTTAGCTCTAACCACCCAGGCCCTCCCGCCCCCCAAGAGACCATCAGAGGCCTCAGCTTCTAGGCTATAGGGGCCAGCAGTTTGAGAGTGGCGCCCATCTTCTCTCGATCGCTACTTTACAGTCCCCGACCCTAAAGAGGGCAGATGCCTATTTTACAGTTGGGTGAACTGGGAGACTGTACTGAAGCGCAAACGGTCACCCATCCACTTGCTAACCACACTCAATGCTGCTTGACATTAATTGGCTGAGTGTAAGTGACTGTTGTGACTTCTGAGCTGTCACGATTATAAGCTACGAAGCTTATACAGTCTCTGGTATTGTACAGTCCATAAAGGGCTGGTTTCAGACTTGACGGAAAACATTAATCAATCAGTTCATTCATTCGTCCGTTCATTCATTCGTCCGTTCGTTCATTCATTCATTCATTCATTCATTCATTCATTCATTCATTCATTCATCTCTTCCTTCCTTCCTTCCTTCATCCCTTCATTCATTCATTCATTCATTCATTCATTCATTTATTCACGAATTCTTGTTAATGTCACTGTTGCAGGAGGCATGTTTAGGTACATATCTGGAGCCAACTTTTTCGGCGAAGTTTTAGAGTGGACGGGTTTCGCCGTATTAGCGGGCACGTTACCCGCCGTTGCTTTCGCCTACTTCACTGCATGTAACGTCGGCCCCCGGGCCTGTCACCACCACAGGTGGGTTGGTTTGTGGGTCTGTTGTTTGTTGGTTTGAGTGTCTGTTGTTTGTTGGTTTGTGTGTCTGTTGTTTGTTGGTTTGTGGGTCTGTTGTTTGTTGGTTTGTGTGTCTGTTGTTTGTTGGTTTGTGTGTCTGTTGTTTGTTGGTTTGTGTGTCTGTTGTTTGTTGGCTTGTGTGTCTGTTGTTTGTTGATTTGTGTGTCTGTTGTTTGTTGGTTTGAGTGTCTGTTGTTTGTTGGTTTGTGTGTCTGTTGTTTGTTGGTTTGAGTGTCTGTTGTTTGTTGGTTTGTGTGTCTGTTGTTTGTTGGTTTGTGGGTCTGTTGTTTGTTGGTTTGAGTGTCTGTTGTTTGTTGGTTTGTGTGTCTGTTGTTTGTTGGTTTGTGTGTCTGTTGTTTGTTGGTTTGTGTGTCTGTTGTTTGTTGGTTTGAGTGTCTGTTGTTTGTTGGTTTGAGTGTCTGTTGTTTTGTTGGTTTGAGTGTCTGTTGTTTGTTGGTTTGAGTGTCTGTTGTTTTGTTGGTTTGAGTGTCTGTTGTTTGTTGGTTTGAGTGTCTGTTGTTTGTTGGTTTGAGTGTCTGTTGTTTGTTGGCTTGTGTGTCTGTTGTTTGTTGGTTTGAGTGTCTGTTGTTTGTTGGTTTGAGTGTCTGTTGTTTGTTGGTTTGTGTGTCTGTTTGTTTGTTGGTTTGTGTGTCTGTTGTTTGTTGGTTTGTGTGTCTGTTGTTTGTTGGTTTGGGGTCTGTTGTTTGTTGGTTTGAGTGTCTGTTGTTTGTTGGTTTGTGTGTCTGTTGTTTGTTGGTTTGTGTGTCTGTTGTTTGTTGGTTTGTGTGTCTGTTGTTTGTTGGTTTGAGTGTCTGTTGTTTGTTGGTTTGAGTGTCTGTTGTTTTGTTGGTTTGAGTGTCTGTTGTTTGTTGGTTTGAGTGTCTGTTGTTTTGTTGGTTTGAGTGTCTGTTGTTTGTTGGTTTGAGTGTCTGTTGTTTGTTGGTTTGAGTGTCTGTTGTTTGTTGGCTTGTGTGTCTGTTGTTTGTTGGTTTGAGTGTCTGTTGTTTGTTGGTTTGAGTGTCTGTTGTTTGTTGGTTTGTGTGTCTGTTGTTTGTTGGTTTGTGTGTCGTGTTGTTTGTTGGTTTGTGTGTCTGTTGTTTGTTGGTTTGAGTGTCTGTTGTTTGTTGGCTTGTGTGTCTGTTGTTTGTTGGTTTGTGTGTCTGTTGTTTGTTGGTTTGTGTGTCTGTTGTTTGTTGGCTTGTGTGTCTGTTGTTTGTTGGTTTGTGTGTCTGTTGTTTGTTGGTTTGTGTGTCTGTTGTTTGTTGGTTTGTGTGTCTGTTGTTTGTTGGTTTGTGTGTCTGTTGTTTGTTGGTTTGTGTGTCTGTTGTTTGTTGGTTTGTGTGTCTGTTGTTTGTTGGTTTGAGTGTCTGTTGTTTGTTGGTTTGTTTGTCTTTGGTTTGTTGGTTTGTGTGTCTGTTGTTTGTTGGTTTGTGTGTCTGTTGTTTGTTGGTTTGTGTGTCTGTTGTTTGTTGGTTGTTTGTCTTTGGTTGTTGGTTTGTGTGTGTTTTTATGTCGCTTGTCTTATGTCTCTGGTATGTCTGTCTGTTTCTGTTTTTATAGTTTGTTTGTATGTGTTTTTTGCTGGTTGGTATGTCTGTGTTTTTTGTTGGTTTTGTGTGTGTGTGTGTTTGTGGTTTGTTTATCTTTTAACTTTTGTTATTAGTCTGTTTGTTTGTGTAATTTTTGTTGTTTGTTTGTCTTTTCATTTTTATGTTCCTTGGCAAGAGCACCGAGTGTCAGCAATGGTGAGGTTTTTGGAGATGTGACAGTTTTCTTCCCCCCCCCCCCCCCCCCCAGTAAGGTAGCCGTGTTTGGACTTCAGGGAGTTTGTCTGTCTGTGTGGTTGGTTGTTCAGCTGGTTTGGTTGGTTTCGTTAGTTTCTTTGGTTTTGTGTGTGTTTGTGTGTCGATTGTTTGTGCATGCTTTTCT
>CM060320.1:4779432-4784432 GCA_030674155.1 Stramonita haemastoma
CACTCCACTGAAAGTCCTTCGATGAGACAATAAACTGAGGCCCCGTGGGGAGAGCGCGTCGAACATCTTTTGCACACGTTAAAATCTGTTCCGTCTTTAAGAAGAGTAGGCCATTGTGTGCCGGTGGGAATATCGGCTGGATGACAAAATTTACAAAACCGCATGCACACGGGGACCGGCTGTAAAAAAAGCAGTCGCGTGCTTAATCCATCATCGCCGAAATAAAAGAATAAATCAATACATGAATTAGATACACAAAACACACACACACACACACACACACACACACACACACACACACACACACACACACACACCGTTTATTTTAAGGCAAGGTGGAAGAAAAGAAGGGTGCGAGTAAGAGTTTGAAAATAGAAACGAGAACATTATTTTCCATTGTAGCCAACAGGACATGGACATTTTTCTGGGGTTTTTTTGTTTTTTGTTTTGCTTCTCTGCTGCAAGTTGTAAGATGATTATGTTGCTATGTAAGAGGAACGTGTTGCTATCAATTGTTATCCTGTTGTAAGTTATGAATCAGATGTTTCGCACAGTGTATCAGCCGAATATTTATTTATATTTTGTGAGTGCTGCGTGAAAGATGTGTCAGGGATGGGTGTGATTAAGGGAATAACGAGTTGACATCTGTCATGATTTTTGTAGTCATTCATTGTACTCTTTTTGTCACTAATTATGATTTGAGTTCTAGATATATCGTTGTTTTGTGAATATTGACATGCTTATGATTATGAGCCAAGACAATGTATCAATTTTTGTGAGTTATACACCAATCACTTGTTTGTTGGTCGTTATGAATGATGTGTTTGTTACGGTTTTGCAATTCATGTGCGAAGTAGGGTTTTTTTTTGTTTGTCTGCTTGGTTTTCTTTTGAGGGGGGGGGGGGGGGGGTGTGTGAATAGATATTCAAATTTTGTCGTAAATGTTACTTGAATGATTGGTATGGTCTGTGAGCTAAAGATTAAGTACTTACAGTTTTGGGAGTTGTTGTAGTAGTTGTTGTTGTGCGTGCCCAGCTTAACACCCGGGGGTCACCCAGAATGTGCATCTGACTCGATCATCCCACCTGGGAATCACTGTGAGATTGAAAGTACACACTGGATGAAAAAAAATAGCGTGTAGGACTGTTTTCAATACCTCATGTATGCATGCAAGCATGTGTGTATGCATGTGTGTAATTATGTATGTATGTATGTATGTATGTATGTATGATGTATGTATGTATGTATGTATGTATGTATGTATGTATGTATGTGTGTGTGTGTGTGGTGTGTGTGTGTGTGTGTGTGTGTGTGTGTGTGTGTGTGTGTGTGTTGTGTGTATGTATGTATGTATGTGTATGTGTGTGTATGTATGTTTGTATGTATGTATGTATGTAGTATGTATGTAGTATGTATGTATGTAGTATGTATGTACGTATGTACGTATGTACGTTCTTTCATTTCGAGATAATGGAACAAGCACTCAAGTGTTTTTTTACATCTAGTCCCCGCATGCATGCAGTTTTGTAAATTTTGTCATCCGTTCCCACCGGCACACAATGGCCTACTCTTCCAAAAAAGCGGAACGGGGTTCAACATGCGCGCAAGATGTTCTGCGTGCGTTCATCATACACAGGACCTCAGTCTATAGTGCCATTACACATCACGCAGGCAGCCATACTCAGACTTCAGGGGTTGTTAATGCTAAGCGCTTGTCATGGCTGAAGACAATCTTCATGTGAACATTCACAACATAACACAGTAGACCCCGGCAGTGGCATGTGAGGCTGACAGTTTTGTTGTGGTGTGTGACTGCTTCAGTTTTTCTTCTTAGCTTCGTTGTCGAACGCTCAGACAGCAGCTATGGTTGTCTGTCATATGGCGAAAATGCGTTGCGCTGCCGTTAAGTGCCTGACATGTCAGGCCCAGCGCACCCGACTTTTGTGTGGGAGAGAATATTAATTTATAGTCTTTCTGGGGAAAAGGGTCTAACCACTAGGCTATCCCGTCCCCCGTGTGTGTGTGTGTGTGTGTGTGTGTGTGTGTGTGTGTGTGTGTGTGTGTGTGTGTGTGTGTGTGTGTGTGTGTGTGTGTGTGTGTGTGTGTTCTTGAGTCATGAGTTGAAGCTGTTTTGTCATTGTATGGGTAAGTTGTGTGTTTCTGTTTGGTTTGCGCGTTGTTCATTGAGTGTTTGATATGGTTGTGTTGTTACACGTGTAAGAGTTTTGAATTGAGATCGTAAATTGATATTCATTATTGCTTTCGAAGTAAATGAAATGTGCATTTATATTGTTACTCGTGTGTTGAATACATTGTGTGGTTTTGCGAGTGACTCATAAAATGTGTGTTACGGTGTGTATGTTGTGAATTAGATATTTTGGTATTAATTTGTATGAGGTGAATTAGATATTTATTACAGTTTCGTGAGATACAAATTGATATTGATGTGATTTCTTTGAGGTTTGAACTAGAGGTTTGTTATTATGTATGGTTGATTGATGATTGTTTGTATTGATGAGATAACGAAATGTTTGTGGTATTGATGGTATATATGATGATGGGTATGAACGAAATGTTTGTTTATAGTATTTGAGTGAGGTATGAACGAAATGTTTGTTATGTATTTGATGAGGTATGAACGAAATGTTGTATGTTTTTAAAATGTATATTTGATGAGGTATGAAACGAAATGTTATGTTATGTATTTGATGAGTGAGATGAACTAAATGTTTGTTATGTATTGTGAGATGACAAGTGAATGAACAAATGTTTGTTATGTATTTAGTGAGATATGAACTAAAGTTTTCTGTTTAGGATGAGAGATGAATTTACGTTTGTTACGTTGTTGATGAAGTCTGAACGTAAAGGTTTGTTTAGCTTTGTGGCAGATAGGAGCCGAAGATGTGTTGGTTTTGTGAATGATGAGTTGAGTGTGTCAGTGTGTTTGAACCACCAAGGCCAGTTCTGAAATGTGTTAATGTGCATGTGGTGATGATGTGGCTCTTAACCTACTTCTCCTCCCCCTCCCTCCCATTTCTTCATCTTACTTCCCCACGTCTCTCTCTCTCTACAATCAGTCAAATCAATGTTATTAAAAGCTACACATTTTCAAATGTGTGTGTGTGTGTGTGTGTGTGTGTGTGTGTGTGTGTGTGTGTGTGTGTGTGTTGTGTGTGTGTGTGTGTTGTGTGTATGTGTGTGTGTGATGAGTAGAGAGAGAGAGAGAGAGAGAAGAGAGAAGAGAGAGAGAGAGAAGAGAGAGAGAGAGAGAGAGAGAGAGAGAGAGGGAGGATGACGCTGTCATTGCTGCTGCTGTTGTTGTTGTTGTTGTTGCTGCTGCTAATGATGATGATCATGATGATGATGACTCTTCTGCTCCTACTGTTGCTGATGGTGATGAGAATGATGATGGTGATTTTGCAGAAGGCAGTATTCAAATGTTATAGAAGTTTACTTTTACAAAAGAATACACACAGACACTGATAGACAGACAGACAAACAGACACACACACACGCACGCACGACGCATACATGCACACACACTACACACACGCCGCGGACACACACACACATACAAACAACCGCGCGATACACACACACACACACACACACACACACACACACACACACGCACGCACACTCGACTCTCTCTCCCTCCTCACACACACACACACACGCACACGCAGACACACACACACACACACCACACACACACACACACACACACACACACACACCGATCCGAATCATTCCTGATCTTTGCAGACAAATAACCAACACCCCCCAAAGAAAACAACAACAAAAAACAAAACCCAAACCAAACAACGAAAAAAAACCAACCCAACAACCCACCAAACAAAAAGCCCACAGAAAAGGACAAACTTAATGAAAATAATGACGGGCGTATGTTCGGCCTCGATGTCCTCTTATTTTTCCTTCTGTAATCTACATACACACGCACGCACGCACGCACGCACGCACGCACGCACGCACGCACCACACACACCACACACACACACACACACACACACACACACACACACACCACACCACACACAGGGGGAACGGATAGCCTAATGGTCAGAACATTGCGCTCGCAATTTGACGACCCAGGTTCGAGTCCGGTCGAAAGATTTTTCTCCTGGAGTTAACCATCAGTGCTGACTCCACTCTCCCCAAAAGTCCTTCGGATGAGACTTTAAACCGAGGCCCCGTGTGCGAACGCACGCAGAACATCTTGCGCACACGTTAAATCCTGTTCCGCTTTTCGTACGAGTAGGCCATCGTGTGCCGGTGGGAACAGATGACATTTACAAAACTGCATACACATGGGGACTGGATGTAAAAAAGCACAAGAGTGCTTATTCCATTATCCTCGATGTAAAAGAATAAATCAAATCAAATTACACACACGCACCACACACACACACACACGCACATATGCACGCACGTACGCACGCATGCACGCACACTCACAACACACACATCATTGTGTACGTGTGTGTGAAAGAAGAGAGAGAGAGAGAGAGAGAGAGAGAGAGAGAGAGGAGAGCGAGAGCGAGAGAGAGAGCGCAGAGATGCATGGTGTCATTATAAACAGGAAACCCCAGTCACAAATGAATGATGTAGTTTACAAAATATCCAGAGTAACCACATCAACAACAAAAAACCACATCGACGACACCCGAACAAAAAGCAAAGCACAAAAAATAGAAGGGGAAAGGAAGAAAAAGAAGAAAAAAAAAGCCAGAACCATGGTGGGGAGACAGACAACTGCACGTAGGAGATCTTTTAGAGTGTGAAATATGTTGAAGTAGTTTACATGACATACACACATACGCACGCACGCGCGCGCACGCACGCACGCCGCCACGCACGCACACCCCACCCACACACACAAACACAAACACACACACTCGACATACAGATGTGCATACACAGGTGGATAGTCAAAATAATATTTCAAAACATTTATTGGCACTGGTTTCGCGCGCACGCGC
>CM060320.1:4791932-4799432 GCA_030674155.1 Stramonita haemastoma
ACACTTTTTTAACAAGGCAGCAAAAAACCCCTACCAGATCTAACTCCCTTTTCAACACACTTTGCACGCTTAAACACACAAAAACAAAACAAATAATCCCCAAAATCCATCCCCCCAAATAAAAAAAAATCCCCCCCCCCCCATCAGATCTAACTCTTTTTCAACACACTTTGCACACTTCAACACACAAGCCACCCCCCCCCCCAACCCAAAAGCCCCCCCTACCTAAAAGCAGACAGAAATCTCCTAAATCCCCCACACAGTATTTCCTAACCCCTTATTTATTTTTTTATTTTATTCTTTTATATCGAGGATAACAGAATAAGCAATCATGTGCTTTTTTTCATCCGGTCCCCATGTGTATGCAGTTTGGTAAATATTGTCATCTGTTCCCACCGGCACACGATGGCCTACTCTTACGAAAAGCGGAACAGGATTTAACGTGTGCCCCTCCCCCCCCAGCTGTGTTTGCTTGCTTCCCTCAGAGCTTGATGGAGAAGGAGGCCCCACAGGAGCAGCCCTGCTCAGCCTGGGGGTTGTCTGTGATGCAGAATGCTGACCGGATCAGCTCTGTCTGGTAATCCACAGTGCTGCCCTTCACATAGTCCAGAGAGTCCCTGTCTATCACCACCCGCACCCCCTCCTTCTCAAACACCCTGCAACATTAACACAGCAGTAGGGGGGTGCTGTTATATATGTGTGTGTATATATATATATATATATATATATATATATATATATATATATATATATATATATATATATATATATATATATAATATATATGGAAAAGAAACTGTGGATCTATTGTCTAATACTTTCAGAAAAAATTATCTCTTTTTTTTGCTTTTGTTTGTTTGATTTGATAGAAATGCAGGAGTTGTTATGAGTATTTCTTTTACTCTGGACAATCATGATCACCACACCCCCCACTACCACCCTCCTCCTCCTCCTCACCATCACCATTATCATCATCACCATAATCATCACCATCCTCCTCCTCCTCATCATCATCCTCACCACCACCACCCATACCATCATCATCATCCTCACCACCATCATCATCATCATCATCATCATCATCATCATCATCATCATCATCATCATCATCATCATCATCATCATCATCATTATACCCTTACTAGCCATGGCAAACAGTCCAAGTAATGCATCATCACCATCATTTTCATCATCATGATCTTGACCACCACCACCACCACCACCCTCCTCCTCCTCACCATCACCACCATCATCACCACCACCACCTTCACCAACCCTGGCACACCAACAATCTGGACAACATCCAGTACACTACTGCATATATATATATATATCTATACATGTGTGTGTGCAGGGCCTGCAGGGTGCTGCCTCAGCAGGCTACACCCCATACCTGTGTACACCCCATACCTGTGTACACCACATACCTGTGTACACCCCATACCTGTCTACACTCCATACCTGTCTACACCCCATACCTGTCTACACCCCATACCTGTCTACACTCCATACCTGTCTACACCCCATACCTGTCTACACCCCATACCTGTCTACACCCCATACTTGTGTACACCCCATACCTGTGTACACCCCATACCTGTGTACACCACATACCTGTGTACACCACATACCTGTGTACACTCCATACCTGTCTACACCCCATACCTGTCTACACCCCATACCTGTCTACACCCCATACCTGTCTACACCCCATACCTGTCTACACCACATACCTGTCTACACTACATACCTGTCTACACTACATACCTGTCTACACCACACTACATACCTGTCTACACCACATACCTGTCTACACCCCATACCTGTCTACACCACATACCTGTCTACACTCCATACCTGTCTACACTCCATACCTGTCTACAACTCCATACCTGTCACACACATACCTGTCTACACCACACCACATACCTGTCTACACACACATACCTGTCTACACTACATACCTGTCTACACCACACTACATACCTGTGTACACTCCATACCTGTCTACACCACATACCTGTCTACACCACATACCTGTCTACACTACATACCTGTCTACACCACATACCTGTGTACACTCCATACCTGTCTACACCACATACCTGTCTACACCACATACCTGTCTACACCACATACCTGTCTACACTCCATACCTGTCTACACCACATACCTGTCTACACTACATACCTGTCTACACCACATACCTGTCTACACCACATACCTGTCTACACTACATACCTGTCTACACCACATACCTGTCTACACCACACCCATACCTGTCTACACTCCATACCTGTCTACACCACATACCTGTCTACACCACACCACATACCTGTCTACACCACATACCTGTCTACACCACATACCTGTCTACACCACACCACATACCTGTCTACACCACATACCTGTCTACACCACATACCTGTCTACACCACACCACATACCTGTCTACACCACATACCTGTCTACACCACATACCTGTCTACACCACATACCTGTCATCCTCATGGACCTGGTCGTCCAGCTCAAACTTGTACTGGAACCCTGAACACCCCCCACCCTCCACCTGCACTCTCAGGAACGAGGGCCACCTGAGGTCACCGCTTCAGCTGCTGTTACACAGACACATAGACACACAGACACAGATGTGAGAGAAATAGGACATATACAATTATATTTATAGAGGGTAGTAGATTAAGTACAATGACATGTGTGCATTGATCAGTTGAGTTAAAGGGTCAGTGGGTTTGTGAGCTCCTTAGGTTTTTTAGTGTGTTTTTTTTAAACAATTTAAATGCTTAGGTTGGTTGGTCTTTTGGCTAGTAGGTCAGCTAATGTGTTATAGAGGTATCCAGGTGGTCTGTTTATTACCTAATCTCTAGGTAGTTTGTGGGTCAGTTTACCCAGCTACTTATTTGCTTAGTTACTTGCTTGCTTGCCTATTTGCTTTGCTTCCTTTAATTAATACTAATAACACAGTTTGCTGCTATGCTTACTTAGTTAATCACTAAGTTATAAGATGTGTGTGTGTGTGTGTGTGTGTGTGTGTGTGTGTGTGTGTGTGTGTGTGTGTGTGTGTGTGTGTGTGTGTGTGTGTGAATTTGTGCATGTTGCTGATGATGTACACATTGAGAGTGATCTTTTTTTTTTATTTGACTTGAGGTGAACAAAAAATCTATATAAAAAGATAAGTATGATCACCAAAATGTCTCAAACTCAGGAATGATCACTTTTCTTAATGTCACTTTTTAAATGTAAATTATAACATAAACCAAAGTCAAGGGAAGCAATCACAAATAAGTTATAAAAAAGAGAGTGAAAAGATTTATTTCCCTTGTACACTATTTCATTTGGTCTGACAGCTTTTCACTGTGCTGAAACACTTCCTGGGATACTTAAGAAAAAAAAAAAGTTTTTGAATAACTGAATCATTGAATAAACTGTAACATGGTTAGTTTAGGTTAGTCTATACTAGAAACCACCTTATAATGATAAGTCCAAGCACAGCATTAATAATGAAAGTGTATATTAAAAAAGACAAAGCATTCAAAACAATATATAATTAAAAAAAACAAAAAAACGGGGAAATAGTGCATGAATGTGCATGCACAAACACAGCTGGGGCATTGGTTTGTGTTGTGTGGGTCGAGTGCAAGAGCTTTGATTTGTTTTTTGCGAGATATTGCGCTGTATAAATTCCATGTATTATTATTATTATTAAACACACACAGACACACACATACTAGACAAACAGACTGAGACACACTTAAACACACATCACTGCTATGTGAACAGACATAAAATTGAAGACCAACACACACACACACACACACACACACACACACACACACACACACACACACACACACACACTATACTGTTTGATTGCCCTGTGCTCATTGCCTCATATAAAAGCAAAGGGATAGATCTAAGGGAAAAAATACAGAAATTTCCAAAGCGTTCTGTATGATTCCGAGTCGCATGTCCTAGTATCAGTTGCAGCAAGTATATGCTGTCACCAGTAGGTCAGTTACTATAAATGAAATTGTATAAACTTATCATCATCCATTATATTCTTTATCCTTTCATTTTTTCCCCTCATCCCCTTTTCAGTGCATTCTTAACGTGAATGTACCATTGTCTAAATCACCTTGTAGTGAACGGACATTAAACCAAAGAGAAGAAGAAACACACACACACACACACACACACACACACACACACACACACACACACACACACACACACACACACGGAATGGATTTACAAAATTTACAAAACTGCATACACACAGGGACTGGATGTCAGAAAAGCACATGATGAATGCTCATTCCATTATCCTCAAAATAAACGAATAAACAAAATTAACAAACACACATACATCAGTAACATTACAGCTGTCTATACCTTATTAGTTGCCTGCAACTTCTGACACATATAATGTTCTTTTATTCAAATGAAAAATCCTTTTCTTTCTTTGTTTTTCTGTATTTAATTTATCTATTTCTTCCATTATTCATACAAAACACACAAACACACAAACACACACACACACACACACGCACACACACACACACACACACACAACACACACACACACACACACACACACACACACAATTACTGCAGGGACCTCTGAAGAGTGCTCAACAAGGATCTGAAACTCGAGTCAGGTCAGCCTGTCAGGACAAAGGCATGGTCCTTACTTAATTATTCCCCAAATGATGCCTTGAAGATTATCTTGTAGTGAACTTTTTTTTCTGCTTGGTTTTTCAGTCTGTTGAGGACTACCTGCAGCATGATCTTGCTAGGATGACTTATGAGACTGATGGTTCTGTAGTTCTGGCATTTCTTGAGGTTTCCTTTCTTTGGCAGGGGTATTACAAGAGACTGTGTCCATTCTTTTGGCCATTCTTTGGTGTCGTGGATCTTCTGACAAAGTTCTGTGAATCGCCTTGCTGTTTCATTCCCTCCATTTTTTATGAGTTCAGCTGGGATGTTATCAATTCCAGGGGACTTCCCCTTCTTCAATTGTTTAATAGCTGCATCTACTTCACACCTTAGTATTGGTGGGTCTTTATCTTGGTGTTCAGGGGGTTTGTCAGAAACTATGTTGGTATCTGGGCGTAGTGGGTAGTTGTACAATCCCTCACAGTATTCTGTCCAGCGTTGGAGGATGGCATTGTTTTCCGTTAAAAGATTTCCTTCTTTGTCTTCAATAACAGAGGCTTTAGGCTGTGTGGTTTTTCGTTAGTGCTTTCAAAGTGTCGTAAGCTGTTTTGCTGTTTCCCTTGGTCATTCCAGCTTCGATGTTGTTGCATTGTTTTCTATCCACCCTTCTTTGGCTTCTCTCATCTTTTTCCTCACTTCTCTGTGGCTATCCATGTACTTCTTGTAAGCTTCTTGACTTGTGAACTTTTGTTTCTTAAGTTCTCTTCTTTTGTCGCAGAGGTCAAGAACCTCATTTGTCACCCAGGGTTGTTTCTTTGTTCTGCTTCTTCCTAATGTTTCTTCTGCTGCTGTCGTTAGCACTTCTTTGATGTTGTTGGCCAATGTGTCCACATCATTGTCGATGGCTGTGAGTGCGGCGAACTTTCCTCCTATGTTGGCTTGGAAGATCTCAACCACTGTTGGGTCTTTGAGTTTTTGCAGGTCGAATCTTATGCGACTGGCAGAAGAACAAGCGGGCTTTAGACCAAAACGCAGCACAATGGAACAAATTTTCAATCTGAGAATTCTGATAGAGAAGCATCTCCAACACCAAAAAGACTTGTACCACAATTTCATAGACTTCAAAAAGGCCTTTGACAGGGTATGGCATGACGGCCTCTGGCAAGTACTCAGGCACTTCAACATTGACAGCTGCCTAATTGAAGTTATCAAGGCTCTGTACGAGAACGCAAAAAGTGCAGTTTTCATGAACAACCACGTGGGCGAGTTCTTCAAGACCACGGTTGGGGTTCGCCAGGGCTGCCTTCTCTCACCTGTACTCTTCAACCTCTTCCTCGAAAACATCATGACAGAGACACTGCAAAACCACCACACTTCCATCTCCATTGGTGGAAGACCCCTTTGCAACCTCAGATTTGCAGATGACATTGACCTCATGGGCAGCAGCAAACAAGAACTGCAAATCCTCACAGACAATTTAACAGATCGAGCGAGCGCATACGGCATGGAGGTCAGTACAGAGAAATCAAAGATCATGGTCAACAGCGCAAGTAATGACATCACGGAAATAAAGATGAATGGAGAAACACTAGAAGAGGTGAGCCAATTCAAATACTTAAGCTCCATCCTAACAAAAGATGGTACATCAAACAATGAAGTGAAAGCTCGGATTGCAACAGCAACATCTGCTCTAGTCAGACTCGAGAAGATCATCAGAAGCAACAACATCAGCTTCGGCACCAAATACCACCTTTACAAATCCCTCGTGATATCTATCCTCCTATATGGCTGTGAATCATGGACTCTGACAGCAGAGTTAGAGAGGAGAATCCAAGCATTCGAGAACAAGTGCCACAGAAGACTTCTCAAAATATCATACAAAGAACACAAGACCAATAACTATGTGAAAGAAGAAATCAAAAAGCGTGTGGGCCCCCAAGAGCCTTTGCTCTCCACCATAAAGAGGAGAAAGCTGATGTGGTTTGGTCACACCACAAGACACAACACCCTAGCAAAAACCATCCTGCAAGGAACAGTCGAGGGCAAGAGAAGAAGAGGCCGCCAAAAGAAATCATGGGTTGACAACATCAAAGACTGGACTGCCCAACCCCTACAACACCTCCTACTAGCCACACAGGATCGTGAAGCATGGAAAAAGATCTCTGTTGCGTCTTCTCTCATGTCCCCCCTACGTCCTTTGGGACATGGGACTGAGTGAGTGAGTGAGTGTGAACTTTTTTTCTTTTTTTTTTAAATCTTTAACAAAAATCCTTATTATGAGAATTAAGTTGTAACTGGTTACCTGCACTTGCTATATTTTCTCAATATATATAAAAATCTGTGAGTGAGTGAGTGAGTGAGTGAGTGAGTGAGTGAGTGTGTGTGTGTGTGTGTGTGTGTGTGTGTGTGTGTGTGTGTGTGTGTGTGTGTGTGTGTGTGTGTGTGTATGTGTGTGTGTATGTGTGTATATATCATGTGTGTGTGTGTTAATGAATGTATGGGCAGGCACCTGTGCATGCTTGCATTATGCATGTGTGCATACATGTCTGTGTTACCTTGACACAGGAGTCCGACAGTTTGAGCTCTGCCTCTTTCTGACTGGCCTGTGTGTCGTCAAGAGTTTGTGACGCTGTGGAGCACAGTCCGTGACTTGGCACTGACAGCGATGGTGGCACTCTGCCAGGTGACTGCAACGATGATGACATCTGCCATGCTGACAATGCCAGACTTCTGCACATGGAGACACAACATGTTAACAATAGCAAACAGCCTCAGTGAGTATATCATATGTCTATTACAAACAGCCTCAGTGAATCTGTCTATGTT
>CM060320.1:4804432-4824432 GCA_030674155.1 Stramonita haemastoma
GCATTAAAATTCATTTCTCATCAATGGCAGTATTTTTGTAATTCTTTCCACCAACTTTGACTTTTTTCTAGCGGAATAAAGTTTCATTCAGTTATGGGAACACACGTTAAAAACAAATACGTTTTGGAGTCATAGCAAGTTGTCCTGAAGTTTTTCATTTTGCTATATTTCAGCTGCGAGCCGGCTACCCAACCCTAACTCCAGCCTTTTTTTGCTGAAGGGGGAGGTAGGCTTTTCCCAATGCTCTGGCCAGCAGTGACAAAATGACCGACCAACTGACTTTTGAATTCTTACACCATCTTTTAAAATAGTTCATATCACAGTATGTTCAATCCAATACGCTTTTAAAACACAGGTAACAAAAAGCTAACCTCTAGCCTGTAATCTTTACAGCCAGAAAGCAGACATCCACCAGTAAGTATGTGTAATTATATCAACTTGTAAGTTGTGTAAACTTTGTATTTTTCTCATAAAAAAGTAGTTGAGTAGTCAAGTGCCAGTGGTGTGTGCTCACCCTAAACTTTTTCAGGCACGTTTTCGTTTTGTACAACGCTGCTATGACAACATGTAACATGGAAATAAACTGGTTACAAAAACATTTTCGCTGATCCTTTAAAGGAACACCAAAATTTCCTCCTATCATTTAAGAGCAAAACAAAAGTACATACTACTGGCAAATGGGTTTTCAGTTCACCTTTCATGGCAGTAAATCCAACTGGATCAAATCAAATCAAATTTTTCACTTCCAGATGGTACATTGAATAAGCATTGATTTCCCTTTTTTCATCAAGCCATCTATCTAAAGAAAAAAAAGAAACAAAAAACAAAAAACCAACAAAAACCAAACAACAAAACAAACAAAGAAAAAAACCCAAACAAAAGAAAAAACCCCAAACAAACAAAAAACAAAAAAACATTTCACCAACATTTATTAAGTAACATGATTTCAACAGCCTTAAAAATAAGATATGCCTATAATACAGACAATAACAAAGACAACCAAAAAAATACCCCACTCAAAAGTCACACACACACACACACACACACCACACACACACACACACACACACACACACACACACCACACACACCACACAACACGGTTCGCGCGCTCGTCCACACACACGTATGCACGTACGCTCATGCACACATTAAAATTTTTTTTTAAATCATATAGTGTCAAACAAACAGCTTATATCAGTTACAATGTCACCAATACCATTAATTTAAGATTAAAAAAAAAAGAATCCATGAAATGTCAATAAGCATTTTATGCCAGATTACAATATCTCCATACTTCAGTTCATACTTTATATATTAGAGGGAAGAAAAAGAAAAAAAACAACAACAATACCATATGATAATACCCATCACCATGAGAGGAAATAACAACACTAACAAACATACAAATAAACAAACAGAAAAACAAACAAACAAAAAAAAACAAAACAAACAAAATAAACACAAACAAAAACAGGGAAGGGGGGAGGGGGACGGATGGGGAGGAGGAAGGGGGAAAACACAAACAGCAAACAGAAGAATTATTGTAATGATTTATTATTGTATTAATAAATAAAAGTCCCTACGCATACGAACAAAAAACAAAACAAAACCCACACAAACAAAACAAAAAAAGAAGAAAGAAAGAAAGGCCTCAACCACTAACCAAAATAATGTAAAATTATAACTGGAAAAGAGCTGCGATGTACATTTCAAAATAATGCACATAAATTTTGTCCCTGAGGTAATAAAATAGGGGGAGGGGGCAGCAAACAAAGCGGAAGATATTACTGTATGACTTGACTACCAGATACAATGCAAAACTACTAAGAATGACACACAAAAGGAGAGTTGAAAAACATGGCAAAGCCACGACCTTCAGGTTGTTATCAGACATGAACAGGCAACAAGCTAGCACATACACCATCCTTCATCTGAAGGGAACATATGGGCAATGCTTGGAATAGTACATGAAACTAAACCATTACACAACTGCTAAGGTAAAGACAAAAAAAAGCAACAACAACAAATATTGAACCATCAAATACTAAACAAAAAAACCACCATTACTGAAAAAAAACATGTACATGTAAAAGCGCTGTGTAACTTATTCAAGAAAGGGCAATGTTATGCTTGGAAGAAAATTATAATTTTACTGGGTCAATTTAGTGTTACTATGCTTGCTGATTATGAAGTAAAAAATGCGAAAAGCATCCTAATGGTGAAGAAAAAATACACAACAAACTCGTGTCCCTTACAGCTGGGAAACATCAGCCCAATACAGGCAAATGCTTCAGGAGCGAAATCATAATAATGAATGTTTATAGCCCTACCAACCGCGAAAGCCATCTTAGGGCTGTCACCTCAGTTTCAGTGGCTTCAGCAACTAACCAGTTTCAAACCAACACATCCTAATACTTTGAAATATCCACACAGTCCATCCGAAAAATACAACATTGGCCAAAAAAAGCAACAGCACCAGACTGTGCTGAGGATGCCAGCCATTTCCCTTAATCTATTATCTCCAGATTACAAAAAGTACCGTAAAAAAAGGATAAATATGCTATAGTACAAAAATATAATAAAAAGCGCCACATGGGCAAATACCACAGCAGAATGGACATCGTGTGTAAATCCCAGTGTCTAAGTACTCACTATCTGGTCGCCAGAACAAACAAAAACAAAAACAAAAAACACAGGCAAGTGTCATTTAATGAAAATAGAAAATTGAAAGAGTTGCTTGAAAAAAGGCAGGAGAGTGGACTGGGAAGGCAGAAAAAAGCACAAGAACATTATAGAATGATAAGGAGAAAGAGACAAGAGAGAGATAGAAAAGTGGAAAATCTAGCACAGAGTTTCCAGAAGGTGGGATGCTATTCATTCCGAAAGAGCCCCGGCATCCCGCGGGGGCAGGAGCAAAATCATGAGGTTACACAAGTATTGATGTCCGGCTATGTCGGAATGTTTTATAAGTAGAGTTTGGTTACAGCCCATTGACAATGCCCACATTCTACCAGATACAATGAAAAGGTAAAGGCATCAGCAATAAATTATTTCACTTTGTGCTCAGTACTTCAAATTTAAGTCATAAAAAAGCAAGAATGAAAGGAACATAGGCTCTTCACAATTAAGCCCTAGAAAGATATGGTAAATTTTCCTACAAAATATGTGATGGAAAAGGAGATAAGTAGAAAGAGAAAGTACCTGAAATACAAGACTGACTGTCCACCAGCATCCTTGCTGAAATGCCTTTTCTGTATCAAAGTTTAATGCACGCAAACCCCCCAAACATTTATACAGCCAAGTGTTTGTACAACTGCTTGTTTACAGTTACGATCAGCTACTAAAGCAAAACACACATGCTCAGCTTTGTCGTTTCACACAACCCAGGTTTTATGTAAACACACAAGTTAGCAAGAAGGGTTGAACAAAAAAAACTCAAACCTGTGCCACACTGCATTATCAGTGATCTGCTAGAATACATTATTTCACAACATTTGGTACACTGGAACTTTGGAATAATATACACATTTGAAGTGAAGTTTCACAATTGCGACAAAACATTCATGTACAGAACAGATCCAGTAGAAATGTTGGACAAATACAAGAAAGTCGACAAAAAATCATGCAGCAATTAGCGCCGATTGATGTGAAATCTGTCATTTTAGTTTTGCCAATACAACCAGTTTTTTGTGGGGCTTCCAACCTTCTTTCCCTATTTCATATTTTTTTTTTTCTGTTTGTTCCATAAAAAAATTACATGGACCTCTAAACTGTTTCTCTTCATTTTATTTCCTTTTTGGATTTAATTGCTCGAAAAGAAAAAAAGGCTGGTATGAATACATTTGCGCTGACAAATGGAAATCAAAGACTACTGGGAGAGATGCAGATGGAGCAGTCTATCAACGGGCTGGGAGTGCTATGACCTGGGTAACGAGCATGTCCCCGAGCTACAGCAAAGCAACAGACAAGGAAATCGGAATAGAACACATCAAAAGCATGCCTGTAATCATATTATCTACGTATAACATAAAAGACAAAAACATTTACCATACCACATTTTGTAGAATAAAAGGTAAAGGTAAAAGTGTTCCCATAACCTATGTGTATTGGAGGACATGCGATTTAATAAGAGTAGACGCCATAGAAGGAGGTAAAAGACCTCAGCTTCTCTAGAGGCCAGCATATTGAAGGTGGCGCCCATCTCCTCTCCCTCCCTGCTTCACTTATCTGCTTGTTAACCATGCTCATTGCTGCTTAACCTTAGCTAGGGTAACTTGAGCGTTTTGATTACTGAGCTATACCATATCTAAATAACAAAAGAAAAAAATAACTCAAAGTTTAAGATATACGCCAATTTTTCACAATCAAAATACCGCAATCTTTTTCTTAATTTGACATTCCAATACTTCCTACACCTCCAGCCTTTTAAAAAGCAATGGCGAGTTTATAAAGTCGGTGTTGGTTACAAAAGCAAAGCCAGCTATTTCTTTAAACTACACAGACATACAGGATTTTAACTTCATGTCATTTGGGTAACTGCTATTCTCCACTTTCCTCCACCCCCAAAATACAAACCACACACACAAGGGTGTGCAACTTTTGGGTAGGCTGCACAATGTAGCACACACTGCTGGCGATCAATACTGGAAACAGGCCATTCCCTTATACAACCCCTCGCCCACACACACACACCACACCCACAACACCACACACCCACTCAACAGACATCTACCCCTAATTTTAATACCCCCTGATTTCTGTAATGAATACCCCAGTTTCCCAGCACCTTCCCCCAATGATTATTCATTAATGCATTCTAAAACTAGCACCTCCTACTTCTGTTTTTAGATAAATCTTAAATGCACACCTTTCAACTAGTTATTCCATCATTCAAAAACACCTTCCTTACTTCTGTTTTTAGATACACTTTTTTTTTCTAAAAGGCTCCCCACCTCCACCCACCCCTGAAGCTAGTCAGAAGTTTGCCTGTCCCCTATCGTCATCCTCAGTCTTTACACCTCTTTCCCCATCACTTATACCAGAACATTTTATCACCCCTCGATCTTCCTAGCATCCTTTTCTGAAAAATTCTCGGCACCCCTCCTACCAACCCAGAAGAAAAAAAATGTCTTAACCACTGTGTCAGCATATACCATTATCCACCTGCCTTTTGTGTCCACATGTAGGGCCAGGGTTAGTGTTGGGTTATTGTTAGAGTTAGTGTTTAAAGTTAGTAGGGGCAAGGGTTGTCTGTCAGATGGTCTGTCTGAAGTTAGAATCCATGTGGACACAATAGCACGTCGACAACTGGTATGTAGCTAAAGATACGATGTTATGCACATTTTAAAACATGGACCCCCTTTAGACGAGTAGGCCATCGTGTGCCTGTTGGAATGAATAACTACGTGCACAAAGAGACTGGATGTAAAAAAACATACCAGCACTTATTGGATTATCCTTGAAATAAAAGTTTAGATAATAAATGAATAGTGTATAGCTCGCAATAACAGGAAGCTTTAAATCGGAATCACCCTTTCTATAAAAAGCCATGGCTACACATGGATATGGCTATCACAAATTTACAGCTTAGCTGTAAAAATATTTCAGGCCTCAAACATTTTTGAATCCATTAAAAAATACGAGCCCCCTCCCCCAAAAAAAATAACCATGTAAGAAAAATGTCTACCAGTCATCCTTTTTTGTGTCTCACTGCTCTAAATGTGTATCCAAACCCCTACTAAACACCCCTTTCCCTCCTTCCCTCTCCTTCCAACCTGATGTCTCCTCCCCACAACTACCCCCTTCACTTACACACACACACACACACACACACACACACACACACACACACACACACACACACACACACACACCACTATACAAAACTAATTTTGAATTTTTTTTTAATGCTACACTACATACAATCTGACTTATTACTGACTGACTTGTACTTGTTTAGTATAAACGAATATGTATAGCTCGCAATAACAGAAGCTTTAAATCGAATTTGTACTTGATACTACACACAGGAATGATATACTTCTGCCAATATCTGAACTGTCCCGATATGCTAGTGTTTGGGAAAGCACATATTTCCCAAGAGCAACAAATCCCGAATGACTAGGATTTATTATTTTCCCCAAGAAATTATTTGGTTTTTGAGCAAGTCCGTCTACTTCAGCCAAAATCAAAGCCTATTTCACTATCTATTTTCCTATTCCTTTTCTTGAGGTATCTGACACTTCACTTCCCAACGACCATTTAGGTTATGGAACACATTTACCCGTTTTCTAATGGCTGAAAAAACTATAAAAAAAACATTGGGATATAGCATATGAGCCATGAGCATGAGCATAAAGTGACATTAATAGAAATGTTCTGCATTTTTCTTGGCTTTTGATTTTTAAAAAACTTTCTAAATTTACCATCATTTTTCATTGGTACTTTGTACACTTTATCTCCTTAAAAACATCAACAAACCTTAAGCAAATTTCCTATAAGTATTAATGAGCTACTCTTTTGCCACCTTGCCACACAAGGGGGTGGGGTTGGGGGGTGGGGGTTAATGTCTAAGAGTAATCTGAGAAAGTTCTTAAAAATAATTCTCCAAAAGACAGCATTTTTTTCTACCACAGAAATCTTAGTGTTAACCCCATCATTCAAAAAAGTATATAGCATGACATATACTCATAAAAACTATTTTCCCATACATTTCCAATGGACAGTAATGGGCAACTCTTGTACCACCTTGCCACACATGGGGAGGGGGGAGGGAGGGGTGTAAAGGTCATTTAAGAGCTATCTCAGAAAGTTCTTGAAAAGTCAATTTTTCTTCAAAAGGCAGAATCTTTTTTTTTTTTTTTTTTACCACAGGAGTCTCAGGGTAAACCGTATCATTGAAAAAAAAACACCCAGCATGTAGCCTAATGTTTACGACATATACAAAGCTATCAAATAAAGAAATCATTCCAATCCAATCTACTATACTTATGCTCCATCTTGAGCTTAAACTGATTTTTGGATTTTTGCAGCACAGTATCAATTTTTTCTAGAATATATATATAAAATATATATATATATATATATATATATATATATATATATATATATATATATATATATATATATATAAATAAATAAATTTTACGACTATCTGCAACACCCAGTTTTTCGCTTGTCAAGATGCTATCTATTCACAAATTAGATGCATTCAAAATAGTGAAAATCTAAATGCACCGTTTTTGTGATAACCTTGCACAGAGGATATTAGCTTATTTATTGAATTTTTTTTGTTTGTACTACGTGAAGTTTCATCATTACCAAAAAAATTCTGTAAGCCCATTTATATGGAACTGTATAGAAAATTTTCATATTTTCACAAATCATAATACTAATATTCACCAGTCTTTTGGGCTCATATGTTTTTAATGAGTTAACTTGAGAGAATATAGTGTATGAAATACTCTTTCGCTGTTTCTGGTTATGTTCTTCAAATCGATCAGAATTTTAAAAAAATGTTTTTACAAAACAATAGTAAAACAGTTTAAACGAAATCTGTATATACCGCCCAGTAAATGTTCACCAATCTTCTGTGGTCATTCTTAACGAGTTATGACAAAATTAACAAAACTGCATACATACGGGGACTGGACTTAAAAATCACATGAGTGCCACTATACTCGATATAAAAGAATGAGTAAATAAAACTTGAGAGAATAGTATGAACTATTTTTCTGCTGTTTCTGATTATATTTTCAAATCAATCAGAATGAAAAAAAAATGTTGGTCTTTGTACAGTAATGTCACAAAACAAAGTAAAATAGTTTTAAAAAAAACTCTGCACAGCCCAGTAAAAGCATACTTGTAAGTTAAAATATGCACAAGTTGGAAAGATTTTTGCTACCGAAGAAATCTGAGCTTAAATACAAAAATTGTTTAAAATTAGTCACACCTAACAGTTTACATAAAAAAATAGAAAAAAAACAGAGGCCAATCACTGAGAGAATGTCATGTAGGCCTAGTTCCAAATCTCAACACTTTTTTCATTTGTACATGACATGCATGAGACGACCAAACCAGAAATTGAACTTGCAACTGTCACAATGTCTGCACAAAATAAATGGTAGCAAGTTTTCCAAAGCTTCTTTACACGAGTTTTAGCCAACTTACGATAAATATAGTGTTGCATCCTATCAATAAGTTACTACATCCCGTCCGAACTTGCACAACAGATAGTTTTCTTTTCCCTTTCTTCGAGACTTACCAGTACTACACAAACCGAACACAGTGGCGCGGGGAAAAAAACCACACCGATGTTTACACCGCATGAGTGAACCCAGTCTGGTGTCAGAAATCCCAGATCCAGCCATGTTTTCATGACAGGTCTTCAGCAGGACTCCTGCCTTCACTGTCTGTAGTTCATGAGGTCTTCACTGTATGTAGTTCATGAGGCCTTCACTGTATGGAGTTCATGAGGTCTTCACTGTCTGTAGTTCATGAGGTCTTCACTGTATGGAGTTCATGAGGTCTTCACTGTATGGAGTTCATGAGGTCTTCACTGTGTGTAGTTCATGAGGTCTTCACTGTGTGTAGTTCATGAGGTCTTCACTGTGTGTAGTTCATGAGGCCTTCAGCCTTCACTGTGTGTAGTTCATGAGGTCTTCACTGTGTGTAGTTCATGAGGTCTTCACTGTCTGTAGTTCATGAGGTCTTCACTGTCTGTAGTTCATGAGGTCTTCACTGTGTGTAGTTCATGAGGTCTTCACTGTGTGTAGTTCATGAGGTCTTCACTGTGTGTATTCATGAGGTCTTCACTGTGTGTAGTTCATGAGGTCTTCATGATCAGTCATGAGGCCTTCACTGTGTTGTAGTTCATGAGGTCTTCACTGTCTGTAGTTCATGAGGTCTTCACTGTGTGTAGTTCATGAGGTCTTCACTGTGTGTAGTTCATGAGGTCTTCACTGTATGCAGTTCATGAGGCTTCACTGTGATGTAGTTCATGAGGTCTTCACTGTCTGTAGTTCATGAGGTCTTCACTGTGTGTAGTTCATGAGGTCTTCACTGTCTGTAGTTCATGAGGTCTTCACTGTCTGTAGTTCATGAGGTCTTCACTGTCTGTAGTTCATGAGGTTTTCACTGTGTGTAGTTCATGAGGTCTTCACTGTCTGTAGTTCATGAGGTCTTCACTGTCTGTAGTTCATGAGGTCTTCACTGTGTGCAGTTCATGAGGTCTTCATTGTGTGCAGTTCATGAGGTCTTCACTGTGTGGAGTTCATGAGGTCTTCAGCCTCCAAGCCTCTGAAAACAGTTAACAGATGAGAATGAAAAAGAGAAAAAAAGGAGGAAAATGAGGCAGGGGTCTGGGGGAGAGGGAGACGGGAGAGAAGTGAGAGAGAGAGAGAGAGAGAGAGGCAGAGACAGAGACAGAGACGACAAACACAGAGAGACAGACAGGGAGAAAAGTGAGAGAGGGGGAGAGGGAGAGGGAGGGAGGGAGGAGGAGAGAGGGGAGAGAGAGACAGAGAGAGAGAGACAGAGAGAGACAGAGACAGAGAGGGAAGTGAGAGGGGGAGAGGGAGAGGAGGGAGGGAGAGGGAGGGAGGGAGGGAGGAGAGAGAGAGAGAGAGAGAGAGAGAGAGAGAGAGAGAGAGAGAGAGAGAGACAGAGACAGAGACAGAGAGAGACCGACAGGGAGAGACAGACAGAGACAGAGACAGAGGGAGAGACAGAGACAGAGAGAAAAGCGAGAGAGGGAGGGAGGAGGGGGGAAGGGGGGGGGGGTGAGAGAGAGAGAGAGAGAGAGAGAGAGAGAGAGGGGGGGGGGGGGAGGGAGAGAAAGGGAGAGAGAGGAAGAGAATGACGAGTTTTCTCAACGAACTTAAACTGATCAAAACAAAATATATAGAAGAGGGATTTCCACTAAACAACGGAAAACTCTCCTATCTGATCAACCTTACTGGACATCCAATAGCGTCATCTAAAAAAAAAAAAAAAACCCTACTCACTTGAACATTACACTTTGAAGCAAAGTAAGTTTGTGACTGCCTTCTAATCATAAAAAAATTAAAGCTAAAATATAAAGAATTGATTTCATTGCCTTTAAAGATGAAAATTTATAATCGTTCTCTTTGCACACTGTCACTTGGTTTTAAAACAAGTTACCCGGACCCTTCACAATTCATTTTCAAACAGTTTAATCTTACCTTGGTCACCAAAATTACTTTCCACACTGAACATATTGATTCCTTCCCTACCAACAACTTAATGTATTTCAACAGAGCAGCCTACTCATTTTCAGAATGTATTACAATGTTTCAAAGTTGAGTATGGAACATCGATTTCTTCACCTGTATCATGTCAAAACCACGTCTTTGCTCCCCCCTCATGCAGGCAGTTGCAGCATCAGAGGAAACAGCAAACTGTTGACAGATTCTTCAACACAGCACTGAGGTCTGTTCCAAATGAAATGCAGGTCCTGGGAAGATCTCTACTGGCGCCCGGTTCTTTTCTCTGGATGAACATGGAACAGTGCTTGGCGATAGTGACAGGTGACACTCTCCGGTTCACAAGGTATCTGGTAAACAGATCTACACCACAACGTGAATAATAGGGAAATAAGTGACGCAAAAGGAAGAAGTGGGCAGAAAAAAGATGAGTAAAAAAAAAAAAAAAAATTAAGACTAGACCATCAAAGAGACCATTAAGAAAAGAAGTATATGAGTAAGAACAGAGGTAAGAAAAGATAAAAGGAGTAGAAATAGAGTCGTTAAAAAAGTTTTAAAAAATGGCTAGTCTGAAGGAACAAACTTCTTGAAGTTTAAGGAGCAGAAGAAACTACAATGGACAGAAAACAATGGACAAGTGACTCACAAAGACAAAAACAGATTGGACTGAAAAAATATCCTTCAGAAAAAAACAACCACCCCAGACAGATGGACACGAATTGTAAAATGCCTCACCTTTCTTTTAGAAAGTGCAGGTCCTCATGGTAAGGTCACAGGCACTTGATAAGGCAGGTCCTGATGGCTGCTCTCACACTTGTCAGGTCACAGGCACTTGATAAGGCAGGTCCTGATGGCTGCCTCACACTTGTCAGGTCACAGGCACTTGATAAGGCAGGTCCTGATGGCTGCTCTCACACTTGTCAGGTCACAGGCACTTGATAAGGCAGGTCCTGATGGCTGCTCTCACACTTGTCAGGTCACAGGCACTTGATAGGCAGGTCCTGATGGCTGCTCTCACACTTGTCAGGTCACAGGCACTTGATAAGGCAGGTCCTGATGGCTGCTGTCACACTGTGTCAGGTCACAGGCACTTGATAAGGCAGGTCTGATGGCTGCTCTCACACTTGTCAGTCACAGGCAATATGATCCATGAATTGAAACACGGTTGGACCATGTATCAAAGGATAAGCGAGAGGAGGATCTATCCAGAAATTATCTGAGAATGATGTGACAAAAATATTTCTCCGAAAACAAGCTGAAGAAATCGCCGAAAACATATCTCCGAAAACTGAAGCTGAAGAAATCGCCGAAAACATCTCCGAAAACTGAAGCTGAAGAAATCGCCGAAAACATATCTCCGAAAACTGTGAAGCTGCAGAGATCACCGAAAACATCTCCGAAACCCGTGGAGCACAACACACCTCCGAAAGCTATGGAGCACAGCACATCTCCATCCTGAAGCTTAAGATCTCATGATCCAATATCCCAGATCCAAAGAAGATTTCCTTTATCCTCCATTCTTAATCCTTTGATAACAAGGGCCTAACAAGGTTAAATTATCATGTTTCACACTGTAGAGATTGTTGGGAAGTATCTGGCAAACAAAAAACAAATGTGTCAAGATATGACATTGTCTTAATAAGGAAAGTCTGTGGGAACGTTATATTCATGGTGGTCTGTAGATAGATGCATGTTTCTGTTGTGTGTGTGTGTGTGTGTGTGTGTGGTGTGTGTGTGTGTGTGTGTGGAGATGAGAGAGAGAGAGAGAGAGAGAGAGAGAGAGAGAGAGAGAGAGAGAAGAGAGAGAGAGAACAGGAGAGAGAGAGAGAGAGAGGGCATGTGAACATGAATTCACTTTTTAAAAAGTTTGATACCTTTTCTTCTTAACAAACTCCTGTATCCACTAGATTATCGTAAAAGTTGATATTTAAAACAATAACTACTAAAGGAATATAAGAGAAAGAAAACAACATAGAAAATCAGCAAAACACACACGAACAGGTCAAAATGTAAAGATACACCCGTGAAAGTATGGAAAATAAAAAAAAAGGAAAAAGAGAATCTGACGGTTTGGCAGCTGTAATATAAAAACAAACTCCAGTTCTAAATTGGGTCCGGAACTACCCAGACTGGTTTCAAAACAAATCATGTACCAGGCATATATTATATATATATATATATAATATATATATTATATATATATATATATATATATATATATATATATATATTCGATATCAAAAGTTAAAATGTAAACTTTTGTTCAGTTCTTGGCTTTAAATGTTTAATTCTTTCTGAATTGAACTAATGTCAAAATGGCGGCTGATGCTTAAGAAAAAGACGTTAACGACTTCGAAGCTTAAGCTTGTACAACGATACATGTTATGAATAATACATACCGTTGTACGAATTTCTGGTCTGCTCGGAACATTGGCTCCATAACGTTCGGAACTTGGTCGGAAAACGGCAGCGAAGACTAACGGCGTTACAAATCAGTCTCGATCGTAGATCAATGCAAACTGACGCCATCTTCGCGCTCAAAACATAGGGGTGCCCTGTCACGTCCCAAGGCAGGTAGCTCAGTGCATTGGAATAATCTGCACCCAGCTTATTGTTTACCGATCTGCAACATTGATAATTATGCTGATATTTTCCCAGAATACTTGCCAAACTAAAAGTACAATAAACATTTAAAATTGTGCAAATATTTTCGGGGAGCACGTCACTTTTTTCGTGTTAAAAAAAATTTTTTTTTGGGGGGGGGGAGGGCGGGGGCGTTTACCTTTGATAAACTGTGGACTTATGCTTACAAGCTTTCTTAAGGTAACACCGCACTACATCTGCAAGGAAGGTAACCTATTGATAGATGCAGACATCTCCCTTATGAACGCCCCACATTCCTCAGTTAAGCTTTTTTTCATTCAAAGAATTGCAGTGAAAAAGATTTCCAAACCAACCTGTCCATTACCTTCTGCTGGCCATAAAGTTTCTTCAGCCAATCAACATTCTAGACATGTGAAAAACGGGAAGAGGAGAGAAACAAAGCAGCTTGTTGGTCATTTTAACAGGAGAAAAAATAGTCACTGTGAACTGAACAAGATGTAGCCATATAACTTACACCAGCTGAAATGTACAGCTAAAAGGATACTGTCCATAGTTTTTTGTTTGTATAGTTAAAAGAGGGGATGGTGGTGGTGAGGGTCTTCATAAACTTGTTTAAAAGTTGAAGGAGGGGGGGGGGGGGGCAAGATGCAGAATAACTGGTTTCGTGGTTCGTCAAGGTGCTGGGTAGCAAGATTCTGATAGTAGAATTAAGCCTTGCAGGAATGGGAACACTCGGAAAGTTTGCCCCCTACTTATTTTCTAAAATGTATTTTAGTCTTTTATTTCGAGGATGATGGAATAAGCGCTCATGTGCTTTAACATCCAGTCCCCGTGTGTATGTAGTTTTGTAAATCTTGTCCTCCATTCCCACCGGCACAAAATGGCCTTCTCTACCGGAAAAGTTGACAGGGTTTTAACGTGTGGCAAGATATTTTGCGTGCGTTCGCAAACCGGACCTCGGTTTACAGTCTCATCCAAAGGACTTTTGGGGGGAGTGGAGTCAGCACTGATGTTAAACCCAGCATTGATGTTAATCCTCTTGAACGAGATTCAAACCTAGATCACGAGCACATCACTCTGACCACCATGCTAATCCTAACCCCCTACTTCTTCGTATTTTATAGCTGTATTTTTAAAAGTAACTTTTCATAATCGTCTCTTATTTCCAGTTTGAATCTCAAATGTGTAAAAGTAGTTATGAATCACTAGCCAGAGGTCATAACAAGAATGGCACCACTTACCTGTGGCCTCACAACAAGTCTTCAAGGAGCAGCAACAGTCAATGCGTCTTGTCCAGTTAAGCAGCAAACTGGAATCAACTGAACAGTGAAGTGCGCAGGCCTGGTATATCAGCGCCCTCTGTGGGTGAACAGAACTCTTTCCTCGTGCATCACGGACCATGGCCCTAATGATGGCTATATCAAGTTTGCACTTTTACAAGCCACCATGGCGCAGTGGTTAGCGCTTTGGATTTTGGACTAGAGGGTCGTGATTTCGAATCCTGTAAGAGATATAGAGTTTTTCGGACTCTGGCTGGCTGCTACCCAGAGTGACTGTGCTGTGGGCTCAGTGGGAAGACTGGGACCACACAGTCGAGCTTCATCCACTTTACACATGGGAATTTGAGAATGTTGCTCAAATTACCTGACCAACACTGCACGTGTCTGTATCTCTCGAGCCTGGTTGACGCCGGAATATATTATGATAGTAAGCCTAGTGTTGAACCCTGTCAATTAGTCTCAAAGTATATACACTTTCACGGTAGCATCTTTACATCATCCCCCATTATCATTGATCATCATGCAATACAAAAAATGCCTCTGATTTGGTTGTCCCAGTTGCTCTGGTCTCATAGTGACCTGAGATTTGGTTTCCTCATACACTTCCGTGCCTGTGTTAAGTTGGTGTTAAAGCCTTTGGGGTTCAAGGTTTGGTGGGCAACGGTCGTTGAAGGGGTTTTGTGGTAGTTGCCATCTCGGGTGGGCGTCTCACGCAGTCTGGCTCCGTGACTGAGCTAATACTGTTGTTAGTAGGGGGCTTAGTAGGTGGTGTCCAAATATGTTAGACAAGAACAGGCACCACTGAACACCACCAAAGTGACCCAGCGGCAGTGCAGGGCCCCACTGGGTTGTGGGCCCACAGCGGCCTGATATTGATGGGCCCCTGTGGACTTCCGACCCTGAGGATGAGACATAAGGAATCTGGGTACAGTGCGGTGTGAGATCAGCAGGATGGGGGGTCACAGGAGATGAGGCAGCAAAACAAATGCACTTTTGGTTGAACGTAATTCCTCTTGCACGATGATACTGTGGACCAAAATAAAATTATTTCTAGAAAGGAAAACGCAATCACAGCACCATATGCGTGCGCATGTGTGCGAATGTTTTTAATATTGTGTGTATATATGTGTGTGTATGTGAGCGCGAGCCATGTGTGAGTGTGTGGATGTGTGGGCATATTGGTGCGCACATGAATGTTTGTATACAACTGGCTGAGGTGTTGCTGACTTGTGGGTGCTCCTTATACTGTAATGGGTGCGTGCTGCTGTTCAGGACCTATGTTGTGCTATATTGATATTATTTTTGACGTGGTTTTTGTTTTTATATATGGCTTGTAACCCACTGAAACTTCTCTGTTTTAAAGATGATAAAGTATTTTGAATTTGAATTGAATATGTTAGACACAGTGATCGAAAATCGATTTCAATCATTGCAATTTTGACACCAGCAGCACACCATAGCCCTACCTTGGACCAATGGGCAACTCGTCAAGACAGGACATGTAGATGACAAAACACAGACAAGGAAAGAGGGTAGAAGAAGGCAGAGGCTTCCACTGCTTTGGAGTGGAGATGTAAATAAACACACCAGCAGGCTACAACTAGTCATGGCTGTCATCGATCTAAAACTTCCATCTTCTCCTTCTTCTTCTTATTGTTGTCGATGTTCTTCTTCAAAAACTTGTGATAACTAAAGGATTATCTGTTGACAGTTTTTTTTTTTGTTATTTGATTTATGTGACAGCATTAATCTCGGCAGACAGGCTTGCATAAAGAAAAAGAAACATAAGCTGATGTTGCACTATAGGGAAGCCCACTCCGCAAGGAACCTAGCCTGAATTTCATGCACAATGGAATGTAATATGCAATGCGATGTGCAATGTAATGTAATACAATATCATGAATATTTCTTTGCCATTACACCCAGCATGCCCTTGTATCTGTTCCCAGCTTAACTTTATATTACACCTTTGCCATACACTGTAGGTGTGCTGCTCATACCCCCCCCCCCCCCCCCCCCCCCCCCCTGTATTTTGCCCTGTAACTCAGAAACTTTCCATAGCGGTGCCCTGAAATGTTGCGACTTTTAAAATAAACATCCGTTCTGTACGTCCACAAAAAAGTTCTTTGTTTGTGTAAAAAGAAAGAGACTTAATAAGCCGAAAATTCCTGAGTACGTCATAGGTGTGTACCCTAGAATGACGTCACTGTCCTGTGACCTCCCTACCTCCTGGTTGCTAGGACACCTGTCCTTGTACTGAGAACATTTTCTCCCTGCTAATCAGCGGTGGTGGCTCATGAATTGATAGTACTTTTCAGACTGAGGTAGTAAATCAAGTGTGTGTGTGTGTGTGTGTGTGTGGTGTGTGTGTGTGTGTGTGTGTGTGTGTGTGTGTGTGTGTTTACATTCAGTCATTCAGATGAAACAATAACCCGTGTGCGAACGCCCGCAGAACATCTTGCACACACGTAAAACCCCGTTTCGCCTTTCGGAAGAGCAGGCCATTGTGTGCCGGTAGAAGCGGATGACAAAATTATAAAGAAAAAAACAACCCAGCATGCACACAGGTGTCATGTGTAGACACCATCTCTGAGGAAAATCAGGGACTTGGAGTACCCAGAGCGGCTCGGGGCTGTATAATATATATATATATATATATATATATATATATATATATATATCAATACACACAGTTTTAAACTGTTCTTCAAATATAGCCAATACAATCAATGTCATAAAACCTAATAGCAATATCCCAAAGGTCTTGCCTCTTACTTATTTTTTCTGATAAGGGAAACGAATGAAATTGAATAAATACATAAATAAATATTGGTGGCGATGCTCTGATGGTTACACGCTCTTCCCCGGGAGAGCAGCCCAAATTTTACGCAGAAAAATCCCTGACTTAAAGGGGCGTAAAATAATGTGTGTGTGTGTGTGTGTGTGTGTGTGTGTGTGTGTGTGTGTGTGTGTGTGTGTGTGTGTGTGTGTGTGTGTGTGTGTAGTTAGCATGGTTGTCAATCCATTTGAATTTTTTTCTCATTGAATGTATTTCTCCTCCACACACCTCCCTTGAAATCTTACAAACCTTTCAGCTTCTGGTTTATTTTACAAAGAGATGTTAACTGTAAACATTGTTTGCAGAAGTTACGTACCCTGCCAAAAGTCATCAGGTATCAAAAAAATTAAGTAAGAGGCAAGACCTTTGCAGATTTTACTGATAGGTTTTATGACATTGATTTGAATGTTATGTAAGAAGACCAGTTAACATGAAGCATCAATAAAGGTGTGCAGTGATGTTTTCTCGCGGACTTTTTGGTTTGATTGTTTGATGAAGCATCTGGTTTTTCAGACTTTGGTCAAATAATACATGCTTCTCTCCTGTTGACAATTTACAACCCTTGTAGTATAGTATCATTTACAACCCGTGAAGAATTTATTATCATTTATTTGGCACGTCCGTCAGAACACCTGAACAGGACGTATAATAACAAGACAAAGAAAATCCTTGACCTGGATAATGTAGTTTGCAAATATTACATACCCTATCAAAGGTGACTATTTTCAGAAAATGCTTACCTAGGGATAACAACTTTTCATAATGGGGTTGCCTAGAGGTTGTTATTATATTGATTTTTATGGCTATATTTGAAGAGCAGTTAATGTGAGTTCTAAAAAAAAAGAGTAAAGTCGAGGAAGCCACTTGTTTCTCAGGCTCTGACTACTTATATAATAAACACACACACACACACACACACACATATATATATATAATATATATATATATATATATATATAATATATATATCTTGTCTGAATACAGTTGCTATCGTGCTTCTTTGTGTTTAGTAATTTATTTGACACATCTGTTGGAATACCTGAAGAGGACGTATATTAACGATAATAATGAAAAACCCAAAGAGAATGAAAATACAAGAAGCTGACAAGATGCCAAGAAATGGAACCAGATAAAAGACTTGTGCTTTCAACAATGTTGTCTTCAGATCTGTGTAAGACAGCAGACACAGCTGATATACCCGGGACTCTATTTCTTCATTCCAGTAGTATTAGGTTAGAATCTACACAGAGTAGAACGTTACTTGTTAACATAGACACGGCATGTTTCCAGATGTACAGTATTGTATTGCATGTTCATGTCAGTCACAACCCGATTCTCTCCCTGAAGGTCAGGCTGATCTGCAGAGAGATACCAAAGAGCAGAGGGATACCACATAGCACACTCACACCATGTCATCTCATTGCAGAATTCCATTTCATTGACATGTCTGTCAGAACATATTTTATACTAGAAGAAAAGACCTCAAACAGGATGAAAGGCGAAAGGTAAAGATAAAGGTGTCTTATAATGTATGTGGTGGCAGTGGAACAAGGCATCAGAGACCTCAGCTTCTCTAGGGCCAGCATAGTGAGGGCGGCGCCCATCTCCTCTCCCACACTGGTTTACCCTCCTCCCATACCCTAAAGAGGGCAGGTACCCATTGACAGCTGAGTGAACTGGGGGACTACTGAAGCCGTGCTGCGCAAACGGTCACCCATCCACTTGGTAACCAGGCTTGATGCTGCTTAATCTTGGCTGAGGGAAAGTGAGTGCTCTGACCACTGAGCTATCCTGCCCCCAGTATGAAAGGAACAATGACAAATTGCCAACAATTGGAATCAGATAGGAAAAAAGAAAAACCTCAACCCAGTCCAGTCATCTTAACCTAACCGTATCCAGCCTACCCCAACCCTATGACGTTTAGCCCAGCCCATCCAACTTGACCTAGCCCTACCTATCCAGCTGAATCCAAATCTATCCAACTTAAACAATCCCTATCCAACTTACTCTAACTCTAGCAAGCTCCACCCTACCCTGTCCATTCAGCTAACCCTACCTAGTTCCACTCATGTCTATAAACATATCACAACCCTAACCAACTCCACTCAAGTCTATCCAACTTATCCCATCCAATCCAGCTTAGCCCAAGGCTAGCCATCTTAGCCCAACCCAATTCAATTCGACCTGACCTAAACCACTTCTGTCCGATCCACATTGATCCCTCAGTGGCCAGGAGGCAACACATCTGCCCACAAAGTGAGAAGTGGGGATTCCTTTCTTGTTTGGTACCCCCCTCCCACCCCCCTGGGGATACGGGGAGGGGGGGATGTCACCATCAAGTAGCATATCCACTTTTTAGAAACACTGTTTAGAACTCCCTCTTTTCTAGCTGTCTCTTTGTTTCTGTCCAGGCCTTTTTTTCCTGTCACCTTCTTCTTGCCCATTCCCCTTCCTCTTTTCTTCCTCTTCCTCCTGCATGCTCCTGTCAGTCACAACACGATTCTCTCCCTGAAGGCCAGGCCGATCTGCAAGTGAATACCATAGAGCAGAGGGATACCACAGAGTACACCCACTCACATGCCATCTCATTGCAGAATTCCATTTCATTGATTTGTCCGTCAAAACATATTGTATACTAGAAGAAAACCCAAACAGGATGAAAGATAAAAGGGTAAAGAAAAGGTGTCTTATAACCTATGTCATACAACAAGAGGTTGTCTAACATCAATGCTAACCTGATCAGAGCCATAGAATGCATGTATAGCAAAACCAGCGCAGTCTACTGTAAGAACAACATAGGAGATTGGTTCCAAACCACAATTGGAGTACGCCAAGGATGCCTGCTCTCTCCTACCCTCTGCAACGTCTTCTTAGAAAGAACAATGGCTGATGCACTTGAAAATCTGGAGGGAACAGTCAGCTTTGGAGGCAGGATAATCACAAACTTACGTTTTGCCGATGACGTCGAAGGCCTAGCTGGAGAAGAACAAGAGCTAGTCAGCCTGGTAAATCACCTTGACAAAGCCTCATCAGCACATGGCATGCAGATCA
>CM060320.1:4829432-4841932 GCA_030674155.1 Stramonita haemastoma
CAGAAGAAACTGCAAGAAGAAGAAAAATTGCAAGAGAGAAGAAAGAGTTGCAAGAGGAAGAAGAATTGCAAGAGGAAGAAGAATTACAAAAAGAAGAAGAAGAAGAGAAGAAGAAGAAGAAGAAGAAGAAGAAGAAAAGAAGAAGAAGAAGAAGAAGAAGAAGAGAGAAGAAGAAGAAGAAGGAAAAGAAAAAGAAGAAGAAGAGCAAGAAGAAGAAGAAGAAATCCGAAGAAGATGAAGAATAATCGCATAGAAGAAGCAGAGTTGCGACGAAGAAGAAGAATATGAAGAATTGCGAAGAAGAAAAATTGCAAAGAAGAAGAAGAAGGAGAATTGCAAAGACGAATTGCAAAGAAGAAGACTTGCAAAGAAGAAGAAGACTTGCAAAGAAGAAGAATAAGAAGAATTGTGAGGAAGAAGAAGAATTGCAAAGAAGAATTGCGAGGAAGAAGAAGAAGAAGAAGAAGAAGAAGAAGGAAGAAGAAGAAGAAGAAGAAGAAGAAAGAAGAAGAAGAAGAAGAAGAAGAAGAAAACAAAAAGAGGAAGAAGAGGAAGTGTGTGTGTGTGTGTGTGTGTGTGTGTGTGTGTGTGTGTGTGTGTGTGTGTGTGTGTGTTGTGTGTGTGTGTGTGTGTGTGTGTGTGTGTGTGTGTGTATGTGTGTGTGTGTGTGTGTGTGTGTGTGTGTGTGTGTGTGTGTGTGTGTGTGTGTGTGTGTAGTTAGCATGGTTGTCAATCCATTTCAATTTTATCCTCACTGGATGTATTTCTCCATATCCCTCTTCCTTCAAATCTTACAAACCTTTCAGCTTCTGGTTTATTTTACAAAGAGATGTTGACTGTAAACATTGTTTGCAGAAGTTATGTACCCTGCCAAAAGTCATTCGGTATCAGAAAAAATAAGAAAGAGGCAAGACTTTTGCGGATTTTGCTATTAGGTTTTATGACATTGATTTTATTGGGTATATTTGAAGAACGGTTTACATGGAACATGAAAAAAGATGTGTAATAATGTTTTTTTTCATTGACGTTTTGGTTTGCATGCTTGATGAAGCTGATTGTTTCTCAGGTTTCGGTCAAATATATGCTTCTCTCTAGTACACACTGTACAGGTTAATTGTCTTATTCAGAATACTTTTATTGCATTGTTTTTTACACGTCCGTCAGAACAACGGAGCAGGACGTATAATACCAATATTAAGAAAAATCCCAAACTGTATTACGCTTCCGTTTTAGTTTGCTAAAACCTTCAGCTCGTAAAATGTTGTTTGTGATAGTTACATACCCTGCCGAAAATGATTATTGTCAAAAAATAATAACTAAGGATTAAAACTTTGCATAATGTTGTATCAGGTTTTATTGCGTGATGTTTTTATGGCTATATTTGTATAGCAGTTAACGTGATTTATAGCAAAAAAGATGCGTGTAATCTTTTCTGATAAGTCGAGAATGAGCATACACACACAGATATATATATATATATATATTATATATATATATATATATATATATATATATATATATATATATATGTCTATGTCTTACACAGCTGTGTAAGAGAGCAGAAACAGCTGATATGTTCACTTTTTTGAAACTCGGTTAGGAACTCTCTCTTTTCTAGCACTCTCTTTGTTTCTGCCTTGGTCTTTTTTTCCCGTCACCTTCTTCTTGTCCATTCTCCTTCCTTTTCTTTTCCAGAAAAATGGAAAAGATAACAAATTTTCTCCAGTCCTAAGGGCAGACGTGCTGAGTCTGACTTATCAAGCACTGAATCAATGGCGCTGCAACACACTTTTGCTCATATGACAGACAACAGTGGTTCATGTCTGAACGTTTGAAGAAGAATTGCGAAGAAGAAGAATAACGGGAGACGTAGAAGAAAATTTGGGAAGAAGAATTGCAAAGAATTGCAAAAATATGAGAAGAAGAATTCAGAGGAGGAGTTGACAAGAATAATTCCAAAGAAGAAATGAGAAGAAATACGAAAAGTTCGGAAGAAGAAGAATTGCGAAGAAGAAGAATTGCGGAGAAGAAGAATTGCGAAGAAGAAGAAAAAGAATTGCGAAGAAGAAGAAGAATTGAGAAGAATTGCGAAGAAGAAGAAGAATTGCAAAAAAGAGGAAAACTAATAAGAACCATAATTGCGAAAAAGAAAAATTGCAAAGAAGGAGGAGGAGATGAAGAAGAAGAAGAAGAAGAAGAAGAAGAAGAAGAAGAAGAAGAAGAAGAAGAAGAATGCGAAGAAGAAAGAAGAAGAAGAAAGAAGAAGAAGAAGAAGAAGAAGAAGAAGAAGAAGAAGAAGAAGAAGAAGAAGAAGAAGAAGAAGAAGAAGAAGAAGAAGAAGAAGAAGAAGAAGAGAAGAAGAAGAAGAAGAAGAAGAAGAAGAAGAAGAAGAAGAAGAAGAAGAAGAAGAAGAGAAAGAAGAATGCAAGAGATGAAGAAAAAGAACTGCAAAGAAAAAGAACTGCAAAGAAGAATTGCAAAGAAAAGAAGAAATGCGAATAAAAAGAATCGCTGTTTAGAAGAATTGAGAAGAAAGGGAAGAATTGCGAAGAAGAAGAATTGCGAAGAAGTAAGGGACTGCAAGGAAGAAGAGAAAGGAGAAAAATTGCGAGGAAGAAGAAGAAGAATTGCAAAGAAGAAGAATTGCGAAGAAGTAGAATTGCGAAGAAGAAGAATTGCGAAGAAGAAGAATTACGAAGAAGAAGAATATTTGAAGGAGAAGAAGAATTGCGAAGAATTGCGAAGAAGAAATGCGAAGAAGAAGAAGAAGAATTGCGAAGAAGAAGAATTGCAAAGAAGAAGAATTGCGAAGAAGAAGAATTGCGAAGAAGAAGAATTGCGAAGAAGAAGAATTGCGAAGAAGAAGAATTGCGAAGAAGAAGAATTGCAGAAGAAGAAGAATTGCGAAGAAGAAGAAGAAGAAGAAGAAGAAGAAAAGAATTGTGGATATGAAGAAGAATTGCAAAGAAGAAGAATTGTAAAGAAGAATTGCGAAGAAGAAGAAGGATTGCGAAGAAGAAGAAGACGAAGAAAAAGATGAAGACGAAGAAAGAAGAAGAAGAAGAAGAAGAAGAAGAAGAAGAAGAAGAAGAAGAAGAAGAAGAAGAAGAAAGAAAAGAACAAGAACAAGAACAAGAACAAAGAATTGCAAAGAAGAAAAATTGCGAAGAAGAAGAAAAAGAATTGCGAAGGAGAATAGGAAGGAGAAGAAGAATTGCAAGGAAGAATAGGAAGAAGAAGAAGAATTGCAAAGAAAAAGAAGAAGAATTATAAAGAAGAAGAAGTAGAAAAATTGCAAAGAAGAAGAAGAATTGCGAAGGAGAATAGGAAGAAGAAGAAGAATTGCAAAGAAGAAGAAGAAGAATTGTTAAGAAGAAGATGTTGAAGAATTGCAAAGAAGAAGAAGAAGAAAGAAGAAGAAGAAGAAGAAGAAGAAGAAGAAGAAGAAGAAGAAGAAGAAGAAGAAGAAGAAGAAGAAGAAAACAAAAAGAGGAAGAAGAGGAAGTGTGTGTGTGTGTGTGTGTGTGTGTGTGTGTGTGTGTGTGTGTGTGTGTGTGTGTGTGTGTGTGTGTGTGTGTGTGTGTGTGTGTGTGTGTGTGTGTGTGTGTGTGTGTGTGTGTGTGTGTGTGTGTGTGTGTGTGTGTAGTTAGCATGGTTGTCAATCCATTTCAATTTTATCCTCACTGAATGTATTTCTCCTCCACACCCCTCCCTTCAAATCTTACAAACCTTTCAGCTTCTGGTTTATTTTACAAAGAGATGTTAACTGTAAACATTGTTTGCAGAAGTTATATACCCTGCCAAAAGTCATTCGGTATCAGAAAAAATAAGAAAGAGGCAAGACTTTTGCAGATTTTGCTATTAGGTTTTATGACATTGATTATATTGGCTATGTTTGAAGAACAGTTTACATGGAACATCAAAAAAGATGTGTAATGATTTTTTCTCATTGACGTTTTGATTTGCATGTTTGATGAAGCTGATTGTTTCTCAGGTTTCGGCCAAATATATGCTTCTCTCTGGTACACACTGTACAGATTGTGGAAAACTGACGGTTTTCTTTTCATTTTTTGGACACGTCCATCAGAACACCTGATCAGGACGTGTAATACCAATGTCAAGAAAAAATCGCGAACTGTATTACGCTTCTGTTTTAGTTTGCTAAAACCTTCAGCTCGTAAAATGTTGTTTGTAATAGTTACATACCCTGCCGAAAGTGATTATTGTCAGAAAATAATAACTAAGTTTTACAACTTTGCATAACGTTGTATTAGCTTTTATTGTAGTGATGTTTTTATGGCTATATTTGTATAGCAGTTAACGTGATTTATAGAAAAGAAGATACATGTATTCTTTTCTGATAAGTCGAGAATGAGCACACACACACACACACACACACACACACAGAATATATAATATATATTATATATATATATATATATATATATATGTCAAGCCTAATTGCTGTTCTATAGTGCTTCTTTGAGTTTTGAAATTTATACTACAGGTCTGTTGGAATACCTGAAGAGGATGTACATCAATAATAATAACGAAAAGGCCAAACAGTGGGAATAAACAATCATAAACTGACAAGATGCCAAGAAAAGGAATCAGGTAAAAGACTTTTGCTCTCAGCCATGCCGTACACAGCTGTGTAAGACAGCAGAAACAGCTGATATACCCGGGACTCTATTTCTTCATTCCAGTAGTATTACATTAGAATGAACACAGCGTACGTTACTTGTTAACATAGACACGGCATGTTTCCAGATGTACAGTATTGTATTGCATGCTCCTGTCAGTCACAACACGATTCTCTCCCTGAAGGTCAGGTCGATTGCAAGTGGATACCAAAGAGCAGAGGGATACCACAGAGCACACCCACAGGCATGTCATCTCATTGCAGAATTCCATTTCATCGACATCTCCATCAGGACATATTTTATACTAGAAGAAAAACCCTAAGCAGAATGAGAGGTAAAAGTGGAAAGGTAAGGGTGTCCCATAACCTATGTGGTGGCAGTGGGACGAGACATCATAGACCTCGGCTTTAATAGGGGTCAGCATATTGAGGGTGGTGCCCATCTCTTCTGCCTCACTGCTTTACCTTCCCTTACCTCAAAGAGGGCAGGTACTTTACCTGAAAGAGGGCAGGTGAACTGGGGGACTGTACAGAAGCCAAGCTGGCAAACGGTCACCCATCCACTTGGTAACCACATTCCATGCAGCTTAACCTTGGCTGAGGGAAAGCCAGTGCTCTGACCGCTTAGCTATGCAAGAAATGGAATCAGATAGAGAAAAGAAAAATCTGAACCCAACCAAGTCCTCTTAACCTAACCCTATCCAGCCCATCCCTATCCTCTGAAGTTTAACCCAACCCATGTAACTTAACCTAGCCCTCCCTATCCAGCTTAACATAACGCTATCCAACTCAACCCAACCCTATCCAACTTAACCCAACCCTGTTTAACTTAACCTAACCATATAGAACTTAACCTAACTCCATCAAACTTAACCAGACCCACCAAACCTAGCCTAATCTATCCAACCGACCCCAACCTGATCAAGTTTAAACAAACCCCATCCAACTTTAACCCAACTCTATCCAACCTAAAACATTACATGAAACTTATCCCAAGTATCCAACTTAAAACATTACATGAAACTTATCCTAACTCTATCCAACTTAAAACATTACATGAAACTTATCCTAACTCTATCCAACTTAAAACATTACATGAAACTTATTCTAACTCTATCCAGCTCCACCTTGCCCTGCCAATTCAGCCAACCCTGCCCAACTCAACACAGGTCTATCCAACCTATCCCCACCTTCACCAATTTAGCTCAAGCCTGTCTATCCAACATATTCAACCCTATCCAATTCAACCTAAACCTATCTAACTTAACCCTACCAACTTCTATCCGGAGTAGTGGATCATTGGCTATGAGGCAACATTCCTGCCGACAAAGTGAGAAGTAAGGGTTCGTTTCTTGTTTGGTCCCTTCCCCCCCCCCCTCACCCCACCCCCCTGGGGACGCCAGAAGGGGGGGGGGGAGGGGGCTGTCAGCATTTAACAGAATGTTCACTTTTTAGAAACTCGGTTAGGAAATCTCTCTTTTCTAGCTCTCTCTTTGTTTCTGCCTCGGCCCTTTTTTTTCCTGTGATCCTCTTCATGTTCAATCACCTTCCTTTTCTGTTTTTTTTTTTTTTTATCCCTGTTCCAGCAAAGAAATTTAAAAGATGACAAATATTCTCCCATTGCCAACGCTGGATCTGATTTACCAAGCGTTTGATTAATGGCGGTGCAATGCATTTTTGCTCGTATGACAGACAACAGTGGTTAACGTCTGAACGTTTGAAGAAGAAGAAAGAAGAAGAAGAAGAAGAAGAAGAAGAAGAAGAAGAAGAAGAAGAAGAAGAAGAAGAAGAAGAAGAAGAAGAAAAAGAATGCGAAGAAGAAAAGAAAAAGAAGAATGCGAAGAAGAAGAAAAATGCAAAAAAGAATGCGAAGAAGAAGTACACTGCGAAGCAGAATGCAAAGAAGAAGGAGAAAAAGGAGGCGAAGAATGAGACGGATTGGGAAGATTTGCGAAGAACCGCAAAGAAGAAGCAGAAGAAGAAGAAGCAGAAGAAGAAGAAGAAGAAGAAGAAGAAGAAGAAGAAGAAGAAGAAGAAGAAGAAGAAGAAGAAGAAGAGAAGAAGAAGCAGAAGAAGAAGCAGAAGAGGACGACGACGATGACGACGGAGAAGAATTTTTTTTTTCACCCACTTTCGACGACGACAGTTGTTGTTGTTATTATTATTTATTTATTCTTTTTTTATTTTTTTTTTATAGCAGTTTGCAATATATTCAGGGTATGGATATAAAAAGATGAATACAACCAAACAGCCGAAAAAAAGGAAGAAAAACCATGAAAATGAGAGAGAGTATACATTAGTACATTCGGGAAAACCCCAAGTGAATATTCAGTTGTTTTACAAAAGAAGCAATGTAGCCATGCTTCATATCACATAAACAACGCCGAAAAAGCCGGTTTCTTCAAAAACTATCTAACCATCATCAACAAGTTGTTTGTAATGTTGCCTTTTAGCTGCAAAGACACCATAAGTCATGTTTGTTTTGGCAATACATTCTTTACTTTGATATTGTTTTGTCATATATTTTCTAAAAACCGAAAACATAGGTGCCGCTTTTTGTACTCTACATTTGTATATAAAAAAAATTGCAGTGATTAGTATTTCGTCTAGTATTTCATCTCCTTTTGATCGAGAATCAAATCTAAATAAAATCTGTTCTTTTGACAGCACTGGACCATGACTGTGTATTGGCACAATTTTCATGAAGAAAGTTTTTTTTAATTCTGTCCAAAAATAAGAAGTTTTTCTGCAAGCATAGAATAGATGGTCAACAGTTTCTTTCTCAGAAGTACAGAATGTGCATTTATCATTTTCAACAATTTTCATTTCTTCAAGAATATTATTTGTAGCTAGAATTTTGTGGATCAGTCGTATCTGGAACCATTACATTTTAATTTCTTTTATCTTATGTACCTTGTCAAAAACCTTTATCCAGTTAAGATCTCTTGGTATTGTTTTGTTCCACTTGTCACAACACTTTGGCAGAATGTTGTCTGCAACCAGAATATCATAATAAGGGCGTGTTCCTTTTTTAACTGTCAAGATCAAGTTCAAAGCCTTTTGAAGGTTGTTTGATCTATTATTATCTATACTACCACCCATTGTACAAATATACTTGTTAATTGCTTGAAGACAGCCTGAATGTGTAATAACATTTGTCCTGATATTATATTTCTCCTTAAAAAGGTCGTACGTCAGAAAATGTCCACTTTCGTCAACTAAATCTGCAATTCGATGTAGATCTTTTTCTAGCCATTCTGTTACTTGAAAAAAGTTTCCTCCAACTTAACATTCTCATTAGACGACGACAGTTGTTTGCCACCAATATCCATGAGTCCAAAAATATTTCTAAGGAAACAAATGCCCACGTAAGCGGAAAAAAGGGGGGGGGGAGAGTGTGGTGCTACTCTTGTGGCAACACATCATCCTCGACCTCAAGAGAGAGCAGCCAGAATTGGACGCAGAGAAATCAGAGAACTGTGTCCTAACTGAAAGGGAGACACTTACTCTATATCCACTTTCCAGCCAAGCACCATGTCTGGTTCCAGAACAACAGCCTCCCTGCTGCCGCCTCTGGTGATGCTGCTGTGTGGGCGGGTGCCCGAGGTTTGCTGCTACAAGGAATACCAGGCCAGCATCCCCAATGGCGCAGGGGTACCGCACCCCTGCAGGGCCGGGCAGCTGTGGCCGGGGGTGGGGCACTTCCAGGTGCAGGGAGGGGGGCAGAGGAACGCCTTCGGTTTAGACTTTGCCCGTGCTGGCCATGTGAGTATCGCGCTGATGGTGTAGTGTAGTGTAGTGTAGAGTAGTGTAGTGTAGTGTAGTGTAGTGTAGTGTAGTGTAGTGTAGTGTAGTGTAGTGTAGTGTAGTGTAGTGTAGTGTAGTGTAGTGTAGTGTAGTGTAGTGTAATGTAGAGCTGTGTAGTGTAGCGTAGCGTAGCGTACTGTACTGTACTGTACTGTACTGTACTGTACTGTACTGTACTGTACTGTACTGTACTGTACTGTAGCGTTGCATGGCATGACTTGGCATGACATGGCACGGCACGGCACGGCACGGCACGGCACGGCATAGCATAGCATAGCATAACGAAGCGTAGCGTAGTATAGTATAGTATAGTATAGTATAGTATAGTATAGTATAGTATAGTATAGTATAGTATAGTATAGTATAGTATAGTATAGTATAGTATAGTATGTAGTGTAGTGTAGTGTAGTGTAGTGTAGTGTAGTGTAGTGTAGTGTAGTGTAGTGTAGTGTATGTAGTGTAGTACAGTACAGTACAGTACAGTACAGTACAGTACAGTACAGTACAGTATAGTATAGTATAGTATAGTATAGTATAGTATAGTATAGTATAGTATAGTATAGTATAGTATAGTATAGTATAGTATAGTATAGTATAGTATAGTATCTCAAAGCAATGCATAGCATGTCATAACATGAATGGGGAGTGGGATATAGCCTAGTGGTCAGAGCATTGCACTCACAATTTGACGACCCGGGTTCGATTCCCGGTCGAGGGGATTTTTCCTCTGGAGTTAACATCAGTGCTGACTCCACTTTCCGCAAAAGTCTTTCGGATGAGACTTTAAACCAGAGGCCCCGTGTATGAACGCACGCAGAACATCTTGTGCACACGTTAAATCCTGTTCCGCTTTTTGTAAGAGTAGGTCATCGTGTACCGGTGGGAACAGATGACATTTACAAAACTGCATACACACGGGGACTGGATGTAATAAAGCACATGAATGCTTATTCCATTATCCTCGATATTAAATAATAAATAATAATAATAACATAGCATGGGATAGCATATCATAGATAACCATAGTACAAAAACATAGTATGACATAAGATAACATAAATAACAGAGCAGAGCAGAGCAGACCGTAGCATAATTAACCATAATACAAAAAACATAATATGAAAGAGCATAACATAAGATAACATTACAGAGCATAGCATAACATAGTATAGCACACCATACCATAGCTTAACACAGTATAATATAACATGATATGATATATATTATAGCATAAAATAGCGTGCTTAAAATAACATAGCATAACATATCTGGACATAACAGAACTCAGCATAATATAAGTGGACATAACATTGCGTAATATGGCATAACATAGCATAGCATAGAATAGCGAATGTAGTGCAGCACCATGATTTCACATTTCTAGCTTAGTATGGTATAGTAGATATGATAATTATGGGGTGGGACAGGACGTCACAAGACGGGACAAGACGGGACAGGGCAGTGTGGTGTGGTGTGGTGTGGTATGGTTTCATTTAGTGTGTTGCGTGGCGTGGTGTGGCGTGGTGTGGCGTGGCGTGGTATAGTGTAGTGTAGTGTAGTGTAGTGTAGTGTAGTGTAGTGTAGTGTAGTGTAGTGTAGTGTAGTGTAGTGTAGTGTACTGAACTGTACTGTACTGTACTGTACTGTACTGTACTGTACTGTACTGTACTGTACTGTACTGTAATGCAGTGTAGCGCATCGCAATGTAGTGTAATGTAGTGGGGTGTAGTGTAATAGTAGTATACTGTACTGTACTGTACTATAGTGTAATGCAGTGTAGTGCATTGCAGTGTATTGTAGTGTAGTGTAGTGTAGTGTAATGCAGTGTAGTGCATTGCAGTGTATTGTATTGTAGTGTAGTGTAGTGTAGTGTAATGCAGCGCAGTAAAGTGCTGGACAATGTACTTTAGTGTACAGTGTAGTATAGTGTAGAGTTCTCTGATAAAGTGTGGTATGATGGTGTGTAGTTATATGGTATACATATACATAATATGGTACAGAATGGTGTGGTGTGGGTGTAATGCATATGTATATATTGTATGCATATTGACAGCCGTGGGCTTCCTCACGGGAGACTTACGAATCTGAGTATGGCTGGGGCAGAGGGGGTGACACAGCAGCCTGGAAAAAGAAATGTCACAGAATAAGAGGCAGCCAAAAAACAACAGTGACCACAACCCCAAAACACAACAATAAAAGCAAAAACCAACAACAAAACCTTCGTAATTTTTCTAGTGTCCGTTCACAGCATGTGTCCTCTAACGTTCCCTACTACCAAAAACAAAGTTTCACAAGTCATAATTACCAAATCTGGAAACCCCAAAGTCCAAACTTACAACCAGAAACATCTTGTGACATCCATTATTGCCACATCTGGGCGTATCCCTGATGACGACAAGTTCATGAGTCTGCCATTGACCCCTGTTTCCTGACCATGACCTCTGAACCAGGTCAGGTCAAAGTGCTAGGACAAAAGTAGACAGGGACACTGAAGGGGCCGGAAGGATGAACTCAGAACATTTCCTCCTCTTCTTCCTAGAGAGCAAGCTCTGGAGAATTAACTCACTCTCACTCAATATGGCGGCGCCGGAAAGATGATATAGAACGAAGGTTACCGTTGAGGAGAATGGAGAAATTGCTGCAGCTTTCTGTCACGTACAACACATTCTTGTTGTTGCTGTTGTTGTTGTTGTTGTTCGTAGTAGTAGTAGTAGAAGAAGAAGTAGTAGTAGTAGTAGTAGTAGTAGTAGTAGTAGTAGTAGTAGTAGTAGTAGTAGTAGCAGCCGCAGCCGCAGCCGCAGCAGCAGCAGCAGCAGCAGTAGTAGTAGTAGCAGCAGTAGCGACAAGTGACCAAGAGTGGTATAGAATAAAATAGAGAGATAGATATATAAATAGTGAGAGCGACAGAGAAACAGATCAGATGGAATCAAATCAAATTGAATAGGCACTAATGTGTGAATTTTTATGTGTTCTTTTTTTTTTTTTTTTTACACCCATTCCCCTCCATCCCATAGATCTAGAGACATATATACACATACAACCCCCCTCCGAAACAAACAAACACACAACTAAGAACACACACACACTTAAAAGAAGATAATACACGTTCTTTTTTAAACGTGTATGTGTAATTTTTTTGTATTTTGTACCACTTTATGTCACAGCAGATTTCTCTGCGTGAAATTCAGGCTGTTCTCCCCAGGGAGAGCGCTTTTTTTCAACAGAATTTTCCATTTCTGTTAAATCCATAACATGTGTTCTTGTGTTGTTGCTATTGCTGCTGCTTCTACCCCCCCCCCCCCCCTCCCATAATCATGGATTATCATTGGTTGAAAGCTTATTCCGGTGTCAGAAATGGACAGAAGAGCTGTGTCGGAAAGACTCGGACGGTGACGGAAGAACAAACGGGGAAGAACTCGGAGACCCACAATGCACCTGGACTCCTGGCCAGGTCCCACAATCCACTTCCGGCATCACACATCCAGGTAAGCTGAAAGAGTTGGGCAAGATCTTTGTTATAGATACTGATTTAGATATCATTGACAATAAAAACAAATTAAAAAATTCTTTCCGTTTACCAAACAGAACACAAACACTCGCACATCTGCATTCGGGCACGCACTCAAACACACACGCACACACACACACACACACACACACACACACACACACACACACACACACACACACACACACACACACACACACACACACATACACACACACACACACACACCACACGGCACATTGTATACTTATATATATATCTTTAGACATTGATACAAATCTGTGCTTGAGCACAAGCACTATCCACACGCATGTAAGCACTTAAACACATGCATAGGCCTACATGAACCCATCCACTCAACATTTTGTCTAATATCACTTTTTGTGAAGAGACGTAAAATTTAAGACCACACAAACACGCACGAACGCATACACACACACACACACACACACACACACACACACACACACACACACACACACACACACACACACACACACACACACACACACACACACACACACACACACACACTCATACTAA
>CM060320.1:4846932-4854432 GCA_030674155.1 Stramonita haemastoma
CGGCCCCACAACATGGGCATGCTGTGGACGGGCCAGCTCTTCCTGCACATTCCCCCCCACACCCCCACACCCTCGCCACCTCCGACTGCTCCTCTGCCTGCACCCGGGGCCTGCTGTCCGGCGACATCCACATCACGTCTGCCCTCAACCACATGCACCTGCTGGGTCAGTCAGGCTACACACGCTGTTAGAAAACACAACAACACTTTTCCTTCTGGTTTTCTGTATAACTCTTAAATGTCATCATACGTTACTAAGCATCCATAGAAATTAAAAAACATTTTTTTGTGTGGAAGACTAGCCTTTGACTCAAAACTTAGTAATTTTGCACAAATTTGGAAGGTTTAAACTTTTAAAAATTTACCCCTTCAGTGTTTGCCATCTGCGGCTTCCTAATCCCATTATGCAAGGTCCGGTCGAGGAGATTTTTCTCCTGGAGTTCATCAGTGCTGACTCCACGCTCCCCCAAAGTCTTTCGGATGAGACTGTAAACCGAGGCCCCGTGTGTGAACGCACGCAGAACATCTTGCGCACACGTTAAATCCTGTTCCGCTTTTCGTAAGAGTAGGTCATTGTGTGCCGGTGGGAACAGGTGATATTTACAAAACTGCATACACACGGGGACTGGTGAAAAAAAGCATATGGATTGCTTATTCCATTATCCTCGATATAAAAAAGAAGAAAAAAATCAACACTTTTCCTTCTGTTCTTCTGTATGACTCTTAAGGTCACACCACACGTTACTAAGCCATCTATGGAAATAAAAAACACACATTTCTTTTGTGAAATACTAGCCTCTGACTCAAAACTCATGTGATTTCTGCACAAATTTGGTAGGTTTGAACTTTTAACAATTTTTTCAGCAAACACTGTACCCCGTCAGTCCTTTGTCGTCTACTAGCTTCCCAACCGCAATATGCATGCGCAGGGATAAACATTTCCAATTTTCTTATGACTACCTGGTTTTGCTCTGTGTCCTCAATCTCCAAAAACAAGTGCACAGTGCCTTTTTATACTAAACAAGTCTGTGAAAATCAACGAAACTTTCCAACCAGCACTCTATAAAAAGTACTACATGACCCACAAGCTAATACAGGAGTGTAGCCTGAGTGGTGTGTGAAAGTCAAAGTTAAGTCAAAGTCAAACTTTTATTTCCAAATGGTACATTGAGTAAGCAGTGCAATTGCTTTTTTTCATCAAGCCATCCATCTAAGAAAAGAAATGTGTGTGATTTTTTTGTGTCTGATTGTGTGTGTGTGTGTGTGTGTGTGTGTGGTGTGTGTGTGTGTGTGTGTGTGTGTGTGTTTGTGTGTGTGTGTGTGTGTGTGTGTGTGTGTGTGTGTGTGTGTGTGTGTGTGTGTGTGTGTGAATGTCATTGTCAAAGTTAGGAAGCTGTCAAGTTGTTGTATAGGAAACTGTATAGGAGACTGTCCATAAGTTGAGTAAGAGCTGTGTGACAGGAATAGCTTTTATGAAAAAACCTGACTGATCTTCAGTCATTAGATTGTTGTTTACAAAGTAGGAATACACAGATTTTTGATCATGTTTTCTATGGGTTTAGAAAAGATAGAGAGAATTGAAATTAGTCTGTAGTTTGAAGGACAAGAAGAGCCATCTGCTTTGTGGCCTGGGTTGACCTTTGCCCTTTTAAATATGAGAAGAAAGCTGTTTTTCTCTATGCACAACTTATACAGATATGTCATTGTTTCAACTATAATTGGGCCAGAAAGTTTCAATATTCTTCCATCCAGATTGTCTAGGTCGCGTGTTGTGGAATTTGTTTGGGGAGATAGGCTTTCCAACACGTCTCTGATTGTCATCGGTAGTAATTCAAATGGAGTTTAACTTCCTTGATTCGGTATTTTGTTCTAAGTAATGGAGATCATTTTCACATGCTTTTATTTTAGTAGCGATGTTTAAATAGTAATTTTTGATATGCCTTTAACTGTCCATGGACTTTAAAAAAATATATGTTTATTACATAGTATATTGATGGCTTTCCATAATTGACAAGAGTCGGTAGTTGTAATTAACAACTTTTGGAAGTAATCACGCTCTGATCTACGTTTTAGTGAAGTTACTTTGTTTCTTTGCATTCTAAATTGCTCTTTCGAATCGGGGATTTTCAACATCTCTTAAGTGTATTTCAGACATTTTGTCTTTTGTTGTCCATGGAGGTTTAACTTTTTCTATATTTTTTTGGAAAGGGAGCTTGCTTGTCGTACTCTGAAATAAATGTGCTACTCCAAATCCATCAGCTTCGTTGGGGTCTCTGATTTGATATAATTTATGTCCTGTAATGGCGAGTGTATCAAGTCTTGGCGGAAAACTTGTTCTTTTCAGTGTTCAAATTTTCTATACAAGATAATTTTATGCCCTACTTTAGGAATTTTGCTTCAATTTTTAAACCAAGTAAAACACACAGGATTAGGATCACTGCATCCGGTCACTCATGTGCTTTGTAACTTCCAGTCCCATGTGCATTCCACTTTGTATATTTTGTCATCCATTTCAAGGGGTGTGTGCGTGCGTGCTTGCTTGCTTGGCGCGCGCGCGTGTATCTATGTGAGTATGTGTGTGTGTGTGTGTTTTGTGTGTGTGTATGTGTGTTTGTATATTTTTTGTTTTATTCTTCTATATAGAGGATAATGGAATAAACACTCATGTGCTTTTTTCATCCAGTCCCCGTGTGTATGCAGTTTTGTAAATCTTGTCATCTGTTCCCACCGGCACACAATGGCCTACTCTTACGAAAAGCGGAACAGGATTGAACGTGTGCGCAAGATCTTCTGCGTGCTTTCGCACACGGGGCATCAGTTTACAGTCTCATCCGAAAGACTTTTGAGGAGAGTGGAGTCAGGACTGATGTTAACACCAGGGTAAATATCCCCGGTGTGTGTGTGTGTGTGTGTGTGTGTGTGTGTGTGTGTGTGTGTGTGTGTGTGTGTGTGTGTGTGTGTGTGTGTGTGTGTGTTGTGTGTATGTGTGTGCGTGCGCGCGCGTGCGCGCGCGTATGTATGTATGTATGTATGTATGTATGTATGTATGTATGTATGTATGTATGTATGTATGTATGTATGATGTATATACGCACGCATTTCTACATATTATTAACAGTGTATACATATGCTCACAGGCAAATCCATGAACATCGAACTTCATCGCTGTAATCGGTTTTTAATGAACATCACCAATGAACCATTCTACGATTTCAACTCGCCCAAGTTTTATGAGTATGTCTGTCTGTCTCTCTATCTATCTGTATGTCTATCTATCTATCTGTCTGTATGTATGCCTCTGTCTGTCTTATGTCTGCCTGCCTATCTGTTTCTGCCTGTGTGTTTGCTTGTCTGTCTGTCAGTCTGTCCATCTGCATGTCTGTCTGTCTAGGTGTTGATTAGCTGCTTGATTTGTCTGGCGCTGCTAAACGCATATATAGAGCGTGCGCTTGTGTGTGTGTATGTATGTGTGTGTGTGTGTGTTTGTGTGTGTGTGTGTGTGTGTTGTGTGTGCGTGCGTGCGTGCGTGCGCGAGCGCGCACGCGTGCGCGCGCACCGCGCGTGTGTGTGTGTGTATGCATGCTGTAGCTTTCAAGTGTGTCAATCTATAATTTTAATTTTTGTGTGTATCCACATTCGGTAATCCATTTATCGATCTTATTTTTTCTCTCTTTTTCTTGTTGTTGTTGTTGTTGTTGTTGTTGTTGTTGTTGTTGTTGTTGTTGTTGTTGTTCTTGTTTTTCTCGTCCTTTCTTGTCCTTCTTGTTCTTGTTCTTGTTCTTTTTCTTCTTCTTGTTGTTGTTGTTCTTCTTCTTCGCAATTTTTCTTTGCAATTCTGTCCTCTTTGCAAAGCGTCTTCTTCACAGTTCTTCTTCCTCTTTGCAATTCCTCGTCTTTTTCTACGCAGTTCTTCTTCATCGCAATTCTTTTTCTGTACATTTCTTTTTCTTTGTCTTCTGCACAGTCGTCTTTGTCTTCTTTTTAATTTTATCTACATTCTTCTTCTTTGCACTTTTAATCTTTGCATTCTCCATCTTTGCATTCTTCTTCTTTGCGTTTTTCTTCTTTGCACTCTTAACCTTTGCATTCTTCTTTGCATTCTTTTTCTTTGCGTTTTTCTTTTTTGCATTCTTCTTTTCCTTGTCTTCCAATTTCTCCTCCTCCACCCTTCCCCCACCCGTTTTCCTCTTTCGTCTCTTGTATTACGTCCATGAGTTACTGTCATGTTTATGGTATTGTAGTGGGTTGTACCCCAGCTGAACACCCTGAGGATCAGCCAGAAAATATCTTCTGTATCAGTCATCCCACCTGGGAATCACTCTGAGACCGTAAGATACTTTCGGATGAGACGACAAACCGAGGTCCCGTGTGTTACGCATCATTATTTAACGCACCTTAAAGAACCCATGGCATCAAGCGGGCTTGTCCCTGGCAAAATTCTGTAGAAAAAAAGCCACTCTGATAGGGAAACAAGTATAGCTACAGACAGGAAAAAGATATAAAAAAATATGGGTAGCGCTGCACTTGTGGCGACGCGCTCTCCCCGGGTAGAGCAGCCCGAATTTCACGCAGAGAAATCTGCTGTGACATAATATGGTATAATTAAAATACAATACAATAAGTACACATCGGATGAAAAATTCGCCTGTATGGCAGTTTTCGAGTTCCCCAGCATGCAGTGTAGGCATCCATACTCCCGCTTCAGAGGACGATGATGATGATAGAGATATTGGATTATCTGCCACAGATTCCCGAACGAAATCACCGTAAAGCCAGGGGACATGCTTCGAACCAACTGTCACTTCAACTCGGCAGAGAAAAACGCCAGCACCTTCTTCGGCCTGGGCACGTCAGACGAGATGTGTCTGGGGTTCGTCTCCTTCTACCCCAAGGAACACATGCCCAGAAGCACCTTCTGCGTCTCCTGGAAAGGTCAGTCGAGGTCATTGAGGTCAAGGTCGGTTACAGTCAGGGTCAAGGTCAGATCAATGGGGTCAAGCTGGGGTGGTCACAGAATGTGTTTTGTATGGTACGATAAGTGAGTTTTTGAGTTGTAGTCAAATCAAGTCAAGTCAAGTCAAAAATGCTTCAATCATCCCATGAAGGGCAATGACAATACTGGCAGGGATATTGATACGAATAAAAAAAATATATCGCCTCCTAATAGAGAGTGTCGCCACATGAGCAGCGCCATCAACAGATCTTTTTTGAGCATTATCGTGCAATTTTTTTATTATTAACTTTTCCCTAGTTATTGGAGGATATTTAATTGATGTGGTGTGTGTGTGTGTGTGTGTGTGTGTGTGTGTGTGTGTGTGTGTGTGTGTGTGTGTGTGTGTGTGTGTGTGTGTGTACATTCGAATTTGCCAAAACTATAAACTGTTATTGGTTGCTTGCGTGTTGTATAGGTCGAATGCAAGTGCTTTGATTTGCTTTTACAAGATATAGGGCTATACTAATTCCAAGTATTATTATTATTATTATTATTATTATTATTATTATTATTATTATTATTATTATCATTATTATATTATTATTATTATTATTATTATTATTATGAAACAGACATGGATTAGTCTGTATATAATTATTGGTACACGGTAAATCTTTCTCGTTAAACGGAAAGAGAAGCATGGTCGGTTTTATGATATAAGGATACGTTTAATTTCAACAAAACATACTACCTATACCTGTTGAATTTGGATTAAAAAGGTACAGGTGTCCCGTAACCTAGGCGGTCGTAGGGGAGCGAGGCGTCAGAGACCTCAGCTTCTCCAGGGGACAGCATATTGAGGGAGGCGCCCATCTCCTCTCCCTCGCTGCTTTACCCTCCTGTCCCTAAAGAGGGCATGTACCCATTGACAGCTGGGTGAACTGGGGGGGGGGGGGACTGTACTGAAGCATAGGCGCGCAAATGGTCACCCATCCAACTGGTAGTCACGCTCGACGCTGCTTAAGTTGACGGGGGAAAGTGAGTGCTCTGACTACTGAGCTACCCCGCCCCCTGGATGATTGGGATTGTGTATGCTAAATCTGTAGAGAATATCTGGACATGGGAATGTATGTAATGCTACAGTATCTGTTTTTATATAATATTTGAGTGGGTTCTTTTTACTGTTTTTTTTTTATTCATTGTGTTGTATCGTGTTTCATGATGTTGTAGTGCATTGTATTATAATATTATTGTTTTGGGTGGTATCGTATCGTCCTGTGTTGTACTGTAATGTATTGTATTGTAATGTGTCATCGACAGATACTTTGTCCTTAAGAATACCCAGATTCAACCTATCTACCGTTGGCCGCCGCTCTTTCGCTGTTTCTGGTCCATCGATCTGGAACGACCTTCCTCTCTCCCTCCGGCAAAAGCCTACTTATGACACTTTTAAATCCAACCTCAAGACACACTTATTTCAAACCTAAGTTTTTCTCCTTCTGCTTCCATCTCTTACCTGTCCCTGCCTTCAACATCCACCTGCCAAAGTGCATAACGTTTGTAGGTGTGTGTGTGCGCGCGCGTGCTGCATGCGAGCGTGCGTGCGTGCGTGTGTGCGTGTGTGTGTACATTCGAATTTGTTAAAACTGTAAATTGTTGTTGATTGTGTATTGTGTAGATCGAATGCAAGCGCTTTTATTTGTTTTTACAAGATATAGCGCTATACAGATTCCATGTATTATATTATTATTATTATTATTTATTATTATTATTATTATTATTATTATTATTATTATTATTATTATTATTATTATTTTATTATTGTATTTTGTGTGCTATGTATTTTTCGCCTTTTGTATTGTATCGCAATGCGCTGCATTGTGTTATATCGCCTTGTATTGTTTTGTATTGTATTGTATTGTTGTGCATTCCCCGGTGTAACACTCTGGGGGTCATCCAGAACGTGCAGTCTGACTCACTCATCCCACCTGGGAATCACAGTGAGATTGAAATTGCACACTGAATGAGAAGTTTGCGTGTGTGACTGTTTTCAAATACCTCGACATATAGGCAGCCATACTCCGACTTCAGAGGACTTTTTTCTCCTTTCAAAGAGAGTGCAGATTGTTATTTTAAGAGCTTGTCATGGCTGGTGGCAACCCCAGCACAACACTTTACATTTTAACATTTTGATGTAGGCTTGGCTCATACCTACTACCTACTACCTACCTACCTACTACCTACTACCTACCTACCTACTACTACTACCTACTACCTTGCAATTAGCTGACATCAATACTGGCACAGATTTGGCCTGGCCAATTGTATTGTATTGTATTGAATTGTATTGTATTGTTTGTATTGCATTGCATTATATTGTATGTATTGTATGCATTGTATTGTATTGCATTGCATTGCCTTGTATTGAATTGTATATTGTATTGTATTGCGTTGCATTGTGTGCAATTGCATTGTATTGTGTTGCATTACATTGGGGTTTTTCTGTTACAGTATGCCATTATCAGTCAAAGCCAATATCTCTCTCTGACATTCAAGCAGCTCTCCTCG
>CM060320.1:4859432-4881932 GCA_030674155.1 Stramonita haemastoma
GCGGCAAATAAGAATGGTTATGTTTGGAGTTAACATCAGTTATAATTTCTCCATTTTTAATTTTGAGGGTAAGGTCTAGATAATTAATTTCTTTTCCATATTTTACAATCCATTTTATGTTTGGTGGGTTTAGTTCTTGAAGGTGTTTTTCAAAGTGGGTTATATTTTCTACATCAGGTAGGATGGTTATGCCATCATCTCTAAAACGGCTCCAATTTAAAAAGTTAAAATCATTTTCTTCTTCTTTGGGCAGAAGGCTGGAAATTAAAGGTGTTGTTGTATTTAAAACTAGCTTTTTATCTAGTTCGCCCATAAAAACATCCACAAAGTCACAAGAGTGGGCAGGTCCCATTGCCGTGCCATGATTGGGGGAGGCATATACGGTGTTATTTTTGCCATCCTTATACAGACACACATTTTTATTTAAACACAACTTTAATACATCTATGATGCATTCTTTTGAGGTGGCAAGAGGGGAAGGGTATCTATCAAGAAGCAAATTTACTGCAGGTATACCCATAGCATTGTTCACATTAGGGAATAAAGAAACTACATCACACACTGCTAGAACTGCATTGTCGGGTAAGGGAGCCAATTTCTCATTAATAATTAAAACTTTAGATAAAAACTCTCCTGTGTCTATGACTTGATATTCTAATTTATCTCGGAGGTGACTGATGGCACACTGAACAAACTTAGATAAATTTTCAGTGGGGGTTCCACATCCTGTTAAAAGGAGGCGGGTAGGATATGGTTTGTCCTTATGTGTTTTTATAAGAGGCTTACATTTTCCCGGTCCTTTGTTCTTAAAATCCGTAACGTACTTAGCTATGTCTTCATTAATATCTCCTTTTGCTAACCATTTCTCTGTCCATGATTTAATTTCCTTATTGATCTTGTTTGTAGGGTCTTTTTCCAATATATTATAAAAGTTCTTATTATTAAGTTCCTCCAAGATATTAAAATCATCTTTTTCTAAACTGGTAATTACTGTGGCTCCACTCTTGTCTGCATGTCTACATGCTGCATTGTGTGTTACTGGCAGCTTACGGAGTTCCCCTAATGCCTTTCTTTGTTCCTTTGATAGGTTGTCTTTAATTTTTCTCCGATTAGTTACAGCTAAAAAAGTTGTTTAGATTTGGGGAATTGGAGTGGGGGAGGGAGAGAGAGGGGGGATGAGGTGTGTGGAGAGAGAGAGGAGTGAGAGGGAAGGGGGAGAGAGGGGAAGGGGTGAGAGAAGGGAGAAAGAGAGTCAAAGTTGAAAAGATCTCAGTGGCTAGCATGCATTTTATGTGTGGGGAAGGTGATCATTTTGAATATAAATCAGTATGTGATGCTTATAAAAGCAGGTTTTATAATTGTTATTTATTCAGCCTGATGAAGCTTCAGAATAGAAGCGAAAATTTGCTGTCAAATAAAGAGATGAAGTTGAACACAGTCGTGTTTTTATTATTATTTTACTACATACATATATATATATATATATGTGTGTGTGTGTGTATAATGTGCGTGTGAGTAAGTGAGTGAGTGTGTAAATGCGCGTGTGTGTGTGTGCGAGTGTGTGCGTACACGCGTGCACGCGCGTGTGTATGTGTGTGTGGGCGCGCGTGTGTGTGCGTATGCGTGTGACTTTGATTGGAAGCTGTCTTGGCATATCTTGAAAGGACTATAGATGATAGCGTGTTCCCGTGTTATCAGGGTCTGACCATGACTCAGGCCACAGTGTGTGCCAGTCAGGGCTGTTCTCTGCTATTGCCCTGCATGGGGGGGTTATAGCATTTTGATCATAATATTTATTTTCTATTTTATTCTCTTATTTCGAGGAAAACGGAATACGCACTCGTGTGATTTGTTTCTTTTACATTCAGAGCCGTGTGTTTACAGTTTTGTCAATGTTGTCATTCGTTCCCACCGGTACACTATAGCCTACTCTTCCGAAAAGCGGAACGGGTTTTAGCATATGGGCAATATGTTCTGCGTGCATCCGCACACTTGGCCTTGCTTTTTCTTGTCTTAGCTTGGCATTGTACATGAAAATGAGGGGTGCTACAGGCGAGTGGTTAAGACCATTCGACTTCAGTCTCATGGGTTTATGAGTCAAGGGTTCGAATCTTGGCGGCGTCTGGTGAATTTTACGGGACTTCCAATTTCAACTTCAAGTAGACACCTGCCAGTATCTTTATTCGCTCGTGTATATGCACATGCAAAAGATCAAATATGCACGTTAAAGATCCCGTAATTCATGAAAATGTCCGATGGGTAACGGAAACTTGAGCATACCCAGCATACACTCCTGAAGTCGGAACACAGCCTCCTTTACGGTGGGCACAAACGTTGGCATACTTACAGCTTCCCCGGTGGTGAAACCCAGACAGGCAGGAATAGGCCTGTAGGGAACACAGAGACAAAGAGACTGATAGCGAGACAATAAAGTGAAAGAGTTCAGAAATTAGTGAGAGAAACAATATACAAAGCAAGTAACACCCCTCCCCTCTCACACACATACACACACATACACACATGCACACATACATAAACACATACACGCACGCACGCACGCACACACACACATCACCGCCACCACCACAACCACCACAACCACCACTACCACACACACACACACACACACCCATCCCCCCCCCCCCACACGCACACACACACACATACACAAATACACACATACACACACACACACACACACCACCACCACCCACCACCACACTCACCACCACCACAACCACCACCATCACCATCACTACACACACCACCAACCACCACCACAACCACCAAACCCAACCTACCTAACCAACCAACCCCACTTCCAAAAAAACCCCAAACTGATCTCTCTCATCTCTCCACCCTCCCTCCTTCCCTCCCTCCAGCCCGGCTTCTGCACGGAGGAGTGTAAGACAGCCGTGAGGTTCGCCCGCAAGTGCGACCCGTGTCTGCACAGGGCGGAGGTGTGGCAGCTCATCCAGTCCTTCCACCTGCCCCGCTCTCCCCACGGCTGGCAGTTCTCCGCCCTCCTGGCCTCCTGCGACAGACAGCTGGAGGCGGAGAGTCTCTCCCAGCCCGCTCTCTCCGACAGCATCGTCTGCCCGGATGGCTTAGGTCTCGGGGCTTCAGAGTCTCCCACAGCCCGTGAGGATTCTCTCTGTGCGGCAGTGCAGGCTGAGGTGTCGTCCTCGGGAGCGGGGTTGCTGCTTCCTTGGGGTGTGGTGGGGCTGGTTTTGGGAAATGCTCTGACTTTAGTTGCTCTGGTTTAAAAGGGTACATACAGACGCTAAGAGGTGAGTGCATGGTAGTATTTTTGTATACCCCTTTGAAACACCGCAGATTTCTCTGCGTAAAATTAAAGCTACTTTGCTCTCCCTCAGAAGAAAGCGTGTCGTCGATGCAAGAGCAGCTCCACCCATTTTTATAGTTTCTTTTCCTGTCTACATGTGTGTTTGTTTCCCTATCAAAGTGCCTTTTTTTCTTTCTGACAGAATTTTACCAGGGATAACTCTCTTGTTGCCGTGAGAGTTTTTCTGCGTGTACAAGATAAGTGTTGCCGGTGGGAGCACGATAGTCTCATATGGAGGACTAACACCCCCCACCACTCGTGGTCTAGTGGAGGGAAGGCTGGAGGTGGAACGGAACTCTCGGGCACAAATGGGAATTAAACCCGGACCGGGATCGAACATGGATTTTTCTTTTTCTAGGCAAGTGCACTACCTGTAGATCACCGATCCACCTTGACTTCCAGCCTGTATCAGGTGCATTACCTGTAGACTACCGATCTACCTTGAATTCCATCCTATGACTCCATGAAACTATGGGTTCAAATCCTAGCAGCGGCATGTAGTGAAGTGAGGGGGGAGATGGTTTTTACCCAATCTCCCAGGTCACCCTAGACTGCAGACCTGACAGTTTTCTTCTCGTGTATATACGCCTGCAGAATGTCCAGTACTCGCGTTAAAGATCCCGTACATGACGTCATCGTTTGATGCGTTACATGTGTTGTACAGAAGGGAGTGTAAAAGTGCTGTATCATGTACTCAATTGTTGTTGATTAAAACTGGCCTCTAAATTTGAGCTTACTTGTGTCACAGTACCTTTGGTGTTTTTATCCGCATGTATTCAAAATAGTATGTGTGTGTATGTGTGCGTGTATGTGTATGTGTGTGCGTGCGTGCGTGTCCATATTACCATTATTATTATGCCTACTACTAGGCATTATAATTATGCGTACACTGTACCAGTTTTCGTTCCGACAAACCTGCTACATTCAAAGCAGGCTGCTGTCTTTCGAGGCTTTGGTGTCGCCACAGGACAGGTGCCACGCAAATCCAAGATGCTAGTAAAGTGTGTATGCATACAGCACAGCACTCTCTTCGAGCCGCGGACCCTGTTACTGTGCTAAAGTCTGTGTAGGACGGGAATCAAACCGGCCATAACTACTGTCTTTTTCTTCTCCAAAATGCGCCTTTTTCAGGCGGGGGGGGGGGGGGGGGGGGGGGGGGGGGGGGGGGGGGGGGGGGAAGGGGGGGTATATGCACGCTCATATGCATGCGCGCTCGTGTTTGTGTGTGCGTTTTTTTTATATGGAGACATGTGGCGGCTACTCTGCATTTTGTTGTAGCGCATCATATTGCATATTACCATCATTATTATGCGTAATACTAGGTATTATGTGCGTACACTGTACCAGTTTTCGTTCCGACCGAGGGAACGATTATTGTCTGTTTGTGAACAAATGCCATAAGAGTAAATATATGGTTAATTGTAGAATAATTGTATTGATCCCTGCTTGATATTCACCAGTAAAGTTATTTAATTTGGTGGACTTTTGTAGTCATGAATTAATTACAGAACTATATACTTTATTACATTATATCAACTAAAGTTATGCCTCTATAGTTATTTGGATTGTGTATGTCTCCTTTTTTATGGATGGTACAGATAATGGATTCAGTCCACTGCTCAGGATACTCACCGCTATCAAACAAAACATTGAATAGTTTTACAAGAAACATAACAGCACTATCACATGAATAATCGAGAAATTCGCCTGCAATGCCATCTGGTCCTGCAGATTTTGAGTGTTTAATTTTTCCTAATGCATATGCAACTTCTTCTTTCGTAATAGACTGGTTAAACCAGTACTCATTTGTGTCATCACAATCATCTAACTAGACATCACGATCAAAATCAAATTCTGTGATATGTTTCATTTTCTAAAAGATTAAACAAGTGAATAAACGAATCTTCCGTTGTAATACAACAGCTGACCTTGCTTTCTCGCCTTGGAATTGTTCACAAACAGCTTCCCAAAATCTACAGTGATCACCTACTGAGGAGACAAGATTGTTCAGTAATATGTTTTTGTGTTCTTTTTCTTTTCTTCTCAAAAGTGGGGGTTGAACGGGGCTAAAAACGGCTCTTTCGGTCGCATCTATGCGCAAAACGGCACCTTTTTCTGGAGGGGGTGGGTATGCGTGCGGGCACGCGCGCGCGCGCTGGTGTTTGTGAGTGTGTTTGTTTCTGTTTGCGCATGTGGCGGGGACCCTGCACTTTGCTGTGGTGCAACATATTGCTGTAAATTGTCATTATTCTTGTGCGCACTGCTTGTTTTTTGTGGCGTACACTTACCCGCTTTCCTTCCGACAAACTAGCTTTCTTAGCTCTTGGGGGCTGTGGCGTCGCCACAAATCCGGCGTCACACATATCAAAGAATTTAGGAGAGAGTGTATGCATAACTTGCGATATTGTGTTGGTGCCGTGGGATCTTTTACCGTGCAAAAGTGGGGGTTGGACGGGGCTGAAAACGGCTCTTTCGGTCGCATCTTAGCGTAAAAAGGCACCTTTTTTTGGAGGGGGTGGGTATGTGTGCGCGCACGCGCGCGCGCTGATGTTTGTGAGTGTGTTTGTTTGTGTGCACGCATGTGGCGGGGACCCTGCACTTTGCTGTGGTGCATCATATTGCTGTATATTGTCATTATTCTTGTGCGCACTGCTTGTTTTTTGTCGCGTACATTTACTAGCTTTCCTTCGACGAACTAGCTTTCTTAGATATCGGGGCTGTGGCGTCGCCACAAATCCGGCGCCACACATATCAAAAATGGTTGGAGAGAGTATGCATACAGTGCAATATTGTGTTGGTATCGTGGGATCTTATACCGTGCAAAAGCGAGGGTTAAACGGGGCTGAAAACGGCTTTTTCAGTCACATCTTTGCGCAAAACAGCACCTTTTTCTGGAGGAGGGTGGGTATTCGTGTGCGCACGCGCGCGCGCGCTGGTGTTTATGAGTGTGTTTGTTTGTGTGCGCGCATGTGGCGGGGACCCTGCACTTTGCTGTGGTGTATCACATTGCTGTATATTGTCATTATTCTTGTGCGCACTGCTTGTTCTTTGTCGCGTACACTTACCAGCTTTCCTTCCGACAACCTAGCTTTCTTAGGTCTTGGGAGCTGTGGCGTCCCCACAAATCCTGCGCCACACATAATAAATTGTGTATTATAATCATTAGTATGTGTACCACTACGTAGTGTTGCGTACACTGTCCCAGCTTTCGTTCCGACAAACTTGCTATATTCAAGTTAGGCTTCCCACTTTCGGGTTGTGATGTTGCCACAAGACCAGCACCATGCATATCAAAGGTGCTAGTACAGTATGTGTGGATGCACTAGAGCATTTTCTTGGTGCCCTTGGCCCTGTTACTGTGCAAAAGTCTGGGTAGGAGAAAAAAAACTGAATCCTGACCTTTGTCACATCTTTTCAAAATGTGCTTTATTTTTTCAGTGTGTAGATAACCTTCGCACATGCTTGTGCGCGATCGTGTGTGTGTGTGTGTGTGTGTGTGTGTGTGTGTGTGTGTGTGTGTGTGTGTGTGTGTGTGTGTGTGTGTTGTGTGTGTGTGGTGGCCAGCCTGCCCTTTTCTGTGGCCCATCATATTGTAAATTATCATCATCAAACCAGCTCTTTGTCACTTCTTTCGAAATGTGCCTTATCGCCTTATTCTTGGGAGGGAGTAAGGGCACATATGTGTGTGCTCGTGTTTGTGTATGGCTTTTTCAATATGTTTGCACGTGGCATCAGCCTTGCACTTTGATATGGTGCATCATATTTTATATTACATTATTATTATATGTGTTACTACGTATTATTGTGTACATTGGACCAGCATTCCTTCCGATAAACTTGCTATATTCAAGTCAGACTGCTCTCTTCGTGGCTCTTGTTTCGCCACATGACCAGCGTCAAGCATTCCTAAGATGCTAGTAGAATGTCTATGCGTACAGTAGTGCACTCTGTCGGTGCTTTGGCCTCTGATCTGGTACCATGCAAAAATCAGGGTATAGTAGGATGGAACTCAAACCGACTCTTTGCAACATATTTTCAAAATGTGCTTTATTCTTTGAGGGGGAGGGGGGGAGGTGTGCGCGTGAGCATGCGTACGCGCATTCGTGTTTGTGTGTGCGATTGTGTGTGTGTGTGTGTGTGTGTGTGTGTGTGTGTGTGTGTGTGTGTGTGTGTGTGTGTGTGTGTGTGTGTGTGTGTGTGTGTACATTTGGTGGCAGTCCCGCACTTTGTTGTGGTAGATCATATTGTATATTATTATCATTGTTACCATTATTTGTACTACTAGTTATTATTGCGTACACGGTACCAGCCTTCGTTCCGAGAAACTTGCTATATTCAAGCCAGGATGCCCTCTTTGGGGTGTGATGTCGCCACAAGACCGGCGCCACGCATATCAGCAATGCTATTAAAGTGTGTATGCTTACAGTAGAGCACTCTCTTGGTGCTGTGGGCTCTGTTTCTGTGGAAAAGTCAGGATAGGACGGGACTCAAACCGGCTCTTTGTCACATCTTTTCAAAATTCTTTTTCTTCTTCTCCTTCCTCTTTGCATCTTGTTTTCTCTTTCTTCGCAACATTTCTTGTTTGCAATTATTCACCACAATTTTCCTTCTTTGCAATTATTCACTGTACAGAATGCTTCTTCTTTGCAATTATTCGGGAATTCTTCTTCTTCGCCTTTTTTTCTCCGTATTTTTTTCTTCTTAGTCTTCCGTTGCATGTAGCAGAGCACTTGTTCTTACCAGTAGGAAACGACAGAGAAGCTGTTGATATAGGAATGATCTCAGCACAAGAACAAAGCTGGAAACCTATCGACCAGCCTTGCAACACTGCACTTGGATGCTGTGGCTTTGTGTGGCTCAAACAGTGGAGTTTACAATGCAGTGGATTAAGTTCTTTTCTTACAGGCAGAAAATCCGATTTGGGTTTTAGGTTTCGAAGCTGCTCTTACAATGTCCATTGCTTCCGTTCTAGTGTGTGCATACATCTTCCCGTCACTCTGTGTGTGTGTGTGTGTGTGTGTGTGTGTGTGTGTGTGTGTGTGTGTGTGTGTGTGTGTGTGTGTGTGTGTGTGTGTGCAGGAGGGGAGGTCTGGAAGAGTACACACACACACACACACACACACACACACACTAACACACTAACACACTAACACACACATACTCAAACGCATACGCACATACACGCACACATAGACACACACATATTATGTATATATATATATATATATATATGTATATATATAGGTATATGTATATATATATAACATAAGCATATTTACATGTATGCATGCATACATACATACATGCATACATACATACATACATACATACATACATACATACATACATACATACATACATACATACATACATACATACATACATAGAGACAGGCAGATACACACACACACACACACACACACACACACACACACACACACACACACACACACACACATATATATACACACAGAGACAAACATAGAGACAGACAGACAGACAGGCAGATAGACAGACAGACACAGAAACAGAGGGACAGATAGATCTGTAACGTTGGATCCAGTCTTTTCACTGAACATCACTACCTCCAGGCACATCCGGGAGGGACAGAAATGTAATGAAAACACAGCGCTTTTGAACTCCAATGTTTTATTGCAACTTTTCAGCTGATGCTTGCTTCTTCTATAGAGTGCCAGGACCCTGGCACTGATAAAAGCAAAAACAACGCCACATTTCACAGGAGGGAAAGACAAAGACAAAGACAAAGACAGACTGACACAGAGAGAGAGAGAGAGAGAGAGAGAGAGAGAGAGAGAGAGAGACAGAGACAGAGACAGAGACAGGACAGACAGACAGACAGACAGACAGACAGACAGACAGACAGACAGATACAGAAAGACAGAGAGCGACAGAGAGAGAGAGAGAGAGAGGCTAACACAGGGACACCTTTATCCATCAAATGTTCTGGGCACAAACACTCTCTGCCATACACCACTTTTCTGGAAAGTTCTTGAAAAATATACCGACCATACACCGCTCAACAATTACACAACTAATATAACTCAAAATACAGATAATGAGGAATAGGAAAGAAACATAGATAGGTAAAGGTAAAAAGGTAAAGGTGTCCCATACCCTGTGTGGTCGTGGGGGAGCGAGGCGTCAGAGACCTCAGCTTCTCTAGGGGCCAGCATATTGAGGGCGGCGCCCATCTCCTCTCCTTCGCTGCTTTACCTTCCCTGACCCTAAAGAGGGCAGGTACCCATTTACAGCTGGGTGAACTGGGGGACTGTACTGAAGCCAAGGCGCGCAAACGGTCACCCATCCAACTGGTAACCACGCTCGATGCTGTTTAACATTGGCTGCGGGGAAGCGAGCGCTCTGACCACTGAGCTATCCCGCCCCCTGGATACTATATTGGATAGATAAACCGATAGATGTATTAATGCAGTTTTACACTGACATTGTACTATCAATTTCTCTTCACATTTATAGATGGGGGAGGGGGGAAGGGAAGAAATATATGGGTCGGGGGAGGGGAAGAAATATACTTACTAAATAAGCAAATCAAAAGTGCATCAGTACTAATTTACATCCTTGTAAAAATCCGTGTACAATGGATCTTATAATTATGATATCCTTCGTGCAGATAGAAATGGCTGAGAAATGTTGCTGTCTGGAAACAAAAATTCGGCAACTCATCAATTCTATCATCTCAGGATCATAACCATAAGAGTTGTTGACAGATCAGCGTATTAGTGAAGTTGTCATCTAAGCACAGGTTTTCTGATAAAAGTGGGTTCCTGTCTTCTGCTTCCAGTCGTTGGGGTACTGCTGACGAGTGACACGTTTGAAAAAGCAATTGTGGCCATCCCAAGCGAAGGACAAGCACGGAGAGTGACGAGAGCATCTGCGCATGCATTCCTTCGGTTCACTCTCGGATTCCCAATGAACGGTATGGCCTTCCAGGTCCCAGGTTTTGTACCACAGGTAGGCATCAGCGAAACCTCTGGTGCAATCTGTAAACAGGGGCAGTGCATCTTGTTGATGAAACCGTTTTAGTTTGGGTGAGGTTTTTCTTTCTTTCTTTCTTTCTTTTTTTTGAAGGGATGGTGCTTAAAGGCACATGTACACACATACTTACCTACACACACACATACACACACATACACACACACACACACGCGCACGCAAACACACACACAAACAACATACGCACGCACGCACGCACGCACGCACGTACACACACACATAAAGACAGACAGACAGACAGACAGACAGACAGACATACAGACATACATACATACATACATACATACATACATACATACATACATACATACATACATACATACATACATACACATGCATGCATGTATGCACATGTATGCACACACACACACACAAACCACGCTTGCACACATACATGCATAGACATAAACATCAGCATCCTGCTTCTCTAGTAGTCTGTCAGTCTGTCCGACTGCCTCTGTCTCTGTCTTCGTCGGTCTGTCTGTCTGTCTTTCTGTCTGTCCGTCTTCCTGTCTGTCTTTCTATCTGTCTGTCTGTCTGTCTGTCTCTATCCCTCCCTCCCTCCTTCCCTCAATACTAGACACACAAACATAACACTTTTAAGAATGCACTTTAAGTGCTACAGATCCAGCGGTCGACTCTGCAACCTGGCTGGGCTGAAAGCAAAAACAAAAGTAACGGAGAAAACAATTAGGAAAATGCTTTTTGCTGATGTTGCTGCTGTCACTTCGCACACTAAGCAAGAACTCCAATGCCTCATGAACAGGTTTTCCCAGGCCTGTAAAGACTTCGGACTGACAATCAGCCTGAAAAAGACCAATTTGCTGAGCCAGGACGTGGTTACTACACCAGCCATCTACATCGGTAACTACCAGCTCGATGTCGTACACCAGTTTACATACCTGGGATCTACCATCAGTGACAACCTGTCCCTTGATGCCGAGATCAAAAAGCACATAGCCAAGACTGCTACGACCTTAGGACGACTCACCACCCGCGTCTGGGAGAACCCAAAAACTGACAATTTCCACCAAAATGGCAGTGTACAACGTCTGCATCGTTAGCATCTCCTATATGGCAGTGAAACATGGACACATACTCCAAACAGGAGCACAAACTGAACAGCTTCCACCTGCGCTCTCTCCGTCGCATCCTCAGCATCCACTAGAGTGGCAAAGTTACCAACGCTCAGGTCCTCGAGGTTGCAGGTCTTCCCACCATGTACACACTCCTCAGACAACACACTCAGATGGCTCGGTCACGTGTGAAGGATGGAGGATGGACGTATTCCTAAAGATCTCCTCTATGGTGAATTTCCTCCGGAAAGAAAAGCATTGGCCTCTCCCAACTGCTCTACAAAGACGTCTGCAAGCGTGACATAAAAGCCCTGGACATCAACACTGAGAACTGGGAGGAGGAAGCAGCTGACTGCAGCAAATGGCGCAGTGTTCTCCACAAACAGCTGAAGTGTGGTGAAGAAAAGATTCACACCGCAGCAAACGAAAAGAGAGCCAAGCGGAAGGCATGTACTCCTGCCACCTCAACAGGCCACATCTGCATCAGATGCAACAGAGACTGCCACTCCCGCATCGGACTGACCAGCCACAGCCGGCGCTGCACTGTCGCTGAACAAAATTAATGAGCTTTCTTCTGGCGCGAATTCCATAATCGACACCGACTGACGGAGGCCTTACTACTACTACTACTACTACTACTACTACTTACTACTACTACTACTAACTACTACTACTACTACTACTACTACTACTACTACTACTACTACTACTACTGACCTGGCCCATACAAATCAAAATCAAAGATTTGTAAAGCCTATTTTATCTGTCTTTTACAGCAACAGTCTGTCTACTTATCTGTCACAAATGCCTTGTGTTTATCTTTTCAAAGTGATACCTGATTGGACCATAATATAATAGGTTAGCTGGTCTTACATGGTTTAACGAGTCTTATACAGTGAAACAGTCACACTGCTCTTTAAGTGGTTCACAGTACTCACCCCTCACACAGGCGTTGTCAGTGTGGTCAAAGAAGAATCCTCCGTCACAGAGACACTGGCCTGAGTAACAGGCAGTCATGGTCCATGGGCAGACTGCATCGCTACTGCATGCTCTTTCAATCCATACTCTGGAGAGAGAGAGAGAGAGGAGAGAGAGAGGAAGGAGAGAGAGAGAGAGAGGAGAGAGAGAGAGAGAGAGAGAGAGAGAGAGAGAGAGAGAGAGAGAGAGAGAGAGAGAACAATGCAGTTTAGTGATGTTTGCTTTAATATCTAGATTATGTGATTTATCACCAAAGAAACTGGTCACGATCTGATGTATCAAGTAAAATCGCGTGATTAGGTTTTGTGTATAATTATGAGCTAGAATAGATGTGTGCAAATGCAAAACAAGGCCCAAAATGGTATGTAAAAGGAAAACCACAAAAGTGTAAGCCCACGTTCATATCTCATGACACCCAGGACAGATTTTGTAACATGAAAACATTAGAATATTGACAACCACCTTCCAGTGTTAAGTAAACACACGAACTAGGTGTTTCTATGAATTATACATAACAGTTCTTGACTTCTTTCTATAATGGTAGAATTAGACCGGTATACCCAATGCCAGTGCCAATCCCTAGACCATCATGTCATGTCTGCCTGTGGTCCCTTCTGGGGCATAGGCCGCCAACCAGCTGTCTCCAGGTATCTCGGCTCTGGGCTAGGCGTTCCAGTTGTCCCCACGTCTTGCCCATCTTTTTCGCATCCCTAGACCAAGCCGGTATAAAATATGATGTACTCGGTATGTGTATATCACAAAAAAGGTAAAGTGTCCCATAACCTATGTGGTCTTAGGGGAGCGAGACATCAGAGACCTCAGCTTTTCTTGGATTCCCGCCTAATGGAGGGCAGCACCCATCTCCTCTCTCTCGCTGTTTTACCTTCCATGACCCTTAAGAGGGCAGGTACCCATTGACAGCTTGGTGAACTAGGGGGCTGTACTGAAGCCAAGGTGGCAAACTGTCACCCATCCACTTCGTAACCACACTCAATGTTGCTTGAACCTTAGCTTGGGGAAAGCGAGTGCTCTGACCACTGAGCTATCCCGTCCCCTGTGTTAGAGTGTCGGTGGGGGAAAAACCCACAACGCAGCTCAAACCCAAACCTGCAGCAGGAGGGGAGAGGTCAAGCTGACATGGCCGTCACACTCTGTATCAAGCTGTGTGCCATGTTTCAATGTTTTGCTAGACACATAGACATGATGATGCAGAAAAGGGAGGCACAGACCAAGCAGGCTAGAAGTAGATTGATGCTTGCTGCTTTTAAATCAGATATACTTGAGAAACAACATTTTGTAAAAGAATTTCCATATTCACACCTCTGACGAGCTCGAGCTTATAGCTGTGTGCCCCAAGTGCGGATTTCGTCTTCGCCTGATCAGTGTGCTGCTTCCCGTGGCTCCGACAGCTGCCTGCTGGGCCGTCTGTAGGTGGACGGAAGGTGAACATGAGGCACTGGGCATCCCCCCTACACATCACACTGCACTCCAGCCTGGACCTTGCCGGCCTCTCCCACAGCACGTCTTCCGTGAACATGACGTCAGACACAGGCAGCGTCTTGAAGGTGGCGTCCTTCAGTGGCTGAGGTGATGCTGTGGCCTCAGTCCCCTGGCCCCACATCACCACCAGGGACACACACAGCAGCTGTGCAATGGCTGAGTTCCAATGCTGGGTCATCTCTCCTCCTTCTTCGGGGAAATGTTACTGACAGACAATATACCGCCATAAACAAAGGGCAAGGAGAGTTTTATACAATCTGTACATAACGCAACTATTTTGAGTTCTTTTCCTATTTCAAGCACAAAATGTATTCCTCTAAAATTTGTTTTTTCTTTGTGTACTTCTTTGTGTTTCTGTTCCTCAGCTCCAGTTCCAGGTTTACTAATGGTGAGATTTTTTCGTATGTGTCGGTTTACCCCAAATGAGGGAAGCCAAATTGTGACTTAGAGGATCATCAGTTTGAAATGCATGCTTTCTCTGCATTCACGCAAGGAATAATGTATATAAACCTGCTTTTAAAAAAGAAGCCCATATTTCTTTTAAAAAAATCCTTTTAACCACAAATCGGTGCACCACACACCAGATTTGAAATGTTTTATTTGGACAAAATGATGCATGTGGACATGATTACACCTGATGTGCTTTGATGATTATCCATCATTAAGGAAACCAGATCTGTGGGAAGATTCAAGAACACTCTGGCGAAATAAAAAGCGTACTTAAACTTCATTGATAAAAGCATAACACACTGAGGACACTAACTGCTACTAAACTCGAATAAAACATAGACCGTGTCTGCATAGATAAAATGAAAAAATGTAATGAACAGAAACGTAGTTATTATGTTACAGAATGTTAGCATTCACCTTAGAGCCCAAGTCACAGTTTTGAAAATAAAACCAAACAACTCCTAGGACTGTGGAAAGAATCTGCAACTGTAGGGATAGAAATGGTACCCCTTCTGACAAACTGTGGCTTGTTGTGTCTTATCCCCTTCTGATAAACTGTGTGGCTTGTTGTGTCTTATCCCCTTCTGACAAACTGTGCGGCTTGTTGTGTCTTATCCCCTTCTGACAAACTGTGTGGCTTGTTGTGTCTTATCCCCTTCTGACAAACTGTGCGCTTGTTGTGTCTTATCCCCTTCTGACAAACTGTGTGGCTTGTTGTGTCTTATCCCCTTCTGACAAACTGTGCTTGTTGTGTCTTATCCCCTTCTGATAAACTGTGTGGCTTGTTGTGTCTTATCCCCTTCTGAAAACTGTGCTTGTTGTGTCTTATCCCCTTCTGATAAACTGTGTGGCTTGTTGTGTCTTATCCCCTTCTGATAAACTGTGTGGCTTGTTGTGTCTTATCCCCTTCTGATAAACTGTGTGCTTGTTGTGTCTTATCCCCTTCTGATAAACTTGTGCTTGTTGTGTCTTATCCCCCTTATGATAAACTGTGTGGCTTGTTGTGTCTTATTCCCCTTATGATAAACTGTGTGGCTTGTTGTGTCTTATCCCCCTTCTGATAAACTGTGTGGCTTGTTGTGTCTTATCCCCTTTGATAAACTGTGCTTGTTGTGTCTTATCCCCTTATGATAAACTGTGTGGCTTGTTGTGTCTTATCCCCTTCTGATAAACTGTGTGGCTTGTTGTGTCTTATCCCCTTCTGATAAACTGTGTGGCTTGTTGTGTCTTATCCCCTTCTGATAAACTGTGCTTGTTGTGTCTTATCCCCTTCTGATAAACTGTGTGGCTTGTTGTGTCTTATCCCCTTCTGATAAACTGTGGCTTGTTGTGTCTTATCCCCTTCTGATAAACTGTGTGGCTTGTTGTGTCTTATCCCCTTCTGATAAACTGTGCTTGTTGTGTCTTATCCCCTTCTGATAAACTGTGTGGCTTGTTGTGTCTTACCCCTTATGATAGACTGTGGCTTGTTGTGTCTTATCCCCTTATGATAAACTGTGGCTTGTTGTGTCTTATCCCCTTATGATAGACTGTGGCTTGTTGTGTCTTATCCCCTTATGATAAACTGTGTGGCTTGTTGTGTCTTATCCCCTTATGATAAACTGTGCTTGTTGTGTCTTATCCCCTTCTGATAAACTGTGCTTGTTGTGTCTTATCCCCTTATGATAAACTGTGCTTGTTGTGTCTTATCCCCTTATGATAAACTGTGGCTTGTTGTGTCTTATCCCCTTCTGATAAACTGTGCTTGTTGTGTCTTATCCCCTTCTGATAAACTGTGTGGCTTGTTGTGTTTATCCCCTTCTGATAAACTGTGTGGCTTGTTGTGTTTTATCCCCTTCTGATAAACTGTGTGCTTGTTGTGTTTTATCCCCTTCTGATAAACTGTGGCTTGTTGTGTCTTATCCCCTTCTGATAAACTGTGGCTTGTTGTGTCTTATCCCCTTTGATAAACTGTGTGGCTTGTTGTGTTTTATCCCCTTCTGATAAACTGGGCTTGTTGTGTCTTATCCCCTTCTGATAAACTGTGGCTTGTTGTGTCTTATCCCCTTCTGATAAACTGTGCTTGTTGTGTTCTTATCCCCTTCTGATAAACTGTGTGGCTTGTTGTGTTTTATCCCCTTCTGATAAACTGTGTGGCTTGTTGTGTCTTATCCCCTTCTGATAAACTGTGTGGCTTGTTGTGTCTTATCCCCTTTGATAAACTGTGCTTGTTGTGTCTTATCCCCTTCTGATAAACTGTGCTTGTTGTGTCTCACACCGGCGGCAGCTACGACAGTTGCACAGTGCAGGGCAGAGACAGCAGCAGACGATGGCACAGACTGATACATGTGGGGAACGGGGTAGCCTAGTGGTTAGAACATTGCGCTCGCAATTTGACGACCCAGGTTCGATTCCCGTTCGAGGGGATTTTTCCCCTGGAGTTAACATCAGTGCTGACTCCACTCTTTCATCTTGCACACAAGTTAAATCCTGTTCTGCTTTTCGTAAGAGTAGGCCATTGTGTGCTGGAGGGAACAGATGACAGGATTTACAAATCGCATACACACAGGGACTGGATATAAAAAGGCACACGTACTTATTCCATCATCATCTATATAAAAGAATAAATAAATAGATAAATAAATAGGTGAATAAATGAATAAATAAATAAATACATGTGTAAACGGGCAGTCTCTGAGAATGGAAAGCATTAAACCTGTAGTCCTGTGGATACTTGATTAGCAGGATCATGCATGAAGTAAACAACAAGACTCAGTCATTTGTCACTGCTCTTTGCGCCTTTGCAGACTTTATGATCAAGCAGCAAAGTTGTTAGCTAAAAGTGCATCGTACCTTGATCGTTTATTTTTTTTAATAACAAAATACTAAATAATAAAATACTCCTATCAAACACTGTTAATAGAAAATGGCTCCATTGTCAACTCTGCAACTAGTATTTTGTTATACATATCTACAACCTTTCATATTCATCAACAATTATTTTACCATTTGCTTTTAGAAATATCAATAATCCGCATTGGCCTCATGAATTGAAGGACATAATCAATACCCATTTTTTTATGAATTACTCAATTAGATTCAAAGCCAGTGTAACTCCTTAATCTTAATATAGTTTTGTTGATGAGTATGTAGGTTTATTATTTCGTTTTGGTATTGGAAATTTGAAACAATTTGTTTTTTAATGTTGACTCTCTAATCAGGATGATTTGGGAGTACTACACACACACACATACACACACGCGCGCGCGCGTGCGCACGCACCTATGCAACCGTTCAACACACAAACACGTACACATATACACTTATGCCGTACGTACGCACACACACACACTCATACACACACACGCACACATACACACATACATGAGGCCAATAAGTCCTTCGGATGAGGCTATAAACCGAGGCCCGTTTGTGAGCGCACGCAGAACATCTTGTGCACACGTTAAAATCCGTTCCGCTTTTCGTAGAGTAGGCCATCTTGTGCCGGTGGGAACAGATGACATTTACAAAAACTGCATACACCCGGGACTGGATCCCATTATCCTCGATATAAAGAATAAAATAAAATAAAAAAATAAAAAAATAAAATAAACACACTGACACACCAGTGTTGATAAAGTACAAATCAGAGTACGTTTTATTGTTGTTGCTTTTTACAACATGGAAGCCAAGCAAACTGTTAAGGAAAAAACAAAAACTTGAAAGTCAGCTTTCGGGGAAAAAATACATAACAACAATAATCTATTTCCAATGACAAGAAAAGCAAACGGAAACGAAAATAACGTAACATTGTTTTCACGATACAGTTGCATCATTAGTGATGAAGGCTACACATGTACAAACCTGGGCTGACAGTTCAGCGGTCAGTGGCTTGTGACCAGTGCTGTCTGCTGTCCACTGCACTGACTGACTTCAGCCAGGAAGAGGCAGTGGCCCTGCTGCTTTTGCCTGCCTGCCTGCCTGCCTGTGTCTGCCTCTGTGTGTGTGTGTGTGTGTGTGTGTGTGTGTGTGTGTGTGTGTGTGTGTGTGTGTGTGTGTGTGTGTGTGTGTGTGTGTGTGTGTACCCAATATAGACTAACCGACTGGCTGACTGGCTGTGCAGAGGGCGGGGAGAGGGGTGGGTGGGGGGATGGCTGCGTCACGCACAGTTTGTTTTGTTTCAGCATCAGATTAACCCAGACTCTCAGAAACCACAATGGTGAACGGTTTAACCTAGCTTTGACATTAACGTTGGCTTCCTTCCCTCCAAATCTTTACCAGGTAACAACACTTCTTGTGTACACAATAAAACTCATCCTTTTTTCAGTCCTTGAAGTCAGAATGCCGCTACCTAAATTAATGGTGGTGGGTAAATGGTCCCGTACGCAAAAAAGAAATTCACCATTAGTGAACTTTGGAGGGCTAGCCGAGGAACAAAAGAAGAAAGAAGGAGACGAATTCACTTTTCACCATCCGCCATGGCGCAGTGGTTAGCGTCTTGAACTTTGGACTGGAAGATCGCGGGTTCGAATCCCATAGCGTCAGAAGGATTTTCTGTACCACGGCCGGCTCCTATTCAGAGTGAGTGTGCTGTGGACTCAGTGGGAAGACTGGGACCACACAGTTGAGCTCCATCCACTTTATGGATGCAGTTTAAGAGTGTTGCTCAAATTACCTGACCAACACTGCAGGTGTCTGTATCTCTTGGGCTCTGTTGACGCCGGGGTACATTATGAAAGTAAGCGTAGAGTACAACCCTGTCAAATAGTCTCACAGCAGATTCACTTCCACAGCAGCATTATTACATCATCCCCATCACCATTGATCATCATGCAATAAAATAAAAGCCTCTGATTTGGTGGTCCAAGCTGCTCTGGCCAAGTGGTGACCTCGGATCTGTGCCTGTGGTGAGTTGGTTTCGAAGCCTTTGTGATTCGCGGGGGACGGTCGTTGGAGGGACGTTGTAGTGGTTGCCACCTCGGGTGGGCAATTCACTCAAGTCTGGCTCTGCGACTGAGCTAATAGTGACATTACTATGGGGCTTTGAAGGTAGAGTCTTGCGTATGTTAGATCAGATCAGGCACCACTGAACACCACCAAAGTGACCCAGCAGCAGTGCAGGGCCCCTCTGGCTGGTGGACCCGCGGCGACCTGATATTGATGGGCCCCTGTGGACTTTCGACCCTGAGGATGAGACATCACGAATCTCGGTGTGGCTGTAACAGGGAGATCGAAATGAGCGGCGTGGAAACAGCAGGACGGGGATGTCACAGAAAATGAGGAAGCAAAACAAAAAAAGAATTAACTTTTTAGAGAAGAGTTCTATTAGTTTTGGTGCGTGGAGCATATAGCCATTAGTTTTTCGGGGGATTACATTCAAGGGCTAAAACTCGTGAATCCAGACAAGAGTTGTCAACCTTTATGTAAGACAGTTCAGATGGGTTTTAATAATAGTAACAACAACAACAACAATAACAACAACAACAACAACAACAACAATAATAATAATAATAATAATGATAATAATAATAATAATAATAATAATAATAATAATAATAATAATAAGTGGAATTTATATAGCGCTATATCTTGCAAAAACAAATCAAAGCGCTTGCATTCAACCAGTTCTTGCGCATGCAGCCGATAACAATTTAGATTTTTAACAAAATCAGTGTGGACACACACACACACACACACACACACACACACACATATATATATATATATATATATATATATATATATATATATATATATATATATATATATATATATATATATAATATATATATATATTAAACACTTTGGCAGGGTGGTGGATATTTCGGCTGTTTGAGACCAGGGGCAGAAGAAAAACAGGAGGGGAATCTTAGCTTTGAAATATATGTGTTTTGAGACGGGATTCAAATATGTCATAGGTAGGCTTTTTACAAAGGGAGAGAGGGAGATTGTCCCAGATCACTGGACCAGAAACAGAGAAAGAGCGACGGCCAACGGTGGATTGATTGAATCTAGGTATTTGTAAGCGCAGGGTATCTGCAGCAGAGCGGAGGGAACGAGGAGTGTATGGGTAAAGACATTCACAGAGGTAGGAGGGTGCTGTTTTGTGAAGACATTTATAACAGAGAGTACTGATCTTACAGTTTATTCTCTGTGGCACAGGCAGCCAGTGGAGAGATTGCAAGAGAGGAGTAATGTGCTCAGATTTTTTCTTTCTGAGGACCAGTCGAGCTGCGGAGTTTTGTATACATTGAAGGGGGTAGAGAGATGATGCTGGCAGACCAGCCAAAAGAGAATTGCAATAGTCCAGACGTGAAAGAATCAGAGACGTGACGAGTTTGGATGTTGCATCAGTGGACAGGTACTTTCGAATTGCACTAATACATCTGAATTGATAGTAGCATGACTGACAGGTGTGGGTGAGGAATTTTTGCATGGATAGTGTGTTGTCAATAACAACCCCTCGATACTTTACAGCAGTGGATAGAGTGACTGAAGTATTGCCGAATTCTATTGAAGCTGTAGTAATGGAAGAAAGTTTGTGTTTGGTACCTACAAGCATGGTTTCGGTTTTATCTGACAGACAGACAGACAGACAGACAGACAGGAGAGACACAGAGATTTTATTCATCTTTTATTTTCATTCTTTTATTTTGAGGATAATGGAAGAAGCACTCATGTGCTTATTTTAAAATCTAGTCCCGTGTTTATGTAGTTTTGTAATTTTTTCATGTGTGTGTGTTTATCTATCTTATCTTATTTGTCTACTCTTTTATATCCAGGATAATGGAATAAGTACTCATGTGCTTTTTCACATCCAGTGCCAGTGTGTATGCAGCTTTGTAAATGTCATCTGTACCCACCGGCACACAATGGCCTACTCTTACGAAAAATGGAATAGCATTTAACGTGTGCGCATGTTGTGCGTGCGTTCGCTAAACGGGGATCGGTTTATGGTCTCATTCGGACTTTTGGGGAGAGTGGAGTCAGCACTGATGTTGATTCCAGGAGAAAAATCCCCTCGAACAGGAATCGAACCCGGGTCGTCAAATTGCGAGCGCAATATTCTGATCACTAGGCTTTCCAGTCCCCCTGTGTGTGTGTGTGTGTGTGTGTGTGTGTGTGTGTGTGTGTGTGTGTGTGTGTGTGTGTGTGTGTGTGTGTGTGTGGTGTGTGAGTGTGTGTGTGTGTGTGTGCGCGCGCGTGCGTGCGTGCGTGTGTACGTGCGTGTTTGTGCAAGTAAAAAAGAATAATATCATCGTAATTGTGAGCCGTCACATGCGTAAGAATAATTTTAATACAAAAGCTTTGATGTACTTGCTTTACAATGATTCAGCTATTAAAAAAAATATATACACAATTTTAATTGCTGGTGAACATCCATCAGACTATCTTGAAACACAGACGTAAGAAAAACAAGAACCATAAAAACCATGTAGAGGAACAGATAGATGTGTTGGTGTAATATCACAGACATATACATCGTTCCATCATATTCACATAAAATTCTCATAATAAAAATGATAGAAATATTAAATACAATGACCAAATCATGTATTCATGCAGCGTTACTGAATCAAAATCATGGAACAGTTTGTTTATGGTGATGTTATATTTTTTTAAATTCCGATAATGGTGGCCGACAAGCTTTGATTTGTTTTTGCAAGATCTAGCGCTATATAAATTCCATGCGTTTCTTCATTTCTTCTTCTTCTTCTTCTTTTCATCATCATCATCGTCATCGTCATCGTCGTCGATCATCATCATCATCATTATTATTTATTATTATTATTTTATTATTATTATTAATTATTATTATTATTATTATTATTATTATTATTAATTATTATTATTTATTTAAGGTGTCCAATAACCTGTGTGGTCGTAGGGGAGCCAGGCGTCAGAGATCTCAGCTTCTCTAGGGGCCAGTATGTTGAGGGCGGCGCCCATCTCCTCTCCCTAGCTGCTTTACCTTCCCTTCCCTGACCCTAAAGGGCCCCTAGAGAAGCTGAGGTCTCATGCCTCGCTCCCCTGCGATCACATAGTTTATGGGACACCTTTACCTTTACCTTTTACCCTAAAGAGGGCAGGTACCCATTTACAGCTTGGTGAACTGGGGGAACTGTACTGTAGCCAAGG
>CM060320.1:4884432-4939432 GCA_030674155.1 Stramonita haemastoma
GAACCTGTAATTTCTTAAACGTGTATTCTATGTTTCATAAAAAGTCTTTTATAATGCATACTGTGTGTGTATGTGTGTGTACGCGCGCGCGTGTTTATGTGTGTATGCGTGCGTACGTGTGTGCATGTGTGTGTGTGTGCGTGTGTTTATGTGTGTGTGTTTGTGTGTGTGTGTGTTTGTTGTTGTTGTTGTTGGATTGCTGTGATTACTGCATTGATTGTAGTGCATAATGTGGCTTTTACTACAATTGATTTGTGTATTACTTTGTGCTGTGTGGGGTTGTTTTCTCCACTATTTGATAGGTTTTAAAAAAATATATATATATATTCTACAGACTGTTTTGATGTATGTATGTCTACAAGCACAAACTGTATATCTGTGTTTGGCCTCCATTCTTCATCATTGCGTCTTGAACATCATCGATCCACTCATTCATTCCTTCATTTAGTCATTCCTTTATTCCTTTACTTGTTCATTCATTCATTCATTCATTCATTCATTCATTCATTCAGTCAGTCAGTCAGTCAGTCAGTCAGTCAGTCAGTCAGTCAGCCAGTCAGTCAATCAGTCACTCAGTCAGTAATTCGTTCATTTATTTCTCATTCACTAAAGGTAAAAGGTAAATGTATTGTCATATCCTATGCGTTCATTGGGGAGCTAGGTGTCAAAGACCTCAGCTTCTTTAGGGGCCAGCATATTGAGGGTGGAGCCCATCTCCTCTCCCTCGCTGCTTTACGGTCACTGCCCCCAAAGAGGGAAGGTACCCATCAATAGCTGGTCGAACTGGGGGACTGGGCTGAAGCCAAAGTGCACAAACGATCACCTATTCACTTGGTAACCACGCTCGATGCTGCTTAACATTAGCTTGGGAAAAGCGAGTGCTTTGACCATTGAGCTATTCATCCCAGTTCCTTCACTGATTCTCTGTTAATCATTAGACGAACAAAACACCATTCTTTAAAACAAAAGATTACTCCTTGCGTCTTTTGCCCCAAAAGTCTAAAACACCAAATAAACTATGCTAAAAAAAATGAAGAAGATAACAACAAAATCAGTTTACGATATGTCTTACAAATCCGTCCGTCTTCCCAATGTCGCTCAGTATATCTATTGGCTATCACACAGAGCAGGAACAAGTGTTAGCTTTGGTCCATCCTTGATACAGCAGCAGACCTCACAGACCTAAGAACAGGCAGGACGCCTTCAGGAGCTAACCAGTCACATAGTGCACACAAAGCGATGCCTCAGACTCACCCCTGACACAGGTTTTCTCAGTGTGGTCATAGAAGAGTCCTTCGTCACACAGACACCGGCCTGTGAAGCAGGCAGCGGGCTCTATGCAGTCCCCACTGTTGTTGCAGGGTTTCTGGATGCCGATATCTGCACAACCGTCAGGGATTAAAAAAAAGTTTTTCTTGGGTTTTACCAAATGCAGGCTTCAGACTCCTCTCACTGGGCTGTGTCAGTGTTCTGCTGTATTGCTCACACGTACATGTATTTTAACAAAGAGACAGTCCACGTCAGAGGTAGATCATGTTATCACGTGGACAGTCCACGTCAGAGGCATAATTATGATGTCATCACATGGACAGTCCACGTCAGAGGCAGATCATATCATCACGTGGACAGTCCATGTCAGAGGCATAATTATGATGTCATCACATGGACAGTCTACGATAAAGGCGTAATAAAGTGTCATCACATGGACCGTTACATACTAGGATGACACCACATTGTGTCATTTACAGATGTAGGATGACATCACATGGACAGTCTACGATAAAGGCGTAATAAAGTGTCATCACATGGACCGTTACATACCTAGGATGACACCACATTGTGTCATTTACAGATGTAGGATGACATCACATGGACAGTGACTAGACCAAATTCATGGTGAACTGATGCTGGTACGAGTCTGTACAGGTTTCGATATATGTTGTTCCCTGTATGTGTGCATGGTATCTGTGAAAAAAAAGTCAGAATTGTATTTCTTTATTTTATATTGACAATGGGAAAAAGTCTGATATAGACATGCTTTACCCTGTATGACTTGTGTGCATGATGTCATACTGCAGAAAAGGTAGCCACAGGCCAACAGGCTAGAAGCGAATTGGTGCTTACTGCTTTAAATCAGATGCTTGTTTGATTTTCTGTTTTTCACATAATAAGCCTAGAAAAATCACTTTCGTTTAGGTCTTCCCTTCTTCATACCTCTGAAGAGCCTGAAGATTTGTGCCCCAGGCACTGATTCGTTCCTCCCTTGTACAATGTGCTGCTTCCCGTGACTCCGACAGCTGCCTGCTGGGCCGTCTGTAGGTGGACGGAAGGTGAACATGAGGCACTGGGCATCCCCCTACACATCACACTGCACTCCAGCCTGGACCTTGCCGGCCTCTCCCACAGCACGTCTTCCGTGAACATGACGTCAGACACAGGCAGCGTCTTGAAGGTGGCGTCCTTCAGTGGCTGAGGTGATGCTGTGGCCTCAGTCCCCTGGCCCCACATCACCACCAGGGACACACACAGCAGCTGCAGCAGTGGTAGGCTTCGTTCTCTGCTGTCCAGCATTCTTCTCTGTCAGTCCTTGAGGAAGGAAGGTGGCAGGATGGTTACGACGTTCGCCTGCCAACAGTAAACCGTGAGGTTCAGGGTTCGTACCCAGCCTCGCCCTTTCTTCCCAGTTTGACGAAAAAATCGAACTGAATGTCAGTCATTCGGATGAAACTAGAAACCGAGGCCCCATGTCGAACGCACGCAGAACATCTTGCACACACGTTAAAACCCAGTTCCACCTTTTGGAAGAGCAGGCCATCGTGTGCCGGTGGGAGCGGATGGCAAAATTAAAAAAAGGACCCAGCATGCACAAAGGTGTCGTGTTTAGACTCCATCCCTGAGGAAAAATCGGGGAGTTGGAGTCCCGGGGCGGCTCGGGGCTGTATATGGCAATGTTCTGGTGGCTCCTGCGACGGTACTGGAACCATTCGTATCGGTCATTGACTTTCCAATGGACCATTCCAGTGGCATGGAGAGGGGGGAGGGTATGCTGCATGGGTAACAGCTTGCCCTCCATACTTACCCATGCTTTGCGCTCTTGAGACTAGAGCGCAACTCCGTAGTCTTCCGAGACTGATGGGTGCCTACTACTACCTTGAGGAAAACTGCAATGACAATAAACATGGTGTAGTACCAACAGCATGGCGTGATATACCAGCCGCCATAGTGTCTTGGATTACAGACTGGAAGGTCATGGGTTCGAATCCCATAAGAATCACATGGACTTTTTTAGACTCCCGCCAGCTCCTACCCTATGGGCTTATTAGGAAGACTGAGACCACAAGTCAAGCTTCACCCACTTTACGGTTGCAATTTTGAGAGTATTGCTTAAATTGAATTTCCAGACCAGCACTGCAGGTGTCTGTGTCTCAAGGCCTGGTTGATGCCGGGATATATTATGATAGGAAGAGTCGAGTCCAGCCCCGTCAAGGAGTCTACACGCATGTGCACTTTCATTGTCAGCATCATGACATCATCCTCATTGAACACCATGCAATAAAAGAAAATTGCTTCTGATTAGGGTGCCCAGGTTGCTCTGGTCTCACGGTGACCTCCGTTTCAGTTTCCTCATACACTTCTGTACCTGCGTTGAGTCTATGTCAGAGCCTTTGACATCAGTGGTTCACGAGGGAGAGATGGTTGGAAGGATGCTATGGTGGTCACCACCCCGGGTGGGCCGCTCACTCAGTCTGGCTCCGCGACGGAGCTAATACTGTCATCAGTAGAAGACTCTGTAAGCAGTGTCCTGCGTATGTTAGCTCAGAACAGGTACCACTGAACACCACCAATGCAACCCAACAGCATTGCAGGACCCCTCTGGCTGGTGGCCCCGTGGTGACCTGACATTGTTGGGCTCCCTGTGGACTTCTGACCCGACAATGTGACATGACGAATCAAAGCATGGCTAAGGCAGAGACATTGAACTGAGCGGTGTGGGAAGGGCAGAACCAGAACATCACAGGAGATGAAGTAGCAAAAAAAAAGCATGACATAATGTAACGTACATCCAGAGGAACTTATCTAAGAAGTATTAACAAGAAATCAACCAGCCAGCCAGCCAACACCCAATCAATACAAACAGGCGATGGAAGAGTTATAAAGAGCTGTATTTGCCACACATTTTGCAACCAAATGTAAACTTGACACGTTTATTCAGTCTTTTCATGAAATCTTCAAAGAAAGGCACGCACAGTCGTTACATTTTTCTTTAAAATATTTCATGGTTATTGGCGAACAAATGCACCAAAAATGGCTGTTGTTCAGATATGACACTGGCTTATCATACACTGAAATGAGATTTGTTTTGCTGCAGTTAAATAAAGTAGAAAAGGTGTTTATCAAGTAAGGAAATAACCAGGTAGATGAGCTCACCTCAGGCCAAAGACAACATTGAAGTAGAGCCTCCCTGCCCTGAAGCCAACGTGCTGACAAATGAGGCACCAACAGTCATGCAGCCTGCATGCTCTGGAATTTGGGCTGTGTTCAGCTAGCCACTGTTCAGCTAGCTCCTGCATTTTAGTTAGCTACTGTTCCGCTATTTTTCTGCTAGCCAGTGTTCAACTGGCTACTAGCTGCTGTGTTCAACTAACTATAAACTTTTGTACAGCTAAACTACTATTGTGTTTAGCTAACTACTAACTGCTGTTTTCAGCTAACTACTAACGCTGTGTTCAGCTAACTACTATCCAATCCAATGATGTTGCTTATTGCCCCGCTGACCACATAGGCCATATCAGGGCTATCATCTCGTCACATTTTAAAACTCGTATTAAAAGTGTGCGACTATGTACAGTTTAAAACGAGGTAACTACTACTAACTACTAACTGCTGTGTTCAGCTAACTACTAACTGCTGTGTTCAGCTAACCACTAACTGCTGTGTTCATCTAGAAACTTACTGCTTATTTGTTACATATTATTTTAAACATTGACTTGTTTTTTTATTCTGTTGATATCAACATGTTTTACAAAGAACTCAGCCTTTTAATCGTTCTTTTTTCACTTTCTCTTAGGATAATTTCTTTTCAATGCTCAAAAAACAAAGTTTACGCCTTTGTACCAAGAGCAGTCAGACAGCAGCTATTGTTGTCCATCATACAAACAAATTTGCGTTGTGCTACCATTAAGCGATTGACAAGTCAAGCCCAGGCATACAACTCCGGCATGGGAGAGACTGGTTATGTTTTAAGTCTTCCTGGAAAAGAAGGCCTGGAATGGACTAAGAAGGGCGGGAAAAAAGAGAAAGAAGGAAGGGACAGGAGGAAAAGGAAAAAGACAGAAATAAAGAAATGGATAGAAAAGATAATATGCACAGCACAGAATTTTTTTTAAAAGGTTGGGATGTTAGGTTCGTGGCATACCGCAGAGAAGCTCAAGACCTGATGTGCAGTGTTTTTGCAGACAGTTGTTATAGGTCCCCAGTTTAGTTTTATCAGACAGTTGTTACAGACCCCAGTGACGGTTTACAGGTTGTTTAGTGCCAGTGCGGTATCAGAGTTGTTATAGTACCCCAGTGACGGTTTATCAGAGTTGTTATAGTCCCCAGTGACGGTTTATCAGAGTTGTTATAGTACCCCAGTGACGGTTTATCAGAGTTGTTATAGTGCCCCAGTGACGGTTTATCAGAGTTGTTATAGTGCCCCAGTGATGGTTTATCAGAGTTGTTTAAGGCCCTAGTGATAGCATATCACAGTTGTTATAGTGCCCCAGTGATGGTTATCAGAGTTGTTATAGAGCCCCTGTGAAGGTTTATCAGACAGAGTTGTCAAAGTACCCCAGTGATGATTTATCAGACAGTTATAGGGTCCCAGTGAAAGTTTATCGGACTTAAAGTTGTTATATGGCCCAAGTGATGGTTTATCTGATGTTGTTATAGGGCCCCAGTGACGGTTTATTATACACCTGTCATAGGGCCCCTCCAACAGTTTATTTGTCCGTTATTGTAGGGACCCAGCAAGGGTTTATCAGTGTTGTAATAAGGCTGTAGTGATTGTTTATCAGATATAGAGTTGTTACAGGGCCCCAGTGATGATTCATCAGAGTTGTTATAGGGCCCCAGTGACGTTTATCAGAGATGTTATAGGGCCCCAGTGACGGTTTATCAGAGATGTTATAGGGCCCCAGTGATGGTTTATCAGAGATGTTATAGTGCCCCAGTGAGGTTTATCAGAGATGTTATAGGGCCCCAGTGATGGTTTATTAGTTGTTATAGTGCCCCAGTGATGGTTTATTACAGTTGTCATAGTGCCCCAGTGACGTTTATAAGACAGTTGTTATAGTGCTCCAGTGACGGTTTATAAGACAGTTGTTATAGTGCTCCAGTGACGGTTTATAAGACAGTTGTTATAGAGCCCCTGTGGCAGTTTATCAGATAGCTGTTATAGAGCCCCTGTGGCAGTTTATCTGACAGATAGCTGTTATAGAGCCCCTGTGGCAGTTTATCTGATAGCTGTTATAGAGCCCCTGTGGCAGTTTATCTGATAGCTGTTATAGAGCCCCTGTGGCAGTTTATCTGATAGCTGTTATAGAGCCCCTGTGGCAGTTTATCTGACAGATAGCTGTTATAGAGCCCCTGTGGCAGTTTATCTGATAGCTGTTATAGAGCCCCTGTGGCAGTTTATCTGATAGCTGTTATAGAGCCCCTGTGGCAGTTTATCTGATAGCTGTTATAGAGCCCCTGTGGCAGTTTATCTGACGATAGCTGTTATAGAGCCCCTGTGGCAGTTTATCAGACAGCTGTTATAGAGCCCCTGTGGCAGTTTATCAGACAGCTGTTATAGAGCCCCTGTGGCAGTTTATCAGACAGCTGTTATAGAGCCCCTGTGGCAGTTTATCTGATAGCTGTTATAGAGCCCCTGTGGCAGTTTATCTGACAGATAGCTGTTATAGAGCCCCTGTGGCAGTTTATCTGATAGCTGTTATAGAGCCCCTGTGGCAGTTTATCTGAAGATAGCTGTTATAGAGCCCCTGTGGCAGTTTATCTGACAGATAGCTGTTATAGAGCCCCTGTGGCAGTTTATCTGACAGCTGTTATAGATCCCCTGTGGCAGTTTATCTGACAGCTGTTATAGAGCCCCTGTGGCAGTTTATCTGACAGATAGCTGTTATAGAGCCCCTGTGGTAGTTTATCTGACAGCTGTTATAGAGCCCCTGTGGCAGATTATCTGATAGCTGTTATAGAGCCCCTGTGGCAGATTATCTGATAGCTGTTATAGAGCCCCTGTGGCAGTTTATCTGACAGCTGTTATAGAGCCCCTGTGGCAGTTTATCTGACAGATAGCTGTTTAGAGCCCCTGTGGTAGTTTATCTGACAGCTGTTATAGAGCCCCTGTGGCAGATTATCTGATAGCTGTTATAGAGCCCCTGTGGCAGATTATCTGATAGCTGTTATAGAGCCCCTGTGGCAGTTTATCTGACAGATAGCTGTTATAGAGCCCCTGTGGCAGTTTATCACGCAGTGAGCAGGACTGACCAGCTGTAGGGTGCCCAAGGTCTGCACGGGAAGTACACATAAACATAGCTTAGTCCTTTGCTGTTGCGTTTGAGAACAATGTTACTGTGCTTTTGTCAATGTGTTTCTGTCTCTCTCTCTGTCCATTTGTCTGTCTGTCTCCCTGGCTGGCATGCTGGCTGGTTTGCTCTCCTCTCTCTCTCTCTCTCTCTCTCTCCTCTCCCCCTCTCTCCCTCTCTCCTCTCCCCCCCCTCTCTCTCTCTTTGTGTGTCTGTTTCTGACTCATTGCCTGTCTGTCTGTCTCTGTCTTTCTGTCTGTGCCTACTTACCTATTTGTTTGTCTCTGCCCTATTCTCCAGTGTCTTGAATGAATTATGAAAATATTCATTTCTCCATCAATAAAGCAAGAATGCTTGAAGTGTAAAGTGATACGGCTGTGCTATTCAACTTTGAAACTTAGCTGTTGATCATACAAGAAATAAAAACAAAGGAATCAATATTCATTGGTTATATGTATGCCCTGCGCGATGCTTTATGTGGTTAAAATGCGGATGTATAATCAATAACCACTGTTTGTTTCGAAAGGTGTTTTTAACGAGGGACTGTCTGTCTGTGTTTCGTGCCCTTTGTATTCAACATCCTCTTTCGGTCTTCTTCTTTCTTTAAAAGAACAGCCCCGTGCGCAAAGTTTTCCCAATGGTAAGCATCAAGCACTCTCCGTAAAAAGAAAACAAACATTTTTTTAAAAACTCGGGTGAGACTGCAAACGTAGAATGAATGTTCCCTTTGCCAATATTGTAGACAGTGCAAAATCAGCAAAACTATTGCAAGTCCTGTCACTTAAGGACATACTTGAAAAAAAGTGTTTGAAATGTAAAAAAAAACGTATTTCACTTAACAACATGACTAAAGTTTGTAATTGTTGGCTATCATATAAACATAAAATGATATTGTCGAAATTTGAAAATTTTTGTTGACATACGACTAAAAGCAATTCTCTTTTATTGGTGTCTTTTCCCCAGATTAGCAAACTGCTGTTCTATTACTCTGATAATTATGTTGTTGAGATCTAAAAGGTAATTCCTCCATTAGATATAGTGTGGAGGCATGCGACATGTATCCAGTGTCCTCACTGATCAGTCTACCTATTTCTGTTATAACAAGTATATGTGTACAGCAATAAGGGCAAGGAAAACTCACGACCAATGCAAAATCATTTTCTTATTGTCCCTAACTGATACATGATGTTTAATACGTGTCTGTGGTAAAATGTTATTGTGGACTCATCTGTCCACAGGAAGTTTCCACAGGAAGTAAGGAAGTTTCCAGATCGTGAAAAAGTTCGCATCTCCACTGAGCCTGTGTGTATGCAGTTTTGTAAATCTTGTCATGTTTCCACGGGCACACAATAGCCTACTCTTACGAAAAGCAGAACAGGATTTAACGTGTGGAGCGAGATGTTCTGCGTGCGTTCGCACTCGGACCTCGGTTTATGGTCTCATCCGAAAGACTTGGGGAGAATGGAGTCAGCACTGATGTTAACTCTAGGGGAAAAATCCCCTCTAACGGATCAAAATTGTGAGCGCATTACCTCACTCTGATTTCTGCAGAAATTGTCTGTAGGGGAGAGAGAGGGTTTGTGCTAGGTGCTTTTAATGAGTGACCAGAATCTCCAAACAAATTATAATCTAGTTTACAGTTGAAGCATCGTCTCCCGGTGTCTACGTTAATCAGTTTAAAATCATGTAAGTCCACTGCCAGTGTCAGTATTTCATCATCCTTACATAAATCATGCACCGAGTTTGAAAATGTAGACAAGAAGAGAAACACAGATTACTAGAACCGTCATTAGAGAGAAAGTATTTAAAAAGAGAAACACAGATTATTAACCTTCAGAGAGAAAGTATTTAAAAAGAGAAACCAACAGATATTTACCAGTTAGAGAAAAGTATTTAAAAAGAGAAACACAGATTTACTTAGTGAAAAAGTATTTAAAACCAAGGAAAAAAACAATCTGTACAGCCTTGGCTCCACAAATAATGTCAATAAAAAAAGATCACCAGCCAATACGATCCAACCATGTTATTTGTCGCCCTGCCGACCACATAGGCCATATCGGGACTGTCACCTCGTCAAATTAGAGCAACTTTATACATACTTTAAACTGTATAAAACAGCCAGCTACTACTGAAAAGCACAACAGTTGAGAAAAGAACCCCGAAGCTTCATTCTAACCAGTTCTTATTTTAGTGAAGCAGGGTCCTGATTGCTGGGAAATCTCCCCACAGGGAAATCATTAACAATGCATGAATGGCATCTGAAAGGACAAATCAATGAGGCATGATTTCTAGAACACACAGCAAGGTTCAAAAGGTGGTAGTGAAGAAAATCGAGAAAAGGGGAGATAGGGAAGAGGAAGGGGATGGGGTGCAGGGGGTATCTTTAGTTGAAACAGATTCTTTTTGAGGTAGGAGATTTACAGCCTAAATCTGCCTGTGCTGATGTTTCTCCATTCTGGACGCAACACAATAATTCATGCATTTAGATTTGTCAGTTAACAGATAAAACCGTGGTATCGACAATATTAACATTCAGATTTGTCAGTTAACAGATAAAGATTTATGATCGACAATATTAACATTTAGATCTGTCGGCTAACAGATAAAGCTGTGGTATCGACAAAATTAGCAGTTGAGGTTTTTCAGTAACAGATGTGGTATCGACAATAGTAACATTTAGATTTGTCAGTTAACAGATAAAGCTGTAGTATCGACAATATAACAGCACATAATATATTGCTTCATCCTCATCTCTCATGTGTCATTCCTATCAGAAAAAACCAGACTCAATTTGAAAGCATGGTTTGTCCTCATGAAGAATAAATAGCAGGCAGGAAAGGGGAAACACTTCAACTCTTACTAAGAGTCTTTAAAATGATGAAACCAGGCCAGTGCCTGAACATGGCACGACAGCCTGGGGCACTGCCGCCAAGTCCAACTTGCTATTTATTTATCTATTTATATTTATCTATTTATTTGCTATTTAGGATAATTAATTAATAATATATTTATCTGATTATTCTATTTTTCTTACCCTTTTGTTCAAGGATAATGGGAAAAACACTCATCTACTTTTTTTTTTTACAATCAGTCCACGTCTATATGCAGTTTTGTAAGTTTTGTCATCTGTTCCCACAGGCACACAAGGGCCTACTCGTCCGAAAAGAGGAACAGGTTTAAACATGTGATCAAGATGTTCTGCGTGCGTTCGCACACGAGACCTCGGTCTATAGTCTCATCCGATGGGCTTTTTTTTTAGGGGGGGGGGGGTTGGAGTTGGCACTGATGTTAACTCTAGAGGAAAAAAATTTTTTGAACGAGATTCGAACCTGGGTCAGCAGATCACGAGCCCAATACCCATCACTCTAATCACTAGGTATCCTGTCCCTTGTGGATCCCTGTCTGCACTGATGACTGTGCTGAAGATGCAGATGGAGAAGTAGGGGCCGGGATCCACGCTCTTTGACCGGGGAGCAGAGGAGAGGGACTAACCCCGTGACTGTCCTCTTCTCCACCCCCAGCTACACACACACTGGAGGCAGAAGCCATGACAAGAGCGGCAACTCACACCGTGGTCACTTCATTTACCTCCCTCCCACACTGTCCTGGTCTTGACCCAAACCCTCTCCATTTTACAAGCACTCGCAGGCCAAGGGAAACACTGACCTGAACGACCTAGCTTCCGCTCTTGCCTCCATCCACAGGAGTCATACAGTGGTCCTGGAGTGGGTCTTTCCAATTGCACTGTGCTCAGAAATGAGACTGCTGCTGACTCATTAGCAAAAGAAAGGACCAGTAAGAGCAGGTGGATAGGCTTGCATGTTATCCGACAGCCGAATACAAAAAAAAAACTGAACCACAAAAGTCAGACCCTACTGTAAACATAATTATGACACAAAAGGATGATGTTTCCCAATTGGGGTTTTTGGTGCCCTTTGGGTATTTAGTATCTCTGTGATCGCGTGCACACGTTCTTGTGTCAGAAGTGTCCATAACACTGAAAAGCAAACTTTAGCAGCCTCATAAATGTTTAGTACGCGTAAAACGTAATGTGCGAGTTATATTTAGTTTTTCTTGTTTGAGTTCTGCGCTGTAACAAAACTGTCATCAAACCAACCTTACCATTGTTCAGCAGTAAGTCCAGGTTTAGTTGTCCAAATTTACATAGCTTTTTATGGTTTAATATTGACATTTGTTCCGCTACTTCTTTTGAAAGGGAAACTGTGACTATTTTAGCATCTTACGCAGGTGTGGAGGGGATATTTGAAGGTCATCTTAAACATTTCACAGAAAAACAACCAATAATCTGTTGACAAAATTGATTTAACATCTTTCTTTTGTAGCTGGCAAGACAAAAAGACTGGGCATCAGTAGTATCAGGCATAAACTCTAGTTTTTAGTTTTACCGTTGGGTGGCCATTTTGTTCTGTTTCCATGGCAACGAGCACGCGCAAGGGTCAAGGTTCACCCTCTCTGAGATGCAGGAGTTATGCTAAATGTTGGTCAGAAAGAAAGTGTCGTCATTCTACTGTAATGTTTCGGGGGAGAGAGGGAGAGAGAGAGAGAGAGAGAGAGAGAGAGAGAGATGAGGAGAGAGAGAGAGAGAGAGAGGAGAGAGAGAGAGAGAGGAGTTTTGTTTTGAGAGTTGTGAATAGGCAGTTTTGTGTATTCATTTTCCCATGTGCATGTAGTGGTGGGATTTTCTTATCCTTCCATGATGTTCAACGAACGGGGGTGGGTGGGGGGGGATAATGTTGATGAAGTTGATGATGGTAGTGGTGGTGGTAGTGGTGGTAGTGGTGGTAATGGTGATGATGATGATGATATCATGGATTTTATGTAAACATGGGCAGTTCTTAGTTATACGAAACTGCCTGTCCATTTTTGAAATGCAATATCCTCCAAAAAGTTGACTCCCACTGGTTTCCCACAAGGTACAGTTCTATCACCAATCCTTTTTACTATGCATACGAATTGTTGTGTTGGATCTGATACCACCCTCTTGATATAGGATGGAGAGTGTGATTTTGACGGGTCTACAAAAGCAGTGTCATCAGAGTATTTATATCAAGAGGGCGGTATCAGATCCAGAACAACAGGAATCAGTGAGCCAGAGAGAGAGAGAGAGAGAGAGAGAGAGAGAGAGAGAAGAGAGAGAGAGAGAGAGAGAGAGAGATTGATTGATTGATTGATTCTTTTATATCGAGGATAATGGAATAAGCACTCTTGTGCTTTTTTTCATCAGTCCCCGTGTGTATGCAGTTTTGTAAATGTCATCTGTTCCTACCGGCACACGATGGCCTACTCTTACGAAAAAACGAACAGGATTTAACGTGTGCGCAAGGTGTTCTGCGTGCATTCGCACACGGGGCCTCGGTTTTAAGTCTCATACAAAGGAATTTTGGGGAGAGTGGAGTCAGCACTGATGTTAACTCCAGGAGAAAAATCTCCTCGACCGGACTGGAACCCGGGTCATCAAATTAGCGCAATGTTCTGACCACTAGGCTATCCTAGAGGAGAGGGGAGAGAGAGAGAGAGAGAGAGAGAGAGAGAGAGAGAGAGAGGAGAGAGTGAGAGAGAGAGAGAGAGAGAGAGAGAAGAGAAAGAGGGTGGGGGGGGAGGGCGGGGAGAGAGAAAATGTTTTATTCAAAGGGCCTTGTCCACATTTGAAAGAGAAAAACACAAAGCACGCAAATAATGCTCACATAAAACAAAAAAAATCAATTCAAAGAGGATATTTGCAAACTGAACAATGTATCAAGAATTGATGTGTTGGGCAGTTCCAATGCTTTATACACATTAATCTCCAGGAGAAAAATCTCTTCGACCGGACTCGAACCCGGGTCGTCAAATTGCCAGCGCAAAGTTCTGACCACTAGGCTATCCGTCCCCGTGTTGTGTGTGTGGTTGTGTGTGTGTGTGTGTGTGTGTGTGTGTGTGTGTGTGGTCGCAACGCACCCGGCCACATGTACGCAAACATTGTACAGGCATGTGTGTGGGTGGTGTTCGTTTAAATGACAAAATGCGTTCAACTTGTATGGTTCTGTAAGCTCTGTGATGACATGTTTGCTATTTTATTCTTTTATATATTTAAATGTTTCATCCTTTGCCCTTGTAACCTCTTTCTCTGTCTATCTCTTGTCTATCCCTTAGCCTGGCGACCGTGGGGGCACCCTGAAAACTTGACAACCAGTTCCTCTATTCCTGTCTCTGTTCTCCCTTTCTCAAAATTTTGTTAAGTTCTAGGCCTGTCCATTCGCTGATTGTCACAATTTATTATGACGTTTGAAGTTGGGTTTTTTTTTTATCTTTGAGAAGTGAAAGTGTTTTGCTATTAGAATTGACCAGGCTCAGGTTGTAGCCCGTGTTTTTGTTGTTTTGTGAAGGGGGTGCATGTCCACGATGTTTGTAACGGTTGGGTCGTTTTGAGGCCGGTTTCTTCTTTTTTTGTATATGTTTTGTCAGTGATGTTTGTTGTGTACGTGGATCCTGTGTTTGTAGTGTAAGTTCTTGATGTGAGTGATATATCTTAAGATAGAATTTTCATCAAAGGAGGAGAGAGTTTGTCCAGCGGAGAGTCAGATGGGAACAAGCTCCTCGGAGGAGGAGTGGGGTAGCTGTCTCGTTTGATGGCTTTAGTTGTCTTGGGTGTTGAGGGTTTTTTTATCGATGTTAATTTGAGCTGTGGGCTTGGTGCCACTCCTTGGAGGAGGAGTTGACAGCGTTGGTTTTTTTTTTGGGGGGGTTGGTTTTGTGTGTGTGTTTTCTGTTATTGGAATTGAAGTATTGACGGTTGTTATTTTGCCGGTGTGTGGCAAGATGCTGGTTGTGTGTGGGTGCAGTGACCGGTTGGAGGATTGGGTCGCAGTAATCATGAATTTCTGGTTGTGACATTTTTTTTTGGACTTTGAGAATTTTCCACCTGTTTTATGTACCAGAGGACTTGAAGACACTTTTCCTCCCCACCTGTGTTTATGTGCAAGAGGACTTAAGAACTTTCTTTACCAGAGCCTGCTGTGCCAGAAGTCTTGGAAATATTCTTTACCTGTGATGTTATGTTTATTTTTCTCCCTTGTGGAAAGGTTATTCCCGTGGATCCCCGTGCGTTGAATTATTCAAAGGACTTGTAAATATGTGGTGTTTCTGGACTTCGAAAGGGGGGGGGGGGGAGCTAGTTTTCTGTTAGTGCCAGACAGCTGGTAGGGACAGCTGTGTTATAAGGTGAGAGTGAGAGGTGGTTTTTTGTGATAATGACATGGTTTGGATACCGTGTTTTGATGGGTGTTGACTTTGATTTTTTATATTGACTTAGTATTGTCGTGAGGAGATGGAAGAGGTGAGGTTGGGTTTGGCTCTGGTCGTGAAGCTGGTGATGTTGTAGTGTTGTGATGTTGTGGTGTTGAACTGGTGGAAAGGTTGAGCGAGTTGAGTTTGTTTTGGTTTAGTAAATGGTTGGATGTTTTTTGTAAATAAATTCTTTGAAATATTCATTGGTGTCTGTTTTGTGTCGTTTAAATTAGAGGTGTGATAGGTGGGAAGGGGGGGTTTCAAAGTGTTGTCCCATTAGGGGGTGACATTATTGGTGGAGATGCGGGGTACGTTAGGTTAGATTAGCAAGGTTGGGGAGGGTGTCTTGTTTTGTTTTGTCGAGTCGTTTGTTTGAGATTTATTATGGATTTGAGGTACCGGTTTTGGTGTAAAGGTGTTGAAAAAATGTGTTGTCATGATGAAAAATAATCTGGTTCCCTAGTTCTTATATTTCGTATCGTGAAGGTGTATTAAGATCTGTTTGTCTAGATCTTGGAGTGGTTGTTAGAATCACTGTTGCGTACAGCTGAAGTAGTCGAGTTGTTTTTGTTTTTGTTGTTGCTGTTGTACTGAGGTCGAGGGTATTTACAAAATTTCGGGTCAAGGTTATGAGAAGGCACACTAGGGCCAATCCTCAGTATTCACCACCTCCATTGTGGAACCCCCTCTTTCCTCCATTTGAAGACGTCAGTTCAGATGAGATGGAAAAAATGAACTCTGACACTGAACGTGAAGATAGGCCAGAAGCAATGTCCACTCAGAGAGTTGACACTGGGGTAGAGAGGGAAGAAACCCAGGCTAAGGACACTGACAGCCACAAGGCATTGAAAATGGTACCAGGTAGTGGTAAGCCAGAGGCTAAGTTTGAATCCACAAGGATGGACATGGAACATTTGTATGATGGTGCTACTAAAATAGGACAAGGTATAGGTTTGGAAGGGGAAGCTTTGGCGAGATTTGTACTGGATGTGGTTAAGCAGGAAAAAGAAGCTAAGCTAAAAGAGCGGCGAGAAAGCGAAGAACTTGTTGTGATCCGCCTTAGGCAGGAAGAGATGGGTGAAGCGATTAGGCTTCGACAAGAAGAAATGAGCATGAGGGTTGACAGAGAAGTCGAGGAGTCAAAGATACGACGAAGCAAGGAGGTAGAGGAGTTGAAGCTGATGAAGCTGAAGCAGCAAAAGGCAGAGAATGAGATAGAGTGTCGGGAAAAAGAGTTAGAGTTGAGAGCAATGCAGAGCTTTGACCATGGAACCGTTAGGTGATAACGATGATGTAGACGCCTTTGTCAGTCATTTTGAACAAGTGGCTACACTGTGCAAATGGCCTGAGCGCATATGGTCTACAAAGATAGTCTCCTTGCTCTCTGGAAACGCCAGGACTGCAGTCCTCCGATTGTCGACGGAGGAACTGGCAGATTATGGAAAGGTGAGAACAGCTTTGTTCCGACATTTTAGGCTGGATGCGGAAGCGTATAGGATGAAATTCCGGAATGGGACTAGAGACACGGAAGAAACATTTTCACAAATGTTGTACAGAATGAAGCGTTTCTTCTCCCTGTGGTGTTCAGCTGCAGGGAAGGATGAGACGAAAGCAGAGGATGTACGTGACTCCTGCTACAAGAGCAGTTTTACCGATGCTTGAATGAAGAGTACACTGTAGAAGTCAGGAAGACATCACCTGTTTCCGTGGATGCTGCCGCTAAGGAGGCCACTGTGCTGGCTGAGGCCGAAAGGTTTTAGGCACGGCTAGTCAGGAAAGAGTCTTCCCACAAGAACCGAAAGTAGATGTGTACCTACCACTCAACAGTGCCAGGGATGGTGACAGGACTCGTGACAGCTCCAGGAAGACAGCTGTATATCCTCGTAGTCAGGTCGTGTGCTACAGGTGTAAGACCACAGGACACCTAGCCAGGGACTGCAAGGAAGCTCATCCTGTAGCGGCAGTGTATGGAAGACAGCCCCAGTTTCGAGGAAAATGCACTCCTACACTGTGTGTGCCTTGTGCCAGGAAACCCTACAACCCAAGGTGTAGAGTGACCATTGATGGGGTGGCTGCCAAGGGGTTGAGAGATACAGGGGCAGGACACACTGTTGTAGCAGAACGATTGGTTCCCCAGGATGCTTACACCGGTAAAGAAGTGTCGGTGGTACTGGCTGATTCACAGTCTACTTGTAAGCTGCCGGTGGCAATAGTTGAGGTTGACTCGCCTTTCGTCTGTGGACGTATGGAAGTGTTGGTCGTGGAACAGCCAGTTGAAGATGTCCTAATTGGGAACTTTGCGAAGTTTGTGGAGGAAGGAAAGTTAGTACAAGTACCTGTGTATGCAAACCCCACAGTGACGGGCGCCGTGCAGACACGTGCGCAGAGGAAAAAGAAGCAAAGTAAGCCACTACCACTTTCTGTCAGGTGTCAAATTATTGATACGACAAGGGAGAAGCTGATAGAGCTACAACAGGAAGACAACACACTGAGGAATGCTAGAGAGAGCTACAGGTTGAAGAAGGTCTTTGCAACAAAAACGGGGAAAGTTGAATACACAGCTAAAGAGGGAATCTTGATTAGGAAGTTTACCACACAGAAGGGTACTGTGACAGCACAGATTTGTGTTCCTAAGAGCCTTAGGAAGAGAGTACTGACATCAGCCATGACATTCCTAGGTCAGGGCACCTTGGTGTGCGAAAACCAAACACTGCATCTTTGGAGATTTTTTATTGGCCAGGCATGTGTGCCGATATCGCTAGATATTGCCGATCATGTGAACAATGCCAGAGGGCACTTAAAGAAGGAAATGTATCGCTATGGTCAGGGCAATCGAGAAGTACCAGCTGGAGGTGGTGGGGTAACTACTACGTTGTCATTCATTTACCCTCTCCCACCTGCCTGGTACTAGACCTGAAACCATCCATTTTAGAAGCACTCGATGGCCAAAAACTGACTGAGCCAGCTTCCGTCCGTGCAGCTCATTGCCAGGAGAGTATAATTGTGGTCAGATTGTTTAATCGCCAGTAAGGACTTGCTCTTGACCTTGAAAGTCCATAATTGTGGGTTGCTGTTGTCAGGTTTTGTGAAAAATTTAACCTTTTTGTTAAAATCTTATGACAAGGTGGGATTGTCACAATTTTTTTGAGTTTGAGTTTGGGTTTTTATTTATCTTGTGATGTGAAGTTTTTTAATGCTAACTAGAATTGACCAGCTCAAGGTTGTACGCCATGTACGGTTTTTAGTTTTTTTGTGAAGTGGTGACATGTCCAACATGTTTGTAACGTTAGGGTCGTTTTGGGCCGTTTTCTTCTTTTTATTTGTATATTGTTTTGTCCAGTATGTCTTGTTGAAGGAACTGTGATCTGGTTTTAGTGTAGGATTTTGAAGTAGTCGATATTCTTAAGAAAAAATATTCTTCAAAATGATTAAGATTTTGTCTCAGCGAAGAAGAGTCAGATGGGCAACAAGCTCCTGGAGGAGGAGTTGGAGGTGTGCTGTTCACGTTTGATGCTTTAGTTTCTTGGTGGTGAAGGTTGTTTATCATGTTAATTTTGAGGTGGGATTGAGGCATCCTTGGAGGGAAAGGAGATTGGAAGCGTGGTTTTTTTTTTGGAGAGGGTTGGTTTTGGTGGAGTTTTGTTATTGATTATGTGCATTAGGGGGGTTTTTTATCCCTTCTGATGGTTCAACGAACTGGTGTGTGTGGGTGGTGGGGATTGGGATTGTGAAGTTAATGATGGAATATGTGGTTGGTGATCATTGGTTTTGGATTGATGATGTATCCATGGTTTTATGTAACAGGAGTCTAGTTGAAGAAACTGCCTTCCTGTTTTGAAATGCATATCCTAAAAGTTGACTTCCTACCGGTTTCCAGAAGTCTGTCTAATAACTTTTACTGTGACTGTTTTGTTTATTATTCCCCTTTGTATGGAGGAAGGTTTTACGTGGATCCACGTGTCTGATATTATTCAAAGGCTTGTAAAATAAGGATCAGTGGTCGGGAGAAAGAAAGAGGGGGGGGGGGGGGGGGGGGAGAGAGAGTTTTCTGCTTTGAAGGACAGCAGGTAAGTCACATGCGTAATAAGTCAAGTCAGAGGGTTTTTTGCATACTGAACAATGTATTAGGAATTGATGTGTTGGTAGTTCCTTGATTGTTTATATACATCTAGGTATTTCGGTGAGCGAAATGCAGGAGTTTGAAGGTATGGGTTTGGTTTGTGTGTTGTGTGGTGTGATTGTTGTGTGTTGTTGTGTTGTGGTGGTTGAAGACCGTGTCGCAAATTGACGGGCATGTTGTGGTGTGTTCGTTTAGATGAAAATGGTTGGATGTTTTTTGTTTGATAATTTCATATTCTTTAATATTGATGTTTCTCTTTGTGTAACTTTCTTGTCTAATTAGGGTTGTCTTAGCTGGGACGGGGGGTGAATTCAACAGTTCTTGTCTCGCCCAATTAGTGGTCGGTGTCACCTGATGTTGTCCTCCCATCTCTTCCTTGGTCTGCCTCTTTTTCTTCCTTCTTTGAGAATGCCTTGCAGTATTGTTTTTGCAAGTCCTCTTGATTCTGTAACCTACGTGAATTTATCTGTTTTGAAATGATATAATGTTTAAATTCGAATGTGACTTCGCGATGTTGAGTAGGCTGAGTTCCATGCAGAGAAATCCTCTGTGACTGCAAGTGTTACTCAATGCAAAACGAAAATAATAAATAGAATCACACTACAATACAAATACATGACAGTACAATACAACACAACACACATAATGCTCTTTTGCCTCGTTTCCAGAGTGATACTGACACAATACGGAAGTGTTCCTCAACACTTCATGCCTGGCCTTCATCACATTAGCTTTGTGTGAACAAACAATGACAACCACTGTTTGTTGTCCACACCAGTCTGCTCATGGCATACATAATTCACCCCCACACACTTGGGTTTTTTCACTGACGGATGGTGCTTTTTACATATGTCACTCCAGACTAAGTGATGAGCTATGGATTTTTTCAGAAAGAAGGGGAGGGGGGATGTTGTCTAGTTCTATCACAAGACCGTTTTCAGCAGAATGATAGGTTTACTTTCACTTGTTATTCTGTCCTTGCTGTTATGAAATATTTGGGGGAACATTTTTACACAAGATTAATGACGGAAAGCGTGTTGAACACTGAATACCACTTTCAATTACAACCGATTTCTCTAGGTGAAATTCGGACTGCTCTCTCTGTGGATAGTGCATCACCGCAAGACCAGTGTCCATTTATTTTTATTTTATTTATTTTATACCACTTTATGTCACAACAGATTTCTCTGCGTGAAATTCGGGCTGCTCTCCCTGGGGAGTGCGCTCACCACAAGTGCAGCACCTACCCATTATTTTTTTCCCTAAGGGATGGTGTCTAAACACGACACCTGTGTGCATGCTGGTTTTTATTTTTATTTATTTTTATTTTGTCATCGCTCCTACCGGCACACGATGGCTTGCTCTTCCGAAAGGCGGAACGGGGTTTTAACGTGTGCCAGGATGTTCTGCGTGCGTTCGCACACAGGGCCTCGGTTTATAGTCTCATCCGAATGACTTTGACATTCAGTTCGATTTTTTCGTCAAACTGGAAAGAAAGGGCGAGGCTGGGTACGAACCCAGAACCTCACAGTTTACTAGTTGGCAGGCGAAAGTCTTAACCATCCTGCCACCTTCCTTCCTATTGATATGTTTACATGTTTTCTGTTTGCGGGGTTTTGTTTTCCTATGGACGAGGCTTTTTTCTATAGAACTCTACCAGGGAAAACTCCCTTACTGTCGTGGTTCTGTTAATGGCTCTGAATGCATGTAGGTCACGGGACCTTGGCTTATCATCTCATAGGAAAGACTAGCATCCACACCCCCACTCACGGTCTTAGCCTTTAGCTGATTATTCAGACAGGTATTTTACTTAGTGTATTAGTATGTTAAGCCTTTAGCCGATTCATTCAGACAGGTATGTTTAAGCCTTTAGCCTGATTATTCAGACATGTTCCTTTAATAGACCTTTAGCTGATTATTCAGACGGCTATGTTTAAGCCTTTATCCGATTATTCAGACAGGTATGTTTAAGACTTCAGCCGATTATTCAGACAGGTATGCTTAAGACTTTAGCCGATTATTCAGACAGGTATGCTTAAGACTTTGTCATTCTTCCACCAGGTTTGTTTAAATTTTTAGGTTTTTCCATTAACAGGTTTGCTTAATACTTTAGGTTACCGTTCATAGGTATGTTTAAAACTGTGGGTGATTATTCTAAAGGTGTGTTTAAAACTTAAGGTGATTAATTCCAACAGGTATGTTTCAAACTTTCGTTTCTCATAGCGACGTGAAAGTTTAAAACGTTAGGTGAATATCCATTGAGGTATTTTTAAAGCTTCAGGTAACTCATTCAACAGGAATGTTTAAAAAGTTTAGGTCATTCATTTAACAGGTATGCTTAGAACTTTAAGTCATTCATTCCGCAGGTATGTCTAAAACTATAGGTAATTCATTCAACAATCCAAAATATGTTCAATTGTTTATAGCCCCGCCGACCACACAGGCCATATCAGGGCTGTCAACTTGTCGAAAAGGAAAACTCAGAATAAAACTATCCAACTATATACAGATCAAAACAGGGTATAAAACAACTCCACTGTCCTTCCTGGTACCAGCGCCCTGACCAACCATAAGGTAAACCAAGAACGGTCACAGAGTTGTGGGACAATCCACATCAACCACACATAAATATAGATAAAACCAAAACCATGTTCCTTAAAACAACTTTGTTCGGATAAAGTCAGATTTTCTCAGGAAGTTAAAAATGATGTCCAGTGCAGAATTGAAAACCATTCACCGGTATTAAAGTTTTTTCTAAAACAGTTGAAATATAGGTTTCTAATTAACAATACAACGCAACAATTGCCAAAAAATCCGAGTAGATTCATTTTTGAATGGAGTCATTATAGACCATTGTTGATTGTATAGACTAGATATATATATAATTGAGACACCAGGCTGCCATCTGTATTTGCTGAATAGCAACCACGTGATATCGGAAAAGACTGACGTGTGTGTACTAGTATTTAAGCTGACACTGACTCAACGTACCTTTTCTCAGGATGAAACATGTGCAATGGTGTAAAGTGACAGAATTGACAGAGGTACATAAATTATATCTGTGGTTTTTTGTTTGTTTTTTTCCTCATATTTGACATGATATATTTACATTCATGCCTACTGTATGCGTGCGTGCACACATGTATTTATTTTATTTTATTCTTTTATATCGAGGATAATGGGATAAGCACTAGTGCTTTTTTCATCCAGTCCCTGTGTGTATGCAGTAAATTTGTGTAAATAATCATCTGTTCCCACCGGCACACAAGGGCCTACTCTTACAAAAAGCGGTACAGGATTTATCGTGTGCGCAAGATGTTCTGGGTGTGTTATGCGTGTGCGTGTGTGTGTGGGAATGTGTTGGGGTTTTTTTGGTTTGTATGGGCGGGGGTTGTTTTTTGTGTTTTTTTTTGTTTTGTGTAAAACATTTCAAAAGCAATTATCCCTTGTTTATGAAGCAAAATTGTATTTTTACTTTCTATTGCGTATTTGGTTTTTTTAAAACTTTTGCCTTGCCATTTGTACATGAAAATTGAGCATTAAAAAGGTTTAAAAAATGATGTCCGGTGGAATATCCCGAAAAAAGATCTTTAGGAGTCTGCAGTAATAGCTTCGCCTAATATCTGGACATCTCAACGCTAGAGAAGAAGATGCTTGATGGTAACCTGCACATTACAAGTCACGCACCATGGGGTTCCCTCGCCTTTCAGCAAATGGATGCGAGTGATGTGAGAATGACCCGTGTGTATCCTGGTGAGCACTGTGCTTCCCTTCTGGGCAGAGGATTTCTTTCAGGTTAGGGCAAACCTGGAAAAGTGTTTTTGTTGTCGGTCTGGTGTTCCAATCCTCATACGAGAGGCACTGCGCGTAGCGTTGGCTTGTAGGTTTCAGATCTGTGTATAGCGGGGCAGACTCGGTAATCTCCTTCCCCGTGCCACACCTGATGAGTCAGTCAATCGCGTGTTTTGCCCTGAGTGCAACAGTGCCCAGGGGTTCCTACACCAAAACAATATCACACACCGTCACATCCCATGGAAGTATACAGTTCATAGAACTCTTGAAGCTAAGAATGATTCATTTTCCTACAAGTGATAGTCTGCAGAGCTGAACGCGAATCCGCATTATTATACCTAGAAGCCTTTCTCTTCAGATCCATGAATCAGTTTTGGGGACAGGACAAGAGCCTATGAGTGTTTATGATTTTACTTGGATGAGTCTATGTCTGGTTGACATATTGCGGATTTCTGGGTGCTTTCATTGTGATGGGTGCGCTCTGAGATTTGGCTACTGTGTTGTGGGTATTATTTCTGTGATATTCATATATATTTATATGTGTACCGTTTTAAAATGTATGGCTTGTGCCCGCTTGGATTTCTCTATCTATGAGACAACAAGAGTTTTGAAGTTGAAGAGCGTTATGTTCGGCAGTGTACACCAATCTGTCTTTAGGCAAGTGCTCAAAAAGCAGAGATTCCTCAATGGTAGGATAATAAGCAGAACAGGCCACCCCCCCCCCCCTCCACACACACACACCACATAGTACCAAAAGCTAATCATCGAGGTAATTGCATTTCCCACTTAACCCCACCTTTTCATATTTAAATCAGTATTTATTTCGCTCAGACATCCTCTCTCCTCCCTTACCAAAAACCCAAACATGTTTGTCTATTCCCTATTCTTGCTCTTACACTCACTAACACAGACAACTTAGCCATAGCTTCTCTTTTGCCCCTTTCCATACACAGCTACACATCCTGCCCCTTCTAACATCCTTTTTCCCTAAAATACCCTCCACACTTCTCCACACCTAAATATGCAAGACACGAAAAAGGTTTGTTTCTGTGTCACATCTAAGTATCATGATATCCACCTGCCTTTTGTGTCCACATGTGGGGCCAGGTTAAGAAATAAAGGTTAGTGTAAAGGTTAGTGATAGCAATGAACATTAGTAACTGGACAGGGCTGTCAGTCGGCTGGCATGTCTGCCTGTATGCATGCATGCATGTGGACACAATGGCACATGGACACCATGGTACCTAGCTTCTGACACAATAGTTTGGAAGTTTTCTTTAAATCACAAATCACCTGTCCTATCAACAAGCCATGGTTGTTTCTGTTGCTTCACTGATCGAATTTATTATGACAATATTCCTGTTATGGAATTAGCCCAGTGGTTTCCAGCAGCCTACCTTTGTTTTCAAACAGGCTGTGGATGTTTTCAAAAGAACCACAATTAAGTAGACAAGTACAAACGAAGGAACAAACTAGAATGTATGGTTGTATCCTGCTTATTTCTTGCATTTCCCCCATTTTCATTTACAAAATTTCAGCTCTGAAATCAGCAAGGCCTACTGTATATATTTTTTTTAAAGAACTACGCGTTTCCGAAAGAACCCTAGTTGACTTGATGAATGATGATAACTATTAGCCCAAATTAAACCACATGCACGTGAGAAAATCTGCTCTTTTATGTGCTAGCATTGTTTTCTATTCCCACTTTCCTAGCCACACATATCTACCCCTTTCAGCAAATTGACAAAGGAACTTAGGAGATAAAGGAAGCAATGAGCACAAAATTAACTCTATTACTTTTCATTTTCCAGCCTTTTAATTCTATTTCAAAGACATAGCCACACATAACCTGTCCCCTCCTTTCAGTTATCAGTTTCCCCTTTAGTGCCTTTTGTAACATCAAAAACTATTGTGATTCCCCTCCTCTACCCCCCAAAAAACAACAACAACAAAAACAAACAAACAAATATAGTCTACACGCACATGCTTACATGCCCACACACTCACGGTAACACGCACAGATAACATTTTTAAAAACTTTGTGAACAGGGTGACTAGATTAAAAATGCACACAAGTGTTTATCTACTGTCCTCTGAATGGAACACACACACACACACACACACACACACACACACACCAAAACACACACACGCACACACACACACACTTTGTCGGGCATCCATTTCTCCCATGTCTGTTCTCAATTCACCTCCAGTGTACATCACCACCTTCACTACCTACCCTTCCTCATTTCACTTTGGCTCGTGCGTTAGGCACCACTTGTATCAAAATTCGTTACATTGTATCTGTCTCGTAGCAACTTGAGTTCAAAGTGTTCAAATCTGCTCTGGGATATTAGTTTCAACTTCAAACTCTTGCCCTCCCCCTCCCCTTTACAGACCAATGATTTTTTATAAGCGTATAGGGAATACATATGTTTCGTTTGCTGCTACGTTGTCAACATAGCCTCCGGGCTCTGCTGTCCTTTATTACACAGGATTCAATGCACAGTTTTGGCCTTGCTCTGTGGTTTTGAACTCTAAATGAAAAAAGTCAGTCTAACTTAGCCATCGAGAGATGACGTCCCGACACCTACTGCACATGCCTCAAATTGAATCTCTATTTTTTCGGCACAGAAATGTTCAGAACCTGTGTTGCAATATATATATATATATATATATATATATATATATATATATATATATATATATATATATATATATATGGTATTATTTATACATGTTTACTCTTTTTATGTATGGCTTGTAACCCGGCGGAATTTCTCTGTCTTTCAGATAATAAAGTACTTGCATTTGAATTTGAATTTAAAATTGAAATTATTTCTAGTTTATCATCATCCTTAATGAGAATACTTTCATAGACAAGCTTTACTTTCCAGGGTTTTCAAGTAAGTGTTTTTCATCAATTGTAATATTGGTGGTTTTCAAAGGATTCAATTCAAAAAAAAAAAAATCCCAAAATCACCAGTCTCGATTTCTGTTCAAAATGGAAGGAAAATCTCCCATGAGATTATCTGGGAGTCATACACCATGCAAAGCTATCAACAGAACTCAAGTCACAGCCTAAATTTGTTCCCGATTCATTCCAAAAAAGGATAGCCCGTAACCTGTGCAGTAGTAGAGGAGCCAGGCATCAGAGACCTCAGCTTCTCTAGGTACCAGCATATTGAAGGTGGCACCCATCTTCTCTCCCTCGCTGCTTTGCCTTCCCTATCCCGAGAAAAGGATAAGTACCCATTTATAGCTGAATGAACAAAGGGACTGTACTGAAGCTAAGGCGTATGAACAGTCACCCATCCGCAAGTCAACCACACTCCACGCTGCTTAGTCGGTGCTTAGGAAGAACGCGTACTCTGACCACTGAGCTATCACGGCTCCCTTCATTCCAACAGGAATCAATGATGTTGTAGACACAGTTTCCACAATCATGGCACATCTCGCCAATTGACCAGCAGAGTTTATCGGCCAAGATAAACACAATCCCCTAACTAATACGCGTTTATCAATGGTGTGGTATAATTACTCTTGATAACCCGGTGCTTCTGTCTGTCTTCTAAACTAGAGCTGCCTGGCAATTTGGGGTAGACTTTCGGTCTTAAAGCAGTGCAGCTTTTATTCAACTCCTGTTTTGGAATGAATAAGCTAAACGTCAATCACTTTACACAATTCTTAAAAAAGTTGACGATTTTGTGTCAGATAGGAAGATAAATTGCATGTGTTAATGATTTGTTGTGTATGCACTGCTTTAAGACAGAGACGCTTGTCTAAGCATGTGCAAAATAACAGATTACCAGCCAACTGATGAAGCATCCAAGCTTTGTCACATCTTTCATACACTCTCGACTGGACTGCTGTAATTCTCTTTTACCCATTTTTTCAGTATCATCTATTCAATCCTAGATCCTTTCAAAGTACACAGAAGTCTGCAGCTTGACTTGTAGTGAAGAAAAAAGTCTTAACACATCACTCCTCTCTTTCGATCGCTTCATTGGTTGCCTCTCTTACACAAAGTGAAGTACAAGATCGCTACCCTCTGCTACAAATGTCTCCACAAGACTGCACCTTCCCGTCTCTGTGACTGTCTTCACCTATACATACCTTCTCTTTCCCTCCGTTCTGCTGCAGCTACCATGTGCTTAAAAATACCCAGGATCAAACAATCCAGTGTCAGCCGTCGTTCTTTCAATATTTCCGTCCATCTATCAGGAATGACCTCCCCCTTCACCTTCGCTAAGTACCTTCAATCCAATCCAATGATGGTGCTTATAGCCCCGCCGACCGCATAGGCCATATCAGGGCTATCACCTCGTCACATTTTAAAACTCGTATTAAAAGTGTGCGACTATGTACAGTTTAAAACGAGGTATAAAACCAACTCAACTGTCCTTGCTTGTATCGACGCCCCGGTCGACCCTAAGGGTCAGCCCAGGACGGCCCCGCGTCGTGGGAAAACCCACATCGATCACACTTAAAACGAGATAAAACCAAAACCAGGTTCCTTAAAACAACCTTGTCCTTAGAGACCAACCATACCACTTTCACTCATATCAGACGAAAAAAGCCAGATTCTCTCAGGAAGTTAAAAATGGCGTCCGGTGGAACATCCCAAAAGAGGATCTTTAGGGAGTCCGTGGTAAAATGCTTGTGCCTAATATCCTGAACATCCCGACACTCCAGGAGCAGATGCCTGATGGTCACCCGCATGTCGCAAATCACGCACCACGGGGTTCCCTCGCCTTTCAGCAAGTGAACGTGAGTGATGTGAGAATGACCCGTGTGTATCCTGGTGAGCACTGTCGCCTCCCTTCGGTTTTTGACACCCAGAGGGAAAACCTCTTTCAGGTTGGGACGGATCCGAAAAAGCTTGTTGTCCGTCTGAGCGTTCTACTCCTCCTGCCAGAGGGCGTATTGCTCGCTCCTAGGTTTCAGATCCGTGAACGGCACCGTGGACCCGGAAACCTCCTGCTCCGTGGCACGCCTGGCGAGTCGGTGAACCGTGTCGTTGCCCCGAATGCCCGCGTGCCCCGGGACCCACACTAAAACCACGTCACACCCGTCCCGTCTCAAAGAAGTATACAGCTCGTAGAACTCCTGAAGCCTAGGGTGGTTTACGTTCCTGCAAGCGATAGCCTCCAGAGCAGAGAGCGAGTCCGTACAGACCAAGAAGTCTTTCCTTCCCGATCGCCGGATCAGTTGCAGGGACAAGACCAGAGCGCTCAGTTCGGCCGTGTGCACCGAGGCATCCGAAGGCAGGCGCTCCGAAAGCGCCTACTCCTTGATGGCGGACAATAGGCGGCGCAGGCCACCCCCTCCTCCGACTTGGCCCCGTCCGTGAAAACCCTGGTGTAGGACGGATACGACGCACAGAGCTCTCGGAAGAAGGCCCCGTACGCCGTGGAGCTGGTGACGTCTTTCCTGTGAGCGGCAAGCTCGAAACAGACAGCCGGGGTCTCCATCGTCCACATCGGCGTCTCTGGCAACTTGGGCAGGTCACAAATAACCCCCAGATCAATGCCCGCCTCCTGGAGATGGGGAAGGATCCGAATGCCAAGAGGCGGGGCAGCAGAAGGCGATTTGTCAAACTTGGCCTGAAACCGGGGGTTCATGACACAATCGTACGCCGGGTTGTTGTATTCTGAATAAAGTTTGATGTAATAATTCAAAGTCAGTTTCAGACGGCGGTTTTTTAATGAAGGCTCTCCCGCTTCCGCGTACAGGCTGTAGACCAGCGTCGTCCGGAAGGCTCCGAGACAGATCCGGAGCCCCTGGTGGTGGACGGGGTCCAGAGTTTTCAGGTAGGAAGGCCTCGCCGAGCCGTACACCTGGCATCCGTAGTCCAGCTTGGAGCGCACCAGCGCCCTGTAAACGTGCAGCAGTGTTCTCCTGTCCACTCCCCAGTTAGTATGGGCGATCACCCGCAGGAGGTTCAGGGTTCTCTGACACGACGCTTTCAGCTGTTGAATGTGGCTCCTGAAATTGAGCTTCCGGTCGAAAACAATGCCCAAGAATTTGGCCTCCGCCACCGCCGGGATGGTGGATTTTCCCAAGCGGATGACGGGATCCGGGAAGTGCTCTCTGGACTTGTTCGTGAAGTGAATGCACTTCGTTTTGGCGACCGAAAACTTGAACCCATTGTCCTGCGCCCATTCCTGAACCTTGTTCACACAGAGCTGTATCTGCCTCTGAACCCCCGCAAACGTACTGCCCGTAGCGTACAAAGCGAAATCGTCCACGAACAACGAACACTCCACCCCCTGATGGACCGACCTGACGATGTTGTTGATCTTGACGCTGAAGAGAGCCGGGGAAAGGATGCTCCCCTGAGGAACCCCCATCTCCTGCTCGAAGATCTCCGAAAGCGTGGAGCCCACCCTCACCCGGAACCGTCTCTTGGCCAAAAAGTTCTGCAGGAACAACGGCAACCGACCCCAAAACCCCAAGTCCCGCAGGTCCGACATGATGCCATACCTCCAGGCGGTGTCTTAAGCCTTCTCCAGGTCGAAGAAAACGGCCACCACGTGCCGCCCGTTGACAAAGGTGTTCCGAACTGTCGTCTCGAGGTGGACCAGGTGGTCCACAGTGCAACGATTCTTGCGGAAACCGCACTGCTCCCTGGCCAGAAGGCCCTTCGCCTCCAGATGCCACACCAGGCGGCTGTTAACCATCTTCTCCATCACCTTATAAACGCAGCTGGTGAGCGCGATCGGCCTGTAATTGCCGGGTCCTAAGGGTCCTTATTTGTCACCAATCACAGGTAAAAGTATGTTGTATACAATAAACCAGCAAAATATGTATGGAATAGACAAAAATTCATACATGTAAGTGTTGAATAAAGAACTGATGCCTAGCTAACGTGTTTATTAATGTCTGTGTGCTATTGTACTTGAAGGATGTGTCACACAATGTCCTCATAACACCTGTTGTTTTATATGTCTTGATGAGACATACTTTTTGTTTAACTGTTTTTGTCTTTTAAAAACAAGGCATATTCAATCAATATCTGACCTGTATACTGCATTTCAGATGTCTACGTCTTACCACATGTTTTTTTTAGTGCACAGAGGTGTATTATTGTACAAAGGTGTCACATTGTCACCAGTGTCACCACACAGGTGTGACAAATATGAAACAACACAGAACTTCTGTAATTCTACAAAATTTTAATTGTGATAGCCTTTAAAGTAGTCACAGTGATGGCACAGGGACACATCACATCACAGAAAGCACAAAATGTGGATGTGTCGGGGGTGTACCTATCGCTGTCACCTGTGGCACCTTGGCAGACTGGTGACCTATTTTCTTTTCCCTCTTGCTATTTTCGTCATCAGCAAATCTGTTCATAGCAAATCTATGAAGGCAGGTTCAGGGGTATTGAAACAAAAGAAACATTATGTAGGAAATGCAACCGGAAGGAACTAGATGGCGAATTCCATTATATTCTCAACTGCCCGTAATTTTCTTGAAAGCAGGAGAAGGTTGGCGGTGTTGTTATTCTATTTACGTCCCAGCGGATATTCCGAATAGGGACTGACCGCGTCTAAATTGATACATATGCATATCACCCTCTGTGCGCGTACGCGCGCGCGCGCGTGTGTATGTTTACTTTTTATTTATTTTATTCTTTTATAACGAGGATAATGGAATAAGGACTCATGACTGCTTTTTTTTTATCCAGTCCCCGTGTGTATGCAGTTTTGTAAATATCTGTTCCCACCAGTACATAATGGCATACTCTTACGAAAAGGGAACATGATTTAACGTGTGTGTAAGATATTCTGCGTGCGTTCGCACACGGGGCCTCGGTTTACAGTATCATCCGAAAGACTTTGTGTGTGTGTGTGTGTGTGTGTGTGTGTGTGTGTGTGTGTGTGTGTGTGTGTGTGTGTGTGTTTGGGTGTGTGTGTGTGTTTGGGTGTGTGTGTGTGTGTGTGTGTGTGTTTGGTGTGTGTGGGGTGTGTGTGTGTGTGTGTGTGTGTGTGTGTGTGTGTGTGTGCGTGTGTGTGTGTGTATTTGTATGGTGTGTGCTTTAAACCTACTCAAAGATAATTACAATAGCAGTCTTGTCTTATCGAATTTGTTCTTAGGTAGGCAAGTATCACTTTACTGTTTGTTTTTATTGGCAAAACTCATGAATATCTCCAATTTATTTTTATGAATGCGCAGAAATCGTGTGTGCGCCTGTGTGTTGTGGTATTGATTTTCAAGTAATAAACGTTGTCTAGGTCTAAAACTAATCAGAAAAAATCTATGAAGCTCGCAACTGTTTCTCCACAAAGTTGGATGCCACACCTACCGATTTAGTCAGCAAACCAATGCCATACTCTGAACAAAATGTCCCTATGTGGAAACTAAATGTGCAAATATCATTCATTTTGATCATGTCTTTTTACAAGAACAAAATCCATACGCTTTTTCGTTTAGAGCCCAACGTTGAGCACGTTGTGACTTTTTTAAAATTTTATTTTTTACCTTGAGTGTTTCATAGCATCAAAGTGCCAAATCCTGGTCAGGTAACGTCCACTTAGCTGGCTTCAGCTTCAAACTCCTGCCCACCACTGCTCGCATGTGAATGTGTTTTATCACACGCACAACAAAAACGCTTGTTTTGATTGTTGTTACTTCGTTGATATTGCCTCGAGCTCATCTTTTGATTGTTACATGGGATTTAATTCGTAGTTTTTTTTACTTGCTTTATTGTTTTAAACTCGACACATGGGGCACAAATACATCCAACTAGCGTGAGTTATTGACGACTCCCAAGACTTACTGCGCACATGCCAAATTAATAGTTATTTTCTTTGTACACTTTGTGGTCTGCTAGTCCATGTTCATATTGTCCACGTACTATGCACATATTTGAACTTTTATCTACTTCTTTCTTCGCACTAAACTATATCCTCGGTGTGTCATTGTCAGTGAGAAAAGCTTACCATCTATAGACAACCTTTGATTTTTACGGGTTTTCAAGAGGGTGTTTGTCACATGTTGCCATTTTGACCATTTACTACAGGATTTAAAGCCTTGAATCTAGTGTTCCTTTTAATTTTCTTTCAAATCCGAATATCGCTAGTATGAATTCTGTTTAAGACGGAATATCCCCCATGCATTCGTCTGTTTCTTCTATACCCTTTTCTTTTATGTCTTCATTTCTGTTTCTTGCCCCTGTTCCGTGTTTCCCCCTTTCTGTTCTTTCTACTTTTCTTTTTCAGTCTCTAGTATCTTTGTTGTTGTTGCTGCCAGTTTTGGATTTGTTCACCACTTCTTCATTTTCCTCTTTCTGTCTTTTGTTGCTTTTGCTGGTTGTTCTGGTGTTTCTACCACTTTCTTTCTTGGTATTAACTTCTTCCGTTTTCTTTGCATTTTATTCTTTTTCCATCTGTATTTTTTCTCTTTTTATTGCATTCGCTTTTTCTTTATAGATTCTTCATCTTGTACGTCTACCTCCGTTTGTTTAGCTTGTTGTGTTTTCTTTTGTTTTCTTTTGAGGTTTTTTTTCACTTTTGTTATGCTTCTAATTCTTTTTTTCAACAAACAATTCATATAATCTAAATAAAGCGCAAGCCTGAAGAATGGAGCGGTAGGTATACACACTCTTCGTTCTTTATGCATCCATACATACAATGTCAGTATGCATGCTATCTCTCTCACGCACGCACTCACACACGCACGCACACACGCACGCACGCACGCGCGCGCGCACACCACAGACACACACACAGACACACACAAACACACACACACACACCATTATAATCATAATGCCCAGAAAAAATAATCATCTCAGTAACTGCATTTCCCACTTAACCCCACATTTTGATATTTAGATAAGTATATATTTCGCTCAAACATTCTTTCTCCTCCCTCACCAAAACACCCAAGCAAGTTTGCCCATTCCCTATTCTTGCTGTCGGTCACTCACACAACGACTTAGCCATAACTTACTTTATGCCCCTTCCCACATACAAATATCCATCCCGCCCCTTCTGTCTAACAACCTTTCCCCCTAAAACAGCCCTCATATTCCACCACACCTAAAAACGCAAAAACAAAGAAAGGTTTGTTTCTGTGTCACGTCTGGCATCACGATATCCACCTGCCTTTTGTGTCCACATGTGGGGCCAGGTTAAGAAATAAAGGTTAGTGTAAAGGTTAGTGTTAGCAATGAACATTAGCAACTGGGAAAGGGCTGTCAGTCAGCTGGCTTGTCTTCATGCATACATGCAAGCATGTGGACACAATGGCACATAGACACAATGGTACCTAGCTTTTGACACAATGGTTTGGAAGTTTTCTTTAAATCACAAATCACCCATCCTATCAACAACCAATGTTATTTCTCTTGCTTTCTGGAATCAGCTCCGTGGTTCCCAGCAGCCTACCTCTGTTTTCCAATAGGCTTTGGGTGTTTTCAAAAGAATCAAAATTAAGTAGATAATCAAAGATTGAAGCCCAGAGGTATGTTTTTTTTCTTGCTTATTTCTTGCATTTCCCCATGTTAAATTACAAATTTTCAGCTTTGAAATCAGCAAGGCTTACTGTATTTTTAAAAATTTACGTTATTCCCTAAAAAACCCAGGTTGAATCAATAAATAAAGTCATTAGCCCTAAATAAACACGTGAGAGAAACCTGCTCTTTTATGTGCTAGCCTTTTTCTATTCCCACTTACCTAGCCATACGTATCTACCCCTTTCTCCTTACTGACAAAAGAGACTAGCAGATAAACTAAGGAATTAGCCCCAAAATAACTATATTCAAAAAAGGCTGCTCTTCTATTTGCTACCATTCATTACTATTTCCGATAACCCAGCCACACATTACCTACCCCTTCCTCCCAACTGTCATTTTTTCCTTTAGTGCCTCTTCTACAAAACACCTATGACCCCCTCCTCCCCAAAAACACATTTACATATACATGCACATGCTCACATGCGCACACACTCACACACACTCCAATGCCACACACACATATACACACATTATACACATACACACACAGTGCACACATGTTAAAACCTACTCCGCCTTTTGGAAAAGTAAGCTATTTGCGTGGCCAGTGGAACAAATAAACATTTTTGAAACTATGTGGACACAGGGTCTAGATGTAAAAAACAACAACACGAGTCCTTATCTACTATCCTCGAAATAGAAGAATCACACACAGACACATGCAAACACACACACACACACACACACACACACACACACACACACACACACACAACACACCACACACACACACACACACACCACAATGACTGCTTATTCCAATATCCTCGAAATAGAGAATAAAATGAATTAAAATAATCAACACACACACGCACGCACGCGCGCGCGCACACAACACACACGTTTATAATTTTTTCCTAGTTGCTTGATGAAAAATTAAATCACTGCTTGTTCAAAACACCATCTGGAAATAAATAAAATTTGAATTTGACGTGCAATTTTGTCAGGCATTCATTCCCCCCATGTCTGTTCTCAATTCACCTCAGTGTACATCACCACATTCACTACCTCCCCTTCCTCATTTCAGTTTGCTCAAGCTCAGGAACCACTTGCCTTATCTTGTATCCGTTTTGTAGCAACTTGAGTTTCAAAGTTCAAATGTTTTCAAACCTACTCTGTGAAATTGGCTCCAGCTTCAAACTCGTGCCCCTCACCCCATTCTCTTTTTAAACCGACGTGTTTTTAACACATACAGCCAATATAGTTTGTTTTGCTGCTGCTACTTTGTTAATATTGCCTCCGAGCTCTGTTGTCCTCTGTTACACAGGATTCAATGCATATTTGGCCTTGCTCTGTCGTTTTGAACTCTGAATGACAAAACTCCATCCAACTTGGCCATCGGGAGATTATGTCCGAGACTTACTGCACATGCACCAAATTGAACCTTTGTTTTTCCGCACAGAAACGTATCTTTATCCTCATCTTTAATGATAGTACTTTAAATAGAAAAGCTTTACCTCCAAGGGTTTTCAAGGAGGTGTTTGTCACCCGTTGCCATTTTGATGATTTTCAAGAGGATTCAAAGTCTTAGATCTAATATATCTGAATTAGTTTTTTTAATCCGAAAATTGCCGATACGGAATTCCGTTTAAAATGGGAGGAAAATCACCCATGCGATTATTAGGGGGTCATGTTGCCATGCGAAGTTATCAACAGAATTCAAGTCACACCCTAGATTTGTTCCCGGTACATTCCAAACAAAGGTGTCCCACAACCTGTGCAGTAGTGGAAGAGCCAGTCCTGAGATCTCAGCTTCTCCAGAGGCCAGCATGTTGTAGGCGTCACTGTCCCGAAAAAAGGACGGTACCCATTGACAGTTGGGCGAACTGGGGACTGTATTGAAACCAAGGCGCACGAACAATCACCCATCTGCAAGACAACCACACTCATTGCTTTATCGGAGTTTGGGAGACCGCGTGCTCTGACCACTGAGCTATGGCAGCTCCTTTCCTTTGAATAGGAATCAATAATGGGAAAACGAGCAGGCCCAGTTTCATCCATTGGATCACAATCATTACACACCTGCCTTTTGACCAGCAGTTCATCCTGTCTACATGCACACTCAGCCAAGATCACACAACACCTCTAACTCATGGGCATTTATTTACCGTGTGATCCTGTTCTAATATCCACCAAATCATTATAAAAATATCCTTCAGGAACTATGTTTCAAGTTTGTGTGGAAAAAAGACAAAACCTCGAGAAATACCGCAGTTAAGCACGTAAAACAAGGATTACGAATACCATCTGGATAAGAAAACTTAAAGTAATCATAAATGGAGTTCCATCATTGAAGAGATTTGCCCCTTTATCAAAGATCTGGCAAATATAGCTACTGTATACCCATAGGAGGAAATGTTCAAACACATTCTGGATTGACACATTTCACGATACAAAATGTTTGGCAGGAAAGTCCAACCTTTTGATTCTGAAGATCTTGCCGAAAGCATGTTTTATAATGAGAATGTTAAAGTTAGTGGAAACTCCTTTCAATATATCGCATTGCAGACTTAGTTGACGAAAGTGGGAGGTGTTTTTTTTTACATATGAATTTTTAAGGAGAAATACAATATCAGGACAAGTTTTATTAATATTTATGATGTGTTAAAGCAATTAAAAAGTATTTTCGCACAATATAGATAATAATAGATCAAATAACCTCCAAAAAGCTTTGAATTTGATTTTGATTGTTAAAATACAGGAACATGCCCTTAAATTATGATATTCTGGTTGTAGACAACAAACTGCCAAAGTGTTGTGATAAATGGAACAATGCAATACCAGTTAATCTCAAGTAGATACATGTTTTGACAAGGTACATAAGATAAAAGAAATTAAAGTGAAATGGTTCTATATACGACCGATTCAGCAAATTCCAGCTACAAATAATATTCTTGAAAACAGGAAAATTGTTGAAAACAATAAATGCACATTCTGTGCTTCTGAGAAAGAAACCGTCGACCATTTCTTCTTTGCTCGCAGCAAAACTTCTTTTTTGAATGAATTGCAAAAGTTTTTTCATGAAAATTGTGCCAGAACACATGTTTAGTGCTGTCAAAAGAACAGATTTCGTATGGATTTGGTTCTCGATCAAAAGGTGATGAAACACTAAACGAAATGCTAATCACTGCAAATTTTTGCATACAGATCTAGAATACAAAAAATGGAAATCTGTTTCTGGTTTTTAGAAAAAAATACAATATCAAATTATTAAAGAATGTATTCCCAAAACAAATAATTATGACAATGATTTTTGCAAGTAAATGGCAACATCACAAACAACTGATTGATGATGGTTAGATAGTTTTTGATGAAACCGTTTCTGATGGTATCTATTTGTTGATGTAATATGTAGCATGGCTACATTGCTTCTTTTACAAACAATTGAATATTCACTGAGGGTATTATCGAATGTGATCTATGTACTCACTTTTTCCCATGGTTTTTCTTCTTTTATTTTCGGCTGTTTGTTTGGTTGTATTTATCTGTATTGAATCTTTTTATCCATGCTTTGAATACATTGCAAATTGTTACGCATGACTGTTTATAATATATATAAATTTGCTCTATGACATGCTAAAAGTCAGTAAAAAAATCTTTTTTAAGAAAGAAAAAGATAGAAAAAATGAATCTTTAAGAATGTATATATATTTGGTTTATATTTTTTAATTTTGATTATTATTCTTTGATATCGAGGATATGGAATAAGCATTCATATGCTTTTTTTTTTTTTTTTTACATCCAGTCCCCTTGTGTATGCAGTTTTGTAAATGCCATCTGTTCCCACCGGCACACGATGGCTTACTCTTTCGAAAAGCGGAACAGGATTTAACGTGTGCGTTGGCACACAGGCCTCGGTTTACAGTCTCATCCGAAAGACTTTTGGGGAGAGTGGAGTCAGCCAATATTTGATTCATTAAAAGTGCAGAAATACATTCAGATTATCTAGTATGTTACAATCATTTAGAACGCAGTACACATTTTATTTATTTAGAATTTTTGAATCACTTGGAATGTAGTATATAATCAATTTATATGGACAGTTTGAATCTTTTGGAATGTAGTATATATTTAGTTTATTACAAATGCTTGTATTGTTTGAAATGCATTCTATATTAAATTTTGGTCTATTTTTTTAAGTTTGAATGCAAGGTGGTGTTGGTGTCAGAGATGATACAAAGGATATTCAAATAACTAGTGATGTGTTGTTTTGAATGCAAGGTGGTGTTGGTGTCAGAGATGATACAAAGGATATTCAAATAACTAGTGATGTGTTGTTTTGAATGCAAGGTGGTGTTGGTGTCAGAGATGATACAAAGGATATTCAAATAACTTGTGATGGATTGTTTCGACCAAGACAGGGTAAGACAGCTTAATTAATGGCAGCGATCGTTACACAACATACTGTTCTTTTAGATCTTTACTACAGCCTGAAAATACCGGTCTGATATTACAATTAGTGAATTCAGATCAGCTTTTATTCAACTCCCGTTATGGTATGAATCAGCTAAACGCCAATCAGTTTTATAGAGATGTTAAAAACTTGCCAATTTTGTGACAGACTGGGAGATGATTTACGTCTTGATGATTTGTTGTGTATTTAAAGCTTTAAGGCAGAGAGGCTTGTCTAAAAATATGCAAACTAACAGAAAACCAGTCCGACACTTTTTGTTTGATTGTAAAATCACTGGAGATATCGCGACTTTCATTTTTTATGCTCTAAGACAGAGAACATTATTGACTGTTGCAGACAAATCGTATTTTGTTGTAGCGTAAATTTTCGTTCTCTCAGCTTTTGTCGTGTGCATTATGTTCGGTTTTATATGTTTTATTTTATTTTATTTTCTTCCCCACTTTATATACAGGTCCATGGCCTTACCATTTAACCCTCTCTCTCTGTGTCTCTCTCCATATATATATTATATATATATATAATATATATATATATATATATATATATATAATATATATATATATATATAATTGTGTATATATATATATTATATATATATTATATATATATATATATATATATATATTATATATACGCAGATTGGAACTGACGCAAAACAATGCCACGGAAATTTTTTCTCTGTTCTCACACTTGGAAACAAAAGCCGACAAAATGTATCATCACTGCTGCAGAAACAAGTCAGCACAACCAGGGCATTGTCTGGAATGATGGCCTACACAAGGCGTTCTTCACGTCCTGAATGCGGATAAAATCAAAGCCATGCTCACAGGGACCAAACATACACTCTCCTTTATTTGACCAAGCTCAATAGAATTTGCCAGTACGTCAGTCCCTCTCCCCAGCACTGTCAAATAATGATCTAGTTATTGTTATTGACAACACACTCTCTCTGCAAACATTCATCACCCAGACCTGTCAGTCTTGCAACTATCAATTGTGGCGTATTAGTGCAATTCGCAAGTATCTGTCTACTGATGCAACATCCAAGTTTCTCACTTCTCTCATTGTTTTCCGACTAGGCCTTTGTAATTCTCTTTTGCCCCAACTACTAGCATCTTCTATTCTGTCCTTTCCACGTATACACAAGTCTGCAGCTCGATTTGTACTGAGGAGAAAAATCTTAACACGCCACTCCTCTCTAGCAATGGCTTCACTGGTTACCTGTCGCACAAAGAGTAAAGTACAAGTTAAATACCTCTGTTACAAATGTCTTCACAAGACTACACCTTCCTATCTCTGTGACTGTCTAATCTATACACTCCTCGATCCCTCCCTTCTGCTGCAGATACAATTTTGCCTTCACAGGCTAAGGGTTCAAACAACCCAGTACCGGCCGTCCTTCTTTCACTTTTCTGGCCCATCTATCAGCAATGACCTCCCTCTCTCCCTTCGCCAAAATCATTCATCTAACACTTTCAAATCCAACCTAAAGACACACAGATTTCCACTAGGATCTTCCTCCATCATTACACCTCACATCTGTACCTGCTTTCAATCAGCCTTATCCACCCTTATGTGTGTGTGTGTGTGTGTGTGTGTGTGTGTGTGTGTGTGTGTGTGTGTGTGTGTGTGTGTGTCGTGTGACATGTGCACGTGTGTGTGTGTATCTGTGTGTGTGTGTGTGCATGTGCACTGTGTGTGTGTGTGTGTCTGTGTGTGTGTGTGACGTGTTGCATGTGCACGTGTGTGTGTGTGATTGTGTGTGTGGTGTGAGTGTGTGTGAGGTGTGTGTGTGTGGTGTGTGTGTGTGGTGGTGTGTGTGGGTGTGGTGTGGTGTGGTGTGTGTGTGTGTGTGTGTGTGTGTGTGTGAACGGTCATAAGCGCGAGAGTGACTTGTATGCGTTTGCTTTGTTTTAAAAAATAAATTTTTATTAAGATTTTGCGTTATAAAAAAATATCCATATCATTATTATCATCCTCATGCTATCATCATCACCATTTAATATAATATTATTATCATCATTATTGTCATTATTATATTATTATTGTTATAATTGCTGTTATTATCATCATCATAGTTATTAAGATTATCATTATTATTGTTATCATCATTCTATAGCTGCTACCAACTTTTGACTGTGAATATTTCTCAATGAACTTACACATGAATATAACCAACCAGAAGACCGAGTATTTCTATGTGAGCTGACCACATAAATTAATATGACCGGTGCTGACACCGTTTCTCGTTATTTTCCTGTAGTTTGGTTTCTTTTACTCCGTTATGCTTCACTTTTTTTCTTAAATTTCTTTTTTATGTATTGTGTTTTCCGCTTCTACTGTTTCTTTAGCTTTCTGTTTTTCCAGGGGTTGTTTGTTTTTGTTCTTTATTTTTTTACATGGTGAATTGTTTGTTCTGCTCTCTTGCTTCTTCGACCTCAGTTTCTCCTGCTTCTACTTCATTTTTTTCCTTCTTTTTTGTTGCAAAGAAATATAGTCACCGCTTCTATTTACACTTATGAGTTTCAGTATCTGGGTTTGAAATTCAGTTATGATATCAGTTTTAAAGTGACACAAAAATGTGCTTGGCCATCTGCAAAGGCAATGTTCTGCATAATTAAGTAATGTTGTAAATGAATGTTACCAACTGACGCACAATTCGATCTCTTTTCCCATGTGGTAGTACATATATTGTTGAATGGTGCTGAAGTATGGCGTCCACAAATAGAGATAATTTGGCCAAAACAAATTGCAAATCAAATTTTATGAAATGATCTTCACATTACAAAATGTAACTCCGACTTACATAGTTTGGCGAACTAGGCCAGTTTCATTCAAACCAATGTAAAAGTAGATTGCCGACTTTCCAGTATACGATGACTGATAATTATAAACAAGAATAAATTGTCAAGTGTATCATATATTGCAAATTAATGTTCCTGCTGACAGAAAATTGGTATATGTAGTGGTCAAACCTACAGCATGTGAAAAGTCTAGTAAATGATCCAGGGACGAGCGGACACTGAAATGCAAAGCGTGGTGCCCCTCTAAGCTATGAAAAGTTCAAATCTGAAATGAAACCTCAGACGGCAAGATCAATCCAATCATGTTGTTTACAGCCCTGCTGACCACACAGGCCATATCGGGGCTGTCACCTCGTCGAAATTGGAAATCTCAGAGTAAAACTGTGCAACTATATACAGATTAAAACAGGGTATAAACCCAACTCAACTATCCTTGCTTGTATTGACATCCTGGACAACCATAAGGAAAAACTCAGCCTGGGCACCCTGTTGTGGGAAAATCCACATCAATCACACATAAAATGAGAAAACCCAAACCAGATTCCTTACAACAACCTTGTTCTTAGTGAACGACTATAAAACTGGACTGCAAGACCAATGTAAGGAAAGATGGATTGCTGAAATACATGAAAGGGACCTGTATTATAGCTACCGGCTATAAAAAGAACATTTGGGTTTTTAAGTGTATTACGATACTTCCAGATGATGTGAGAGGCCTGATATAAAAGTTTAGAACAATAAATAAAATTAGCAAGTTGAAGGAGGCAGGTTCAGGGTCTCTGAAACAAAACAAAGTATGTAGAAAATGCAACCAGAAGGAAATAGATGACGAATTCCATCATAATCTCAAATGCCCAGATGTTTGGAAAGCAGAAAAGGTGTTGTTGTGATTATATAACGTCCCAGCGGAGATTCCTGATTTAGGGACTGACGGGAAAAGGTGTCTAAAATGTATTATGATAGACGGCCAAGCACGATAACGCGTTATGCAATGTTCAGTATAAAATTTAAAAAGTACTCTAAAACGTGGCAAAGCCCAGAAAAAAATATTACGTTGTTTTAATTAGCAACATTAGTTTCGATTTTTTGAAACTTATATTTTTAAGATAGATATTTCGTACTTTGTTATTGCGGCGCGTGTGTGTGTGTGTGTGTGTGTGTGTGTGGTGTGTGTGTGTGGTGTGTGGTGTGTGTGTGTGTGTGTGGTGTGTGTGTGTGTGGTGTGTGTGTGGTGTGTGGTGTGGTGTGTGTGTGGTGTGCGGTTCGTGTGTGTGTGGTGTGTGTGTGGGTGTGTGTGTGTGTGGTGTGTGTGTGTGTGTGTGTGTGTGTGTGGTGTGTGTGTGTGGTGTGGTGTGTGGTGGTGTGGTGTGGTGTGTGTGTGTGTGTGTGTGTGTGTGTGCTTGTGTGTGTGTGTGTGTGTGTGTGGTGTGGTTTGCGTGTGTGCTGTTCGTTTAGTGGTTTCTTTCAGGGGGGGATTTCTGTGGTTGGTTGTTCTGAATTAAGAAATGATCGCAATCTCGATTGCTGATAATGATTCGGATGATACTGTTTACGCTTTTCCATGTGCCAAAATATAGGGTTTGAAAAAAAAACACAAGAATTTGACTTGATTGACTTGTTTCGTTTGGTTGTTTCTCATTCCTACTCTTCCACTTTTTTTTATCAGTTCTTTTTTTTTTAATTAATTTCTTCTTCTCTCTTCGTTCTAATTCTGCTTTCGCTTTCTCGTTCTGTTTGTTCCCTTTTTAGTGTCTTGATCTTGCTGCTTCTATGTCGTGTCTTCCTTTCCCACTTTTCCTGTTTTTTTAATTATATTTCTTGCTTTTTTAAATCATTCATTGTTCGCTTTCGTCTACCTTTTTTCGCTTTCTTCCTCTTTTCTCGCCAATTTTCCCCTTGTCTCATTTGTTGTGTTTCTTTTGATGGCTTCTGGTCTTTCCATTCTTGTTTTTCACTCCAGTTTTTAGTTTTGTTTTCTTTGTTCTCTCTTTCCCACGTCTTGTTTTTTTCCCTCATTTTTAGTTTTTTTCTTTGTTCTCTCTTTCACGTCTTGTTTTTTCACTCCATTTTTAGTTTTGTTTCTTTGTTCTCTCTTTCACGTCTTTTTTTTTTCACCTCAGTTTTAGTTTTGTTTTCTTGTCTCTCTTTCACGTTTGTTCTATTTCCTTGCTTATTTTCTTGTTCCTGCTCTCTCATCTTTGTTCTCTCTTTACGTTTTGTTCTATTTCTTGCTTTATTTTCTTGTTCCTGCTCTCAATCTTTGTTCTCTTTCACGTTTGTTCTATTTCCTTGCTTATTTTCTTTTTCCCTGCTCTCTCAATCTTTGTTCTCTCTTTCACGTTTTGTTCTATTTCCTTGCTTTATTTTCTTGTTCCTGCTCTCTCAATCTTTTTCTCTCTTTCACGTCTTGTTCTATTTCCTTGCTTTATTTTCTTGTTCCTGCTCTCTCATCTCTTTGTTCCCCCTTTCTTCTGTCACAGATCAGTCTCTTCCATCTCCCATGCCCTTGCCACTCCCCCCCCCCCCCACCATCTCCTTTAAGAAGGGTTCGTGGTCTTTGAAGCCTGTGGGAGGGCCCTTTAACCCTCACAAGAAAACGGCTAACCTCACCCCATGGATTGAAGAAGACTTGGAGTCCTGCTTTTCTTCCTCCTTTAAAAGGCTGCTCAAACACACCTTTTTATCCGATTCTTGTCCCTGACCACTGATCAAAATTGATTTCCCATTTATTGACTCATCTCCGACTCGAGTGCTGGTCTTTTGCTGTTTTGAGATATGATAAGGTTCTTCATTTCTATTTTACTTCATCTTATTTTTTTGTTATTAGTGTGAGAACATGTAGGGTAAATCCATGAATGCGCCGTTTTCTTTGTTATTCCGCGTTGTGTGTTTTGTGTATGTGTGTGTGTGGTTCTTTGTTTTTTTTTGCGCGCGTGTGCGTGTGTGTGTATGCATCGTACTGCACTGCACATTTTTTGATGATATTGCTTTTATTTTACTTTTATTGTCCGGCCATGTAATATACTGTGTAATATATGTGCAAGCATTTTTCCCTTATGCTTTTTTGTGCTAGTCAAATTTTTCACGTTCATATGTAACCTATTTAAATTGATTTGATTGTACAGCGCCGTGATCCCATGTTTTGGGGGAATTCGCGCTATATAAACTAAACCTCCATTCTATTATCATTATCATTATTGTTATTATTATTATTATTATTATTATTATTTTATTATTATTATTATATTACCTTGCTGACATCTTGCGCACACGATAAATCCTGTTCCACTCTCCGAAACAGTAGGCCATAATGTGCTGGTGGGAAAAGATGACAAAATATACAAACTGCGTACTCAAGGGGATTGGATGTAAAAAAAGAAGAAAAAAAAGCACAAGAGCGCTTCTTCCATTACCTTCTTTTTTTCGTCTCCCCTTTTATCAAAATGTCATGATTTATATGACTTGTTTTGTTGATAGATTAAATATCAATTTTTAGGACGTTCTGTTCCTGTTTTTATTTTGTTGTGTTGTTTTTGTTTCCTTCTTAAATAATTATGAATGTAAAAGAATGGATGATATTGTAACCTAATATAATTGTTTGACTTCTTTGATTCCGATGACACCGCTCCGTCACACATTTTTTCCTATGAAGTTAAAAAAAAAAAGCGCGGCATATGCTTGTGTGTGTGTGTGTGTGTGTGTGTGTGTGTGTGTGTGTGCGTGCGTGCGTGCGTGCGTGCGTGCGTGCGTGCGTGCGTGCGTGCGTGCGTGTGTGTGTGTTGTGTGTGTGTGTAGCCTACGTGAAAGAGTGAGTCTTACAGTACAATCATCATTCATCATCATCATTATTATTATTATCAAATTGTTTTCATTATTGTTATTATTATCATTATTTTTCCTTTAGTTCCTTTTAGTTTATTCTTTCGTTATAAGTTGTAACAATGTTGTAACTATGTAGTTTTTGGGTGGGGTTTCTTGGTTAACTTGCTTATTTGCTTGCTGCTACATTTCTGTTAGTCTGTTTTTTGTTTAAGTGGATTTTTGTTATTGTTTTTTATTTCTTTGTGTCTTTGCCGGTTTTTTCTTGATAATTTTTATTTTTTTTTTTCAGATAGGTGGCTTGATGAAAAAAGCAAATTTTTTTGCTTAATGTACCATTTGGAAATAAAAGTTTGATTTGATTTGATTTGATTTGACCTTGGACATAAAAGAATGAATAAAATAAATATCGGAGCTATGTTTTATTTTTAGAATAGGAAAACCTCGGTAAAAAGAATCCTCTGACTAAGGCAGGTAAGCCGACACCCTTTTTTGTTGCACAGGCTACCTTATGCTTGTCTTATGTGCGGGGTGTTTCCTCACCTAGCAGAAGGTGACTGTGTAACCGGTTTAACTCGCACTTTCGCTACGACTGGTGTCCGTGCAAAGCCCGGCCAGCATTCTAGCTGACTGACGTTAGTATAGCCTATTGCTGCAGTGGTGATGGCAACCTCCCCTGCTGCACTTAAGTATAATTATGAAACTTGGAAAGATAATGTATTTTACGTGAGCTTCCTTCAGAAGAACTGTGAATTTCTGCAGGCATTTTGTGTTTGGTTGTTTGTTAGCACTGTGATGCGCCACAGAACGATTTTCTACATCCTGGGGGAAAATATATTTAAAAATCATTTTAGTTTAATAATGGTCTTTGAACGCTACCACTTAGGCGAGGCGTTGCATCCTTAGTTTTAGCTTTTTAAAAATCACATTATAATCATTTTTGTTTTTGTTTTTAGAGTGCATAACATTTTACGGGAAAGAGCTCAGGGACTTGAACCGCAAACTCTGGAAGTGACGCTGTACGGTAGTTTCTCTAAGCGAGTGTGTATTGTTTCTGGGTTGTGTAAATGAATCCTTTTAAATTTCGTGGTGTGCATTTCAGTCAAGTCAAGTCAAAAACACTTTAACCATCCCTGGGGGCAATTAAAATTTTAATACTGACATGCATATTGATTCGAATCATAATCAAAGACACGAAATAGTTACATTTCATATTTGTTCAGACATTATATGATAACTTCAAATAAAAATGTCACACTCACACTCGTACGCGCGCGCGCTCGCACACACGCAAACGCACACCACACACACACACACCAATGTTTGGATACAATGTTATTAAAACTATTGACTAGGAAAGACATATGATCACTATTATTTACGCATTCGCACACGCACTTATACATGCATGCACGCACGCACGCACGCACGCACGCGCGCGCGCACGCACGCACGCACGCACGCACGCACCACACACACACACACACCATCCACACCCACCCGTCCACACACACACACATACACACACATACCGCCACACACACACACGCTCTCCCCCTACACACACACACCATCCACAATCCCACCCACCCACCCACACACACACCCATCCTCCCCTACACACACACCCTCCTCCCCTACACACAACACCCCCCCCCCCTACACACACACACCATCCACAATCCCACTCACCACCACCACACACACACCACAACCACAAGCACACGCACATTCACACACACAGTAACACACTCACATTCACCCCCCCCCCCCCACACACACACACACTCACACCCCCCCCCCCCTCCCCCCACACTCACCAATAAATGCAATGTTTTTAAAACAATTGGCTAGAGAGACATATGAATTTACAAGCAATTTAAGAAATCAATAAAGCCAAAAAATAAGAAATATGTTATGGGTAAATAAACATGTGTAGCACACCTGTATGCATTGACTACATTCGTAACAGTGGCAATCAGATAATTCAGAGAAGTGGAAAAAAACAACAACAAAAACAGTCAGTGTTAGTTTAGAACTCGGATAGCTACCGGCACAAAGGAATTCCTTTTTCTATTTGTTTTGCTGTTGTGGCATTGAAAACGACGTCCTGAAGGCAATTAAAATTCTGAAAAGAAACCGTGGGGGGGATCGACCAAAATAGCAGTTGCATTGCGTAGAAGCAGCTGATTACAAAACAACTTGAGAAAGAATCTTTTCAAAGAGAATTTTCCGTTGAAAAATAATTTATTAAAAGAGAGAATGTACACGCATCGCGTGGGTGACTGACAAACAATTGTGAATGATTCTTGAACGCTTTTAAAATAAGTTGAACATATTAAGGGAAGTAAGCCGGTAATGCTAGCCGTTGTATATTGGACAGGATTTAAAGTTCTTTGTTTAGTCTGGTTGAGAAGAAAATGGCCGGTGGTGTGCGCACTGCAGAGAACAGAAAATAATTATACGATTTTCCGACAAGAATTTTGTTGTCCTGATGTGAAGGAAAAATTTCTTTTTGCTGAAACGTAAATCGTGACGGACAATGATAGAATTGTTCGCATAGGCCAGGGCATCTGGGTTGATAATTCTCAGAATAGTGTAGATGCCGGCGTTTTGTTTGTTTTCTTTTTTACATGCCAGTGACTGAAGACCCAAGGTAGTGGAATTATTTTGTCGTGTGATAGTGTTTAAAAATTGATACTGACTGCAAGTAAATTGTTAGGTTATTTGAATTCTGGAGAGCCGGCCTATTTCCATTAAAGTTATGGGCGAGTAGAAGAAGGCCGGAGGAGGCATTAGACACAGTTTGGGGATGGGGGGTTACTTACACATGGGTACATGTCCGCTGATGCACTGTCTGTATTCTCCACGAGAGCTGCGGCCCCAACCCACTCCACTGACAGGCTACGGGTGGAGATGGTGACCAAGGGTCTTTTGTTTTTTTTAAAAGGGCTCCTCTATTGTTTTCTTTTATCTGCTTGTTCTTTTGTGTGTCGAGTCCGTTCTGTTTTTCGTTGCAGTTCTTCCATTTCCTTGTCCACGCTTCTGTTTATTTTTGTTTTATTACTTTTTCTTTATTTTCTGCCGCCACTTATAATTATGTTTTCCGCTTCTTTGTGCTTGGACTGGGTCCTTTTTATTGCTTTCCGTTTTTCTCTGCATCTTCTTTTTGTCTCTTGTCTGTTCTATTTCTGTGGCTTTTCCTTTTTCTTACCCTTACACCTCTTCTTCCTATGAGCCTTCGTTTCGTTGTGTTTTTGATTCATTTTCTTCTTATGTCTCTGCTTTTCCTTGTTATCTTTTTGAATATATTTTTGCTACTTTTTTCTCTTTTTTTCATCTGCCTATTTTTGTCTTCTGTCTGCTCTATTTCGTAGGCTTTGTTGTTTTCTGTCTGCTCTATTTCGTAGGCTTTGTTGTTTTCTGTCTGCTCTATTTCGTAGGCTTTGTTGTTTTCTGTCTGCTCTATTTCGTAGGCTTTCTTGTTTTCTGTCTGCTCTATTTCGTAGGCTTTCTTGTTTTCTCGATCTTCCGATTCTCTTCTTTCTTGTCTTTTCTCTTTTCGTTTTTCCTGTTTTTTGTCGTGTTTTTCTTGTGATTGTGTTTCTCCTATGACTCTTTTTCATTTTCTTTTTCCGGCAGTTGCTTTTTTTAATTTGCTGTAATTTTTTTTTTATTATTTTTTTTTTTTTAATTTTTTTTTTTACTCCGTTTCTCTTTTTACTTGTTCTGTTCTTTTCTTCCTGTCGGATTTTATCTTCTTTTACCTATTGTTCTGTGCTGTTTAGTTTTTTCTTGCTTATGCTCATTTGCATCTGTCTTTTCCGTTTAAGTTTGTCACTTCTTTTTCATTTTTTCTGCCTTTTAGTTGATAGTTTTGTTTTTTCGCTTTTCAAAGGGGTTCTCTGGTCTTTCACACACGTAACTGTTTCGCGTGGGGTAAACGCACCAAACAGTTGGAGACAGAGAAAATGCTTTTCAAGTGGGATTAAAGTGATCCAGTGAGGCTGTGGAGTGTTGTTGAGCATAATCTTGGTTTCTCTGCTGTCTTCAACACAGCAGGATATGGCTGTTAGAGCGCGCAGGGCTCCACCCATCATCTGGGTTATGAGCATGCTTCTGTGGCCCAGTTATGCTGACCTGGGCTAGGACATTTAGAATAGTATATTTGTCGCCGAGAGATGAATTTGGAACTGAATTAATAATAATCACCGAAGCGACATTGTGAATTGCAAGAAATGAGATTTCCAGTCATTTGTAAATAATAAAACATTAAGTATTGTGGTGTTATAAAAAAAATTGAGATTTCTAAGTTTGACATATTTCATGATCTTGGGGAAAAATTCTTATGGACTGGTCTTGATAGATTTTATAAATATTGCAAGAAATAATTTTCATGTTTCGATATTCAATCATTGTTACCTATTCTGAATGTAAAGTGACGGTGTTATGAATTAAAGTAGTAGGTACCCTGTCAGTCTCCGAAGACTATGGAGTTGCACTCTAGGCTCTAGAGCCCAAAGCCTGAGTAAGTAAGTATAGACGGAAAGCTGTTACCCATGCAGCGGAACCCCCCCCCCCCCCCCCCCCCCCTTTTTTCTCCACGTCGCTGGAATGGTCCATAGGAAAGTCAGTCGCCGATATTAACGGTTCCAGTGCCGTATTAGGCGCGTCAGAATATTGCCATGATTATAGGCCTACACCCTATTTTAACGTTCCTGTTTATTGCTTCTTGTCATTTTTGTCTCTTTGCCTTTTTATGGCTTTTCCTTCCTTCGCTTTTTTTTTAAGAGAGTGTTGATCGACAATTTTAAGTACACTGAAATTAACATTTAAAAATTTTTCAAACACTCTATTTTTTTCGACGTGATGTTTGTAGTTTTCTTCCAGTCCTTCCAGTCATCCACCCAGATTGTATGTGTCATTATAGGCTCTAGTCAAGGACAATAAATGCGTTCTTTAGTAGTTCATTGATTGTACATTCGTCTGTGTTTTGGGTTGCCCTAGTGTCTGGTGTACTGACTCATTCAGTCATTTCATACCCCACAGTCATACCCTCCCTGAGTTCCCATCAGCTCCCTGCACTCCCGCATGCATTTTCTCCATACAAGTTTTTCCAACTTGGTTTTGTTTACAAGGTTTCTAATATTTTAAACAAATGCTTTATTCGCGTCTCTTTTTAGTTCCTTCTGAATTAATTGTCATAGATTAAAAAAAAAAATAAAAGAGAGAGAGAGAGAGAGAGAGAGAGAGAGAGAGAGAGAGAGAGAGAGAGAGAGAGAGAGAGAATGTACTTCCTTAGAATACTGATTAACAGGAAAGCCTTCTTGTTAATAGGAAAGACTTCACATCTCCATTTCCCTGATAAGAATATAGTTCAATGATATGCGGATTTCATCTTTTGAAGATGCTATAAACTATTCAATTATTCATTCTAAAACTGGTGTCTCACACTTGTGTATTTAAACATTCTTTCTTTTTTTTCAAATGTACCCCTTCCCTTTCAAGTTATAATTCAATCATGCATTCTAAAACCAGCAACCCAGCCTGCTATTTTGTTTACAAATAAAATTTTCCAAACAAAATACTCCCCGCCCCCACCCTTTCAAACAACGAAGTCTGAGTGCCTGACCCCTTCCCATACAAACTGAACACACATACTTCATTATCCCCAAAAGAGGAACTTCATCCCCATCCTCAGTTATACACATCTTTCCCCACCCCTATTATGCCCAAATATCTTAACACCACTTCACACACCCCTTTCCCAGCACCCTTAACCCGTGAATTCTTACACCCGATCTCCAAATCTGTCCCAGCAGAAGTATTTGGCTATAACATGTCCATCCATCACTATATCTACTATGTATGAAAGCGGCTACCTTACAGTTGGGGGAAAAAACCCGAAAAATCTCGGCCATGCACACAAAAAACCGAACGAAAATAAATACAGATATAGATTCTGATCATTTTCAATTTTTCATTTTGAGCGTTTTAAAATTCGTCATCACAGTGTGCGTACAGTTTTGTTTTTGTTTTTGAGAGCACTGCATAAAAACTTCTGTGCTTATAAATCCACTTAAACTCAGTAAAAAAAAACCACTCAGTTCAACCTTAGAGAGAAAAAAAATTAACTGTTTCATCCACTGTGTCAGCTATACCATGTAATCCATCTGCCTTTTGTGTCCACATGAGGGGCCAGGGTTAGAACTGAGGTTAGGTGTTAGGTTTAGGTTAAAGTTAGTAGCGGGTAAGGGTTGTCTGTCAGCTGGTTGGTCTGACTGTTAGAATGCATGTGGACACAACAGCACACAGACGAGTGGTATGTAGCTATAGACAGTGGTACATCATTTCATCGCAGGTTAATTGCTGAACTGACCACGGAGAATTACGTAGCACGCAATAGAATGGAGCTTTAAATCAGAATCACTGTCCTATCTACAGCTAAGGCTATACACAGGACGATTTTTTTATATAAACAAACTGCATCCATTTACAAAAAAAAAAAAACTCGCAAAAGAACAAGCTTTAAATCAGAATAACTTGTCATATCAACAACTAAGGCTATACACAGGACATTTTCTTTAACAAGTTGCAGCCATTTAGAAAAAAAGAGACCTCAACAGACCACGCAAGAAAAACTATGTCAGCAAGCCCTGTTTTTCTATCCCATTGTTTTAAATGTTCATCCCTACCCCTCCTAAACACCCATTCCCTTCCTTGCCTCCCCTTCCAACCTGATGTCTCCTCCACACAACTATCCCCTTTCCACACACATTACCTCACTGAACAAACTCATACAACACCAATACTTTGCTGACTACCTCATCCCCAGAGAGGGAATGTGGCTAGCTTAATGGTAGGCAAGTACCATGGCATTTGAAAGTTTTCACCATTGTTTTGTTAACATTGGAATGAATGATTGGAAAACATTTTATGCTAAGTGATATATGAAAAGTAGTTATTGAACTATTGTTTATGCGTTGTATATTTATTTAAGTGGTTATATTATTCATTGTTGATATTTTTGTTTGTTTAATTAAATATTTTGTCATAGCTAGTTTTTGTTTTATTGCCTTTTTTCTTCTTTCCCTGAGCGCCTGGTGTAAAGAAGCCGAGGGCTTACCCAAATCCCCCAATAAAACATTGGAGTGCGAGTTCTGTGGGTTTTGTTCTTGTTCCTGCTCTTCCACTTCTTCATTTTCCGCTTTTCGTGCTTCTATTGTCTCCTTTTTCTTGTCGTTTGTTTTTCGCTTTTCACTGACTTAATTCTTTTGCTTTTTCTTCTTCCTTTCACTGCTGCTTCTCTTCTGTTTCTTGTCCATTCTGGAAGGCAGACATTCTCTGGTCCCGACTTCAGCTGTGGATTCCTGACCACAGCGTGTATTAAAGCCACATACTCGCCCCTTCAGGGAATCCCTACGACCTTGGTAAGGAAAGGGGAACAGGAGGGGGAGGGCTTCGCGCAATAACCTCGGTTTATAGTCTCATAACAAAGAGGGTGTGTGTGTGTGTGTGTGTGTGTGTGTTGTGTGTGTGTGTGTGTGTGTGTGTGTGTGTGTGTGTAGTGAGTGAGTGAGTGAGTGAGTGAGTGAGTGAGTGAGTGAGTGAGTGAGTGAGTGAGGAGTGTGTGTGTGTACATTTGAATTTGTAACAACTGTTAATTGTTATTGGCTGCATGTGTAAGAATAGGTTAAAGGAAAACGCTTTGATGAATTTTTACAAGATGTAGTGTTCTATAAATTCTATCTGTTATACATTATAATTTTTATTATTATCATTATCATTTTCATCATCATCATCACTGCATTTGCATTATTTCCTTGCTCCTCCCATTGTGCCCCCTTTTTGTTCGGTTTTGCCTTTTTACTGGAGCTGTTTCTTGCGTTAATTTCTTTATCTCTCTTTCGCTTTGTCTTTATTTTTTTCTCTCTCTTTTCTCTGTTTAGCTTCCACTACTAGTTCTACTGCGACCACACTGATGATGATGATGATGACGACCGACGACGACGACGACGACGACGACGACGACGACTGATGATGATGATGATGACGACGACGACGACAATGATGATGACGACGACGACGAAGATGACGACGACGACGAAGATGATGATAATATTTATAACAATAGTCACTACAAATATCACAGTGATAACACGGAAATAATACTTGAATATGATTATTAATTAAAAAAAGAAGAAAAGATATAAGAGAGAATCAGAGAGACAGACAGAGAGAGACCGAGACAGAGAGACAGACAGACAGACGAACATGCAGACAGACAGACAGACGGACTGGCAGCAGACAGACGCGTGTGCGCCCATGCACACATATTCTGCACAGAGAGAGAGAGAGAGAGAGAGAGAGAGAGAGAGAGAGAGAGAGAGAGAGAGAGAGAGAGATTTAAATTTTTTTTTAAAATTATTCTTTTATATCGAGGATAACAGAATAAGCAATCATGTGCTTTTTTTCATCCAGTCTCCGTGTGTATGCATTTTTTTTGTCAATTGTGTCATCTGTTCCCTCTGACACACAATGGCCTACTCTTATGAAAAGCGGAACAGGGTTTAACGTGTGCGCAAGATGTTCTGCGTGCGTTCACACATGGGGCCTGGGTTGATAGTCTCTTCCGAAGAGAGATTTTTTTAATTTGATTTGATTTATTCTTTTATATCGAGGATAATGGAATAAGCACTCATGTGCTTTTTACATCCAGTCCCCGTGTGTATGCAATTTTTTTGTAAATCGTGTCATCTGTTCCACCGGCACATGATGGCCTACTCTTACGAAAAGCGGAAAAGGATTTAACCTGTGCACAAAATGTTTTGTGTGCGTTCACACACGGGGCCTCGGTTTATAGTCTTTTCCTGAAGGAAGGAAGAGAGAGAGAGAGAGAGAGAGAGAGAGAGAGAGAGAGAGAGAGAGAGAGAGAGAGAGAGAGAGAGAGAGAGAGAGAGAGAGAGAGACAGACAGACAGACAGACAGACAGACAGACAGACAGCAGGCAGGCAGGCAGCAGGCAGGCAGAGACAGACAGACAGACAGAGGCAGAGACAGAGACAGAGAGAGACAGACAGAGACAGACAGACAGATAGATAGGCAAGCAGGCAAAAAGGCAGACAGACAAGTGCTTACCTGACACACAGCAGTGAGCTGTGAAGACAGTCATCATCATTATTATCAGGAGTGACAGTGCGAGTCACTCTGCCTACCTCACTATCTCTGTCTGTCCTCCGTCCGTCCTGCACACAACGGAAAAAAAGGCACTGAACACTGAACACTTTACACATTCATGGTAGAAATACACCCAATAAAGCGTACGATTAATTAATGGTACTGATATGGTCGTCATAGTTTGGATCCTATTGAAGAACAGAAGGGTTTACTAGCTTATGATTGCTGGCTTCAACAGCTGAAGATGCTATCGTGTTCATCAGTATTCCTCAGAGTGAATAGAAAAACAAATAAAAGATTTTTTAAAAAATTAGTGATAATGTTAGTGCACGAAAATTTTCCCCAATCCACTAGACAATGAATAGGGTTTTAGGTGCTAGTCTTTTGGATGAGACCATAAACCGATGTCCGTGTACAACACACATTTAGCGCACGAAAAAGAATCCATGGCAAGAAGAGAGTTGTCCCTGTCAAACTTCTGTAGACAGAAGCCATCCTGGTAAGGATACAAGTGCACATACGTAGGAACAAATGATGGGTGGCGCTGCTCTTGTGGCGACGCGCTCTCTACGGGGAGACAACCCAAATTCCACCCAAAAAATTCTGCTGTTACTTAATGTTGTATACAACACAAAACAATACTATACAATACATTATAACACACACATACACACCACCCCCCATACACACACACACACACGCACGCACGCCACGCACACACACACACACACACACACGCACGCACGCACGCACGCACATCCTCATACACAGAGGGGATTTTTCCTCTGGAGTTAACATCAGTGCTGACTCCGCTCTCCCCAAAAGTCCTTCAGATGAGACTATAAACCGAGGCCCGTGTGCAAACGCACGCAGAACATCTTGCGCATACGTTAAATCCTGTTCGCTTTTCGTAAGAGTAGGCCATCGTGTGCCGGCGGGAACAGATGGCAAGATTAACAAAACAGCATACACACAGGGACTCAATGTAAAAAAGCACATGAGTGCGCATTCCACTATCCTCGATATAAAAGAATAAAATAAAAAATAAATTAATTTATAAATAAGATTAAAGGAATAAATAAAATAGATAACACACACACACACACACACACACACACACACACACACACACACACACACACACACACACACTGTCAGCCACGAAGTTCTCAACGCCCTACACAACACAACTGCCACTGCCCGCCTGCACGGACTACACGCTGCTCCACTTAAAAAAAAAAAACAAGAAAAAAAAAACTACACGTGAACACACTGACACAACTACCCTCTGCATATCTGATAGTTTAACTTTTCCACTGCAGGTCTTAAAGATTATGACTATAATTATGCCACGATATCATTTTAAAGCAAACAGCAACAGTACTGACTCAACTGGGACAACTAAATGAGAAAATATAGCCATAAAGAAGAAAGAAGAAGAAAAAAATGCTCACCTAAATAGATCAAGATGGTAGGCTCGCCATGCGCGCTGGG